>JACSYO010001450.1:0-34567 GCA_016806645.1 Ophiodon elongatus
AAATCCACTTTTGGCCTCATTCCAGCCGAAACGTCTTTTAAGAGCATACAAAGTGGAAATGAAGCTTTAAGGCAGAAAAATGATGAGAACACCATGTATTCATGAAATTAACATGAAACTTGAGAGTCTGCTGTACTGGGACAATGTTTTGAGGAAAATCAAGTAAACTGTGTATTTTTCAAACAAATCCACTTTTGGCCTCTTGCAAGCCGAAACGTCTTTTCAGACCATGAATACTGAAAATGCAGCTTTAAGGCAGAAAAATGATGAGAACGTCATGTATTCATGAAATCAACATGAAACTTGAAAGTCTGCTGTACTGGGACTATTTTTTGAGGAAAATCAATTAAACTGTGTATTTTTCAACATAATCCACTTTTGGCCTCATGCCAACCGAAACGTCTTTTAAGAGCATACAACGTGGAAATGAAGCTTTAAGGCAGAAAAGTGATGAAAACATCAAGTATTCATGAAATCAACATGACAATTGAAAGTCTGCTGTTCTGGGACAATGTTTTGAGGAAAATCAAGTAAACTGTGTATTTTTCAACAAAATCCACTTTTGGCCTCTTGCCAGCCGAAACGTCTTTTAAGAGCATACAACGTGGAAATGCAGCTTTAAAGGCAGAAAAGTGATGAAAACATCACGTATTCATTAAATTAACTTGAAACTTGAGTCTGCTGTTCTGGGACAATGTTTTGAGGAAAATCAAGTAAATTGTGTATTTTTCAAACAAATCCACTTTTGGCCTCTTGCCAGCCGAAACGTCTTTTCAGACCATGAATACTGAAAATGCAGCTTTAAGGCAGAAAAATGATGAGAACATCATGTATTCATGAAATTAACATGAAACGTCAGAGTCTGCTGTTCTGGGACAATGTTTTGAGGAAAATCAAGTAAACTGTGTATTTTTCAACAAAATCCACTTTTGGCCTCTTCCCAGCCTAAACGTCTTTTAAGAGCATACAACATGTAAATGAAGCTTTAAGGCAGAAAAGTGATGAAAACATCAAGTATTAATGAAATTAACATGAAACTTGAGAGTCTGCTGTTCAGGGACAATGTTTTGAGGAAAATCAAGTAAACTGTGTATTTTTCAACAAAATCCACTTTTGACCTCTTGCCAGCCGAAACGTCTTTTAAGAGCATACAACGTGGAAATGCAGCTTTAAAGCAGAAAAGTGATGAAAACGTCACGCATTCATTAAATTAACTTGAAACTTGAGAGTCTGCTGTTCTGGGACAATGTTTTGAGGAAAATCAAGTAAACTGTGTAATTTTCAACAAAATCCACTCTTGGCCTCTTTCCAGCCGAAACGTCTTTTCAGACCATGAATACTGAAAATGTAGCTTTAAGTAAGAAAAGTAATGAAAACGTCATGTACTCATGAAATTAACATGAAACTTGAGAGTCTGCTGTACTGGGACAATTTTTTGAGAAAAATCAAGTAAACTGTGTATTTTTCAACAAAATCCACTTTTTGCCTCTTCCCAGCCGAAACGTCTTTTAAGAGCATACAACTTGGAAATGCAGCTTTAAGGCAGAAAAGTCATGAAAACGTCATGTATTCATGAAATTAACATGAAACTTGAGAGTCCGCTGTTCAGGGACAATGTTATGAGGAAAATCAAGTAAACTGTGTATTTTTCAAAAAAATCCACTTTTGGCCTCATGCCAGCCGAAACGTCTTTTAAGAGCATACAACGTGGAAATGAAGCTTTACGGCAGAAAAGTGATGAAAACATAAAGTATTCATGAAATCAACATGACACTTGAAAGTCTGCTGTACTGGGACTATGTTTTGAGGAAAATCAATTAAACTGTGCATTTTTTAACAAAATCCACTTTTGGCCTCATTCCAGCTGAAACGTCTTTTAAGAGCATACAAAGTGGAAATGCAGCTTTAAGGCAGAAAAGTGATGAGAACACCATGTATTCATGAAATTAATTTGAACCTTGAGAGTCTGCTGTTCTGGGACAATGTTTTGAGGAAAATCAAGTAAATTGTGTATTTTTCAAACAAATCCACTTTTGGCCTCTTGCCAGCCGAAAAGTCTTTTCAGACCATGAATACTGAAAATGCTGCTTTAAGGCAGAAAAGTGATGAGAACATCATGTATTCATGAAATTAACATGAAACGTGAGTGTCTGCTGTACTGGCATTATTTTTTGAGGAAAATCAAGTAAACTGTGTATTTTTCAACAAAATCCACTTTTGGCCTCATGCCAGCCTAAAGGTCTTTTAAGAGCATACAACGTGGAAATGCAGCTTTAAAGGCAGAAAAGTGATGAGAACATCATGTATTCATGAAATTAATTTGAACCTTGAGAGTCTGCTGTTCTGGGACAATGTTTTGAGGAAAATCAAGTAAATTGTGTATTTTTCAAACAAATCCACTTTTGGCCTCTTGCCAGCCGAAACGTCTTTTCAGACCATGAATACTGAAAATGCAGCTTTAAGGCAGAAAAATGATGAGAACATCATGTATTCATGAAATTAACATGAAACGTGAGAGTCTGCTGTACTGGGACAATTTTTTGAGGAAAATCAATTAAACTGTGTATTTTTCAACATAATCCACTTTTGGCCTCATGCCAACCGAAACGTCTTTTAAGAGCGTACAACGTGGAAATGAAGCTTTAAGGCAGAGAAGTGATGAAAACATCAAGTATTCATGAAATCAACATGACAATTGAAAGTCTGCTGTTCTGGGACAATGTTTTGAGGAAAATCAAGTAAACTGTGTATTTTTCAACAAAATCCACTTTTGGCCTCTTCTCAGCCGAAACGTCTTTTAAGAGCATACAACGTGGAAATGCAGCTTTAAAGGCAGAAAAGTGATGAAAACGTCACGTATTCATTAAATTAACTTGAAACTTGAGTCTGCTGTTCTGGGACAATGTTTTGAGGAAAATAAAGTAAACTGTGTATTTTTCAACAAAATCCACTTTTGGCCTCGACCCAGCCGAAATGTCTTTTCAGACCATGAATACTGAAAATGCAGCTTTAAGGCAGAAAAATCATGAGACCATCATGTATTCATGAAATTAACATGAAACGTCAGAGTCTGCTGTTCTGGGACAATGTTTTGAGGAAAATCAAGTAAACTGTGTATTTTTCAACAAAATCCACTTTTGGCCTCTTCTCAGCCGAAACGTCTTTTAAGAGCATACAACGTGGAAATGCAGCTTTACAGGCAGAAAAGTGATGAAAACGTCACGTATTCATTAAATTAACTTGAAACTTGAGTCTGCTGTTCTGGGACAATGTTTTGAGGAAAATAAAGTAAACTGTGTATTTTTCAACAAAATCCACTTTTGGCCTCATGCCAGCCTAAAGGTCTTTTAAGAGCATACAACGTGTAAATGAAGCTTTAAGGCAGAAAAGTGATGAAAACATCAAGTATTAATGAAATTAACATGACACTTGAGAGTCTGCTGTTCTGGGACAATGTTTTGAGGAAAATAAAGTAAACTGTGTATTTTTCAACAAAATCCACTTTTGGCCTCGAACCAGCCAAAATGTCTTTTCAGACCATGAATACTGAAAATGCAGCTTTAAGGCAGAAAAATCATGAGAACATCATGTATTCATGAAATTAACATGAAACGTCAGAGTCTGCTGTTCTGGGACAATGTTTTGAGGAAAATTAAGTAAACTGTGTATTTTTCAACAAAATCCACTTTTGGCCTCTTCTCAGCCGAAACGTCTTTTCAGAGCATACAACGTGGAAATGCAGCTTTCAGACAGAAAAGTGATTAGAACATCATGTATTCATGAAATTAATTTGAAACTTGAGTCTGCTGTTCTGGGACAATGTTTTGAGGAAAATAAAGTAAAGTGTGTATTTTTCAACAAAATCTACTTTTGGCCTCGACCCAGCCGAAATGTCTTTTCAGACCATGAATACTGAAAATGCAGCTTTAAGGCAGAAAAATCATGAGAACATCATGTATTCATGAAATTAACATGAAACGTCAGAGTCTGCTGTTCTGGGACAATGTTTTGAGGAAAATCAAGTAAACTGTGTATTTTTTAACAAAATCCACTTTTGGCCTCTTCTCAGCCGAAACGTCTTTTAAGAGCATACAACGTGGAAATGCAGCTTTAAGGCAGAATAGTAATGAAAACGTCATGTATTCATGAAATTAACATGAAACGTGAGAGTCTGCTGTACTGGGATTATTTTTTGAGGAAAATCAAGTAAACTGTATATTTTTCAACAAAATCCACTTTTGGCCTCATGCCAGCCGAAACGTCTTTTAAGAGCATACAACGTGGAAATGCAGCTTTAAGGCAGAAAAGTAATGAAAACATCAAGTATTAATGAAATTAACATGAAACTTGAGAGTCTGCTGTACTGGGACTATTTTTTGAGGAAAATCAATTAAACTGTGTATTTTTCAACAAAATCCACTTTTGGCCTCATGCCAGCCGAAACGTCTTTTAAGAGCATACAACGTGGAAATGCAGCTTTAAGGCAGAAAAGTGATGAGAAAATCATGTATTCATGAAATTAACTTGAAACTTGAGAGTCTGCTGTTCTGGGACAATGTTTTGAGGAAAATCAAGTAAACTGTGTATTTTTCAACAAAATCCACTTTTGGCCTCATGCCAGCCGAAACGTCTTTTAAGAGCATACAACGTGGAAATGCAGCTTTAAAGGCAGAAAAGTGATGAAAACGTCACGTATTCATTAAATTAACTTGAAACTTGAGTCTGCTGTTCTGGGACAATGTTTTGAGGAAAATAAAGTAAACTGTGTATTTTTCAACAAAATCCACTTTTGGCCTCATGCCAGCCGAAACGTCTTTTAAGAGCATACAACTGGAAATGCAGCTTTAAGGCAGAAAAGTGATGAGAACATCATGTATTCATGAAATTAACATGAAACTTGAGAGTCTGCTGTACTGGGACAATTTTTTGAGGAAAATCAAGTAAACTGTGTATTTTTCAACAAAATCCACTTTTGGCCTCTTGCCAGCCGAAACGTCTTTTAAGAGCATACAACGTGGAAATGCAGCTTTAAGGCAGAAAAGTGATGAAAACGTCATGTATTCATGAAATTAACTTGAAACTTGAGAGTCTGCTGTTCTGGGACAATGTTTTGAGGAAAATCAAGTAAACTGTGTATTTTTCAACAAAATCCACTTTTGGCCTCATGCCAGCCGAAACGTCTTTTAAGAGCATACAACGTGAAAATGCAGCTTTAAGGCAGAAAAGTGATGAAAACATCACGTATTCATTAAATTAACATGAAATTTGAGTCTGCTGTACTGGGACAATGTTTTGAGGAAAATAAAGTAAACTGTGTATTTTTCAACAAAATCCACTTTTGGCCTCATGCCAGCCGAAACGTCTTTTAAGAGCATACAACGTGGAAATGAAGCTTTAAGGCAGAAAAGTGATGAGAACATCATGTATTCATGAAATTAACTTGAAACTTGAGAGTCTGCTGTTCTGGGACAATGTTTTGAGGAAAATCAAGTAAACTGTGTATTTTTCAACAAAATCCACTTTTGGGATCATGCCAGCCGAAACGTCTTTTAAGAGCATACAACGTTGAAATGAAGCTTTACGGCAGAAAAGTGATGAAAACATCAAGTATTCATGAAATCAACATGACACTTGAAAGTCTGCTGTACTGGGACTATTTTTTGAGGAAAATCTATTAAACTGTGTTTTTTTTAACAAAATCCACTTTTGGCCTCATTCCAGCTAAAACGTCTTTTAAGAGCATACAAAGTGGAAATGCAGCTTTAAGGCAGAAAAGTGATGAGAACATCATGTATTCATGAAATTAATTTGAACCTTGAGAGTCTGCTGTTCTGGGACAATGTTTTAAGGAAAATCAAGTAAACTGTGTATTTTTCAAACAAATCCACTTTTGATCTCTTGCCAGCCGAAACGTCTTTTAAGAGCATACAACGTGGAAATGCAGCTTTAAAGGCAGAAAAGTAATGAAAACGTCACGTATTCATTAAATTAACTTGAAACTTGAGTCTGCTGTTCTGGGACAATGTTTTAAGGAAAATAAAGTAAAATGTGTATTTTTCAACAAAATCCACTTTTGGCCTCGACCAAGCCGAAATGTCTTTTCAGACCATAAATACTGAAAATGCAGTTTTAAGGCAGAAAAATGATGAGAACATCACGTATTCATGAAATTAACATGAAACGTCAGAGTCTGCTGTTCTGGGACAATGTTTTGAGGAAAATCAAATAAACTGTGTATTTTTCAACAAAATCCACTTTTGGCCTCTTCCCAGCCGAAACGTCTTTTAAGAGCATACAACGTGGAAACGCAGCTTTAAGGCAGAATAGTAATGAAAACGTCATGTATTCATGAAATTAACATGAAAATTGAGAGTCTGCTGTTGAGGGACAATGTTTTAAGGAAAATCAAGTAAACTGTGTATTTTTCAACAAAATCCACTTTTGGCCTCATGCCAGCCGAAACGTCTTTTAAGAGCATACAACGTGGAAATGCAGCTTTAAGGCAGAAAAGTGATGAGAACATCATGTATTCATGAAATTAATTTGAACCTTGAGAGTCTGCTGTTCTGGGACAATGTTTTGAGGAAAATCAAGTAAATTGTGTATTTTTCAAATAAATCCACTTTTGGCCTCTTGCCAGCCGAAACGTCTTTTCAGACCATGAATACTGAAAATGCAGCTTTAAGGCAGAAAAATGATGAGAACGTCATGTATTCATGACATTAACATGAAACGTGAGAGTCTGCTGTACTGGAACTATTTTTTGAGAAAAATCAAGTAAACTGTGTATTTTTCAACAAAATCCACTTTTGGCCTCATGCCAGCCCGAAACATCTTTTAAGAGCATACAACGTGGAAATGCAGCTTTAAAGGCAGAAAAGTGATGAAAACGTCACGTATTCATGAAATTAACTTGAAACTTGAGTCTGCTGTTCTGGGACAATGTTTTGAGGAAAATAAAGTAAACTGTGTATTTTTCAACAAAATCAACTTTTGGCCTCGACCCAGCCGAAATGTCTTTTCAGACCATGAAAACTGAAAATGCAGCTTTAAGGCAGAAAAATGATGAGAAAATCATGTATTCATGAAATTAACATGAAACTTGAGAGTCTGCTGTTGAGGGACAATGTTTTAAGGAAAATCAAGTAAACTGTGTATTTTTCAACAAAATCCACTTTTGGCCTCATGCCAGCCGAAACGTCTTTTAAGAGCATACAACGTGGAAATGAAGCTTTAAGGCAGAAAAGTGATGAGAACATCATGTATTCATGAAATTAATTTGAAACTTGAGAGTCTGCTGTTCTGGGACAATGTTTTGAGGAAAATCAAGTAAACTGTGTATTTTTCAACAAAATCCACTTTTGGCATCATGCCAGCCGAAACGTCTTTTAAGAGCGTACAACGTGGAAATGAAGCTTTACGGCAGAAAAGTGATGAAAATATCAAGTATTCATGAAATCAACATGACACTTGAAAGTCTGCTGTACTGGGACTATTTTTTGAGGAAAATATATTAAACTGTGTATTTTTCAACAAAATCCACTTTTGGTCTCATGCCAGCCGAAACGTCTTTTAAGAGCATACAACTTGGAAATGCAGCTTTAAGGCAGAAAAGTGATGAGAACATCATGTATTCATGAAATTAACATGAAACGTGAGAGTCTGCTGTACTGGGATTATTTTTTGAGGAAAATCAAGTAAACTGTATATTTTTCAACAAAATCCACTTTTGGCCTCTTGCCAGCCGAAACGTCTTTTAAGAGCATACAACGTGGAAATGCAGCTTTAAGGCAGAAAAGTGATGAGAACATCATGTATTCATGAAATTAACATGAAACGTGAGAGTCTGCTGTACTGGGATTATTTTTTGAGGAAAATCAAGTAAACTGTATATTTTTCAACAAAATCCACTTTTGGCCTCATGCCAGCCGAAACGTCTTTTAAGAGCATACAACGTGGAAATGCAGCTTTAAAGGCAGAAAAGTGATGAAAACGTCACGTATTCATTAAATTAACTTGAAATTTGAGTCTGCTGTTCTGGGACAATGTTTTGAGGAAAATAAAGTAAACTGTGTATTTTTCAACAAAATCCACTTTTGGCCTCATGCCAGCCGAAATGTCTTTTAAGAGCATACAACGTGGAAATGAAGCTTTACGGCAGAAAAGTGATGAGAAAATCATGTATTCATGAAATTAATTTGAAACTTGAGAGTCTGCTGTTCTAGGACAATGTTTTGAGGAAAATCAAGTAAACTGTGTATTTTTCAACAAAATCCACTTTTGGGATCATGCCAGCCGAAACGTCTTTTAAGAGCATACAACGTTGAAATGAAGCTTTACGGCAGAAAAGTGATGAAAACATCAAGTATTCATGAAATCAACATGACACTTGAAAGTCTGCTGTACTGGGACTATTTTTTGAGGAAAATCTATTAAACTGTGTTTTTTTTAACAAAATCCACTTTTGGCCTCATTCCAGCTAAAACGTCTTTTAAGAGCATACAAAGTGGAAATGCAGCTTTAAGGCAGAAAAGTGATGAGAACATCATGTATTCATGAAATTAATTTGAACCTTGAGAGTCTGCTGTTCTGGGACAATGTTTTAAGGAAAATCAAGTAAACTGTGTATTTTTCAAACAAATCCACTTTTGATCTCTTGCCAGCCGAAACGTCTTTTAAGAGCATACAACGTGGAAATGCAGCTTTAAAGGCAGAAAAGTGATGAAAACGTCACGTATTCATTAAATTAACTTGAAACTTGAGTCTGCTGTTCTGGGACAATGTTTTGAGGAAAATAAAGTAAACTGTGTATTTTTCAAAAAAATCCACTTTTGGCCTCGACCAAGCCGAAATGTCTTTTCAGACCATAAATACTGAAAATGCAGCTTTAAGGCAGAAAAATGATGAGAACATCACGTATTCATGAAATTAACATGAAACGTCAGAGTCTGCTGTTCTGGGACAATGTTTTGAGGAAAATCAAGTAAACTGTGTATTTTTCAACAAAATCCACTTTTGGCCTCTTCCCAGCCGAAACGTCTTTTAAGAGCATACAACGTGGAAACGCAGCTTTAAGGCAGAATAGTAATGAAAACGTCATGTATTCATGAAATTAACATGAAAATTGAGAGTCTGCTGTTCTGGGACAATGTTTTGAGGAAAATCAAGTAAACTGTGTATTTTTTAACAAAATCCACTTTTGGCCTCATTCCAGCTGAAACGTCTTTTAAGAGCATACAAAGTGGAAATGCAGCTTTAAGGCAGAAAAGTGATGAGAACATCATGTATTCATGAAATTAATTTGAACCTTGAGAGTCTGCTGTTTTGGGACAATGTTTTGAGGAAAATAAAGTAAACTGTGTATTTTTCAACAAAATCCACTTTTGGCCTCGACCCAGCCGAAATGTCTTTTCAGACCATGAATACTGAAAATGCAGCTTTAAGGAAGAAAAATGATGAGAAAATCATGTATTCATGAAATTAACATGAAACGTCAGAGTCTGCTGTTCTGGGACAATGTTTTGAGGAAAATCAAGTAAACTGTGTATTTTTCAACAAAATCCACTTTTGGCCTCATGCCAGCCTAAAGGTCTTTTAAGAGCATACAACGTGTAAATGCAGCTTTAAGGCAGATTAGTCATGAAAACGTCATGTATTCATGAAATTAACATGAAACTTGAGAGTCCGCTGTTGAGGGACAATGTTATGAGGAAAATCAAGTAAACTGTGTATTTTTCACAAAAATCCACTTTTGGCCTCATGCCAGCCGAAACGTCTTTTAAGAGCATACAACGTGGAGATGAAGCTTTACGGCAGAAAAGTTATGAAAACATAAAGTATTCATGAAATCAACATGACACTTGAAAGTCTGCTGTACTGGGACTATTTTTTGAGGAAAATATATGAAACTGTGTATTTTTCAACAAAATCCACTTTTGGCCTCATTCCAGCTGAAACGTCTTTTAAGAGCATACAAAGTGGAAATGCAGTTTTAAGGCAGAAAAGTGATGAGAACACCATGTATTCATGAAATTAATTTGAACCTTGAGAGTCTGCTGTTCTGGGACAATGTTTTGAGGAAAATCAAGTAAATTGTGTATTTTTCAAACAAATCCACTTTTGGCCTCTTGCCAGCCGAAAAGTCTTTTCAGACCATGAATACTGAAAATGCTGCTTTAAGGCAGAAAAGTGATGAGAACATCATGTATTCATGAAATTAACATGAAACGTGAGTGTCTGCTGTACTGGCATTATTTTTTGAGGAAAATCAAGTAAACTGTGTATTTTTCAACAAAATCCACTTTTGGCCTCATGCCAGCCTAAAGGTCTTTTAAGAGCATACAACGTGGAAATGCAGCTTTAAAGGCAGAAAAGTGATGAAAACGTCACGTATTCATTGAATTAACTTGAAACTGAGTCCTGTCTGGGACAATGTTTTGAGGAAAATAAAGTAAACTGTGTATTTTTCAACAAAATCCACTTTTGGCCTCGACCCAGCCGAAATGTCTTTTCAGACCATGAATACTGAAAATGCAGCTTTAAGGCAGAAAAATGATGAGAACGTCATGTATTCATGAAATTAACATGAAACGTGAGAGTCTGCTGTACTGGGACTATTTTTTGAGGAAAATCAAGTAAACTGTATTTTTCAACAAAATCCACTTTTGGCCTCATGCCAGCCGAAACGTCTTTTAAGAGCGTACACCGTGGAAATGAAGCTTTACGGCAGAAAAGTGATGAAAACATCAAGTATTCATGAAATCAACATGACACTTGAAAGTCTGCTGTACTGGGACTATTTTTTGAGGAAAATATATTAAACTGTGTATTTTTCAACAAAATCCACTTTTGGCCTCATTCCAGCTGAAACGTCTTTTAAGAGCATACAACTTGGAAATGCAGCTTTTAGGCAGAAAAGTGATGAGAACATCATGTATTCATGAAATTAATTTGAACCTTGAGAGTCTGCTGTTCTGGGACAATGTTTTGAGGAAAATCAAGTAAACTGTGTATTTTTCAACAAAATCCACTTTTGGCCTCATGCCAGCCGAAACGTCTTTTAAGAGCATACAAAGTGGAAATGCAGTTTTAAGGCAGAAAAGTGATGAGAACATCATGTATTCATGAAATTAATTTGAACCTTGAGAGTCTGCTGTTCTGGGACAATGTTTTGAGGAAAATCAAGTAAATTGTGTATTTTTCAAACAAATCCACTTTTGGCCTCTTGCCAGCCGAAACGTCTTTTCAGACCATTAATACTGAAAATGCAGCTTTAAAGCAGAAAAGTGATGAGAACATCATGTATTCATGAAATTAACATGAAACGTGAGTGTCTGCTGTACTGGGATTATTTTTTGAGGAAAATCAAGTAAACTGTGTATTTTTCAAAAAAATCCACTTTTGGCCTCATGCCAGCCTAAAGGTCTTTTAAGAGCATACAACATGTAAATGAAGCTTTAAGGCAGAAAAGTGATGAAAACATCAAGTATTAATGAAATTAACATGACACTTGAGAGTCTGCTGTTCTGGGACAATGTTTTGAGGAAAATAAAGTAAACTGTGTATTTTTCAACAAAATCCACTTTTGGCCTCGACCCAGCCGAAATGTCTTTTCAGACCATGAATACTGAAAATGCAGCTTTAAGGCAGAAAAATGATGAGAACGTCATGTATTCATGAAATTAACATGAAACGTGAGAGTCTGCTGTACTGGGACTATTTTTTGAGGAAAATCAAGTAAACTGTATTTTTCAACAAAATCCACTTTTGGCCTCATGCCAGCCGAAACGTCTTTTAAGAGCGTACACCGTGGAAATGAAGCTTTACGGCAGAAAAGTGATGAAAACATCAAGTATTCATGAAATCAACATGACACTTGAAAGTCTGCTGTACTGGGACTATTTTTTGGGGAAAATATATTAAACTGTGTATTTTTCAACAAAATCCACTTTTGGCCTCATGCCAGCCGAAACGTCTTTTAAGAGCATACAACTTGGAAATGCAGCTTTTAGGCAGAAAAGTGATGAGAACATCATGTATTCATGAAATTAATTTGAACCTTGAGAGTCTGCTGTTCTGGGACAATGTTTTGAGGAAAATCAAGTAAACTGTGTATTTTTTAACAAAATCCACTTTTGGCCTCATTCCAGCTGAAACGTCTTTTAAGAGCATACAAAGTGGAAATGCAGCTTTAAGGCAGAAAAGTGATGAGAACATCATGTATTCATGAAATTAACTTGAAACTTGAGAGTCTGCTGTTCTGGGACAATGTTTTGAGGAAAATAAAGTAAATTGTGTATTTTTCAAACAAATCCACTTTTGGCCTCTTGCCAGCCGAAACGTCTTTTCAGACCATTAATACTGAAAATGCAGCTTTAAAGCAGAAAAGTGATGAGAACATCATGTATTCATGAAATTAACATGAAACGTGAGTGTCTGCTGTACTGGGATTATTTTTTGAGGAAAATCAAGTAAACTGTGTATTTTTCACAAAAATCCACTTTTGGCCTCATGCCAGCCTAAAGGTCTTTTAAGAGCATACAACATGTAAATGAAGCTTTAAGGCAGAAAAGTGATGAAAACATCAAGTATTAATGAAATTAACATGACACTTGAGAGTCTGCTGTTCTGGGACAATGTTTTGAGGAAAATCGAGTAAACTGTGTATTTTTCAAAAAAATCCACTTTTGATCTCTTGCCAGCCGAAACGTCTTTTAAGAGCATACAACGTGGAAATGCAGCTTTAAAGGCAGAAAAGTGATGAAAACGTCACGTATTCATTAAATTAACTTGAAACTTCAGTCTGCTGTTCTGGGACAATGTTTTGAGGAAAATCAAGTAAATTGTGTATTTTTCAAACAAATCCACTTTTGGCCTCTTGCCAGCCAAAACGTCTTTTCAGACCATGAATACTGAAAATGCAGCTTTAAGGCAGAAAAATGATGAGAACGTCATGTATTCATGAAATTAACATGAAACGTGAGAGTCTGCTGTACTGGGACTATTTTTTGAGGAAAATCAAGTAAACTGTGTATTTTTCAACAAAATCCACTTTTGGCCTCATGCCAACCGAAACGTCTTTTAAGAGCGTACAACGTGGAAATGAAGCTTTAAGGCAGAAAAGTGATGAAAACATCAAGTATTCATGAAATCAACATGACAATTGAAAGTCTGCTGTTCTGGGACAATGTTTTGAGGAAAATCAAGTAAACTGTGTATTTTTAAACAAAATCCACTTTTGGCCTCTTCTCAGCCGAAACGTCTTTTAAGAGCATACAACTTGGAAATGCAGCTTCAAGGCAGAATAGTCATGAAAACGTCATGTATTCATGAAATTAACATGAAACTTGAGAGTCCGCTGTTGAGGGACAATGTTATGAGGCAAATCAAGTAAACTTTGTATTTTTCAACAAAATCCACTTTTGGCCTCTTGCCAGCCGAAACGTCTTTTCAGACCATGAATACTGAAAATGCAGCTTTAAGGCAGAAAAATTATGAGAACGTCATGTATTCATGAAATTAACATGAAACGTGAGAGTCTGCTGTACTGGGACAATGTTTTGAGGAAAATCAAGTAAACTGTGTATTTTTCAACAAAATCCACTTTTGGCCTCATGCCAGAAGAAACGTCTTTTAAGAGCATACAACGTGGAAATGAAGCTTTAAGGCAGAAAAGTGATGAAAACATCAAGTATTCATGAAATCAACATGACAATTGAAAGTCTGCTGTTCTGGGACAATGTTTTGAGGAAAATCAAGTAAACTGTGTATTTTTCAACAAAATCCACTTTTGGCCTCTTCTCAGCCGAAACGTCTTTTAAGAGCATACAACGTGGAAATGCAGCTTTAAGGCAGAATAGTCATGAAAACGTCATGTATTCATGAAATTAACATGAAACTTGAGAGTCCGCTGTTGAGGGACAATGTTATGAGGAAAATCAATTAAACTGTGTATTTTTCACAAAAATCCACTTTTGGCCTCAAGCCAGCCGAAATGTCTTTTAAGAGCATACAACGTGGAAATGAAGCTTTACGGCAGAAAAGTGATGAAAACATAAAGTATTCATGAAATCAACATGACACTTGAAAGTCTGCTGTACTGGGACTATTTTTTGAGGAAAATATATTAAACTGTGTATTTTTCAACAAAATCCACTTTTGGCCTCATTCCAGCTGAAACGTCTTTTAAGAGCATACAAAGTGGAAATGCAGCTTTAAGGCAGAAAAGTGATGAGAACATCATGTATTCATGAAATTAATTTGAACCTTGAGAGTCTGCTGTTCTGGGACAATGTTTTGAGGAAAATCAAGTAAACTGTGTATTTTTCAACAAAATCCACTTTTGGCCTCTTGCCAGCCGAAATGTCTTTTCAGACCATAAATACTGAAAATGCAGCTTTAAGGCAGAATAATGATGAGAACATCATGTATTCATGAAATTAACATGAAACGTCAGAGTCTGCTGTTCTGGGACAATGTTTTGAGGAAAATCGAGTAAACTGTGTATTTTTCAACAAAATTCACTTTTGGCCTCGACCCAGCCGAAATGTCTTTTCAGACCATGAATACTGAAAATGCAGCTTTAAGGCAGAAAAATGATGAGAACATCATGTATTCATGAAATTAACATGAAACTTGAGAGTCTGCTGTTGAGGGACAATGTTTTAAGGAAAATCAAGTAAACTGTGTATTTTTCAACAAAATCCAGTTTCGGCCTCATGCCAGCCTAAAGGTCTTTTAAGAGCATACAACGTGGAAATGCAGCTTTAAGCTTTAATTTTTTATGGTCTCAAAAGGTTGAGACCATAAAAAATGAAAATGCAGCTGCATGGTAGAAAAGTGATGGAAACATCATGTATTCATGTATATAACATGAACCTTGAAAGTTTGCTATTCTGGGAGACGTTACAGAGGAATATCAAGTAAACTGTGTATTTTGCAACAAAATCCACTTTTGGCCAGTTCGCAGGCTGAAACGCCTTTTGAGACCATAAAAACTGAAAATTCATTTCTAAGGTAGGAAGGTGATGCAAACATCAAATATTCATGTACATAACATGAACATTGAAAGTCTGCTATTCTGGGAGACGTTATAGAGGAATATCAAGTAAACTGTGTATTTTACAACAAAATCCACTTTTGGCCCGTTCGCAGGCTGAAACGCATTTTGAGACCATAAAAACTGAAAATTAATTTCTAAGGTAGGAAGGTGATGCAAACATCAAATATTCATGTACATAACATGAACCTTAAAAGTCTGCTATTCTGGGAGACGTTATAGAGGAATATCATGTAAACTGTGTATTTTGCAAGAAAATCCACTTTTGGCCAGTTCGCAGGCTAAAAAGCCTTTTGAGACCATAAAAACTGAAAAATCATTTTTAAGGTAGAAAGGTGATGCAAAAATCTGGTATTCAATAATATAACATGGAACTCGAAAGTCTGCTATTCTGGGAGACGTTATAGAGGAATATCAAGTAAACTGTGTATTTTAAAACAAAATCCACTTTTGGCCAGTTCACAGGCTGAAACGCCTTTTGAGACCATAAAAACTGAAAATTAATTTCTAAGGTAGAAAGGTGTTGCAAACATCAAATATTCATGTACATAACATGAACCTTAAAAGTCTGCTATTCTGGGAGACGTTATAGAGGAATATCAAGTAAACTGTGTATTTTACAACAAAATCCACTTTTGGCCTCTTCGCAGGCTGAAACGCCTTTTGAGACCATAAAAAAATGAAATTGTAGCTGCATGGTAGAAAAGTGATGGAAACATCATGTCTTCATGTACATAACATGAACCTTGAAAATTTGCTATTCTGGGAGACGTTATAGAGGAATATCAAGTAAACTGTGTATTTTGCAACAAAATCCACTTTTGGCCAGTTCGCAGGCTGAAACGCCTTTTGAGACCATAAAAACTGAAAATTCATTTCTAAGGTAGGAAGGTGATGCAAACATCAAATATTCATGTACATAACATGAACATTGAAAGTCTGCTATTCTGGGAGACGTTATAGAGGAATATCAAGTAAACTGTGTATTTTACAACAAAATCCACTTTTGGCCCGTTCGCAGGCTGAAACGCATTTTGAGACCATAAAAACTGAAAATTCATTTCTAAGGTAGGAAGGTGATGCAAACATCAAATATTCATGTACATAACATGAACCTTAAAAGTCTGCTATTCTGGGAGACGTTATAGAGGAATATCAAGTAAACTGTGTATTTTGCAACAAAATCCACTTTTGTCCTATTCGCTGGCTGAAACGCCTTTTGAGACCATAAAAAAATGAAATTGTAGCTGCATGGTAGAAAAGTGATGGAAACATCATGTCTTCATGTACATAACATGAACCTTGAAAGTTTGCTATTCTGGGAGACGTTATAGAGGAATATCAAGTAAACTGTGTATTTTGCAACAAAATCCACTTTTGGCCAATTCGCAGGCTGAAAAGCCTTTTGAGACCATAAAAACTGAAAATTCATTTTTAAGGTAGAAAGGTGATGCAAACATCAAATATTCATGTACATAACATGAACCTTAAAAGTCTGCTATTCTGGGAGACGTTATAGAGGAATATCAAGTAAACTGTGTATTTTGCAACAAAATCCACTTTTGTCCTCTACGCAGGCTGAAACGCCTTTTGAGACCATAAAAAATGAAAATTTAGATCCAAGGTAGAAAAGTGATGGAAACATCATGTATTCATGTACATAACATGAACCTTGAAAGTTTGCTATTCTGGGAGACGTTATAGAGGAATATCAAGTAAACTGTGTATTTTACAACAAAATCCACTTTTGGCCAGTTCGCAGGCTGAAACGCCTTTTGAGACCATAAAAACTGAAAATTCATTTCTAAGGTAGAAAGGTGATGCAAACATCAAATATTCATGTACATAACATGAACTTGAAAGTCTGCTATTCTGGGAGACGTTATAGAGGAATATCAAGTAAACTGTGTATTTTACAACAAAATCCACTTTTGGCCAGTTCGCAGGCTGAAACGCCTTTTGAGACCATAAAAACTGAAAATTCATTTCTAAGGTAGAAAGGTGATGCAAACATCAAATATTCATGTACATAACATGAACCTTAAAAGTCTGCTATTCTGGGAGACGTTATAGAGGAATATCAAGTAAACTGTGTATTTTGCAACAAAATCCACTTTTGGCCAGTTCGCAGGCTGAAAAGCCTTTTGAGACCATAAAAACTGAAAATTAATTTTTAAGGTAGAAAGGTGATGCAAACATCATGTATTCAATAATATAACATGGAACTCGAAAGGCTGCTATTCTGGGAGACGTTATAGAGGAATATCAAGTAAACTGTGTATTTTGCAACAAAATCCACTTTTGCCCAGTTCGCAGGCTGAAACGCCTTTTGAGACCATAAAAACTGAAAATTAATTTCTAAGGTAGAAAGGTGATGCAAACATCAAATATTCATGTACATAACATGAACCTTGAAAGTCTGCTATTCTGGGAGACGTTATAGAGGAATATCAAGTAAACTGTGTATTTTACAACAAAATCCACTTTTGGCCAGTTCGCAGGCTGAAACGCCTTTTGAGACCATAAAAACTGAAAATTCATTTCTAAGGTAGAAAGGTGATGCAAACATCAAATATTCATGTACATAACATGAACCTTAAAAGTCTGCTATTCTGGGAGACGTTATAGAGGAATATCAAGTAAACTGTGTATTTTGCAACAAAATCCACTTTTGTCCTCTTCGCAGGCTGAAACGCCTTTTGAGACCATAAAAAAATGAAATTGTAGCTGCATGGTAGAAAAGTGATGGAAACATCATGTCTTCATGTACATAACATGAACCTTGAAAGTTTGCTATTCTGGGAGACGTTATAGAGGAATATCAAGTAAACTGTGTATTTTGCAACAAAATCCACTTTTGGCCAATTCGCAGGCTGAAAAGCCTTTTGAGACCATAAAAACTGAAAAATCATTTTTAAGGTAGAAAGGTGATGCAAAAATCTTGTATTCAATAATATAACATGGAACTCGAAAGTCTGCTATTCTGGGAGACGTTATAGAGGAATATCAAGTAAACTGTGTATTTTAAAACAAATTCCACTTTTGGCCAGTTCACAGGCTGAAACGCCTTTTGAGACCATAAAAACTGAAAATTAATTTCTAAGGTAGAAAGGTGTTGCAAACATCAAATATTCATGTACATAACATGAACCTTAAAAGTCTGCTATTCTGGGAGACGTTATAGAGGAATATCAAGTAAACTGTGTATTTTGCAACAAAATCCACTTTTGTCCTCTACGCAGGCTGAAACGCCTTTTGAGACCATAAAAAAATGAAATTGTAGATGCATGGTAGAAAAGTGATGGAAACATCATGTCTTCATGTACATAACATGAATCTTGAAAGTTTGCTATTCTGGGAGACGTTATAGAGGAATATCAAGTAAACTGTGTATTTTACAACAAAATCCACTTTTGGCCTCTTCGCAGGCTGAAACGCCTTTTGAGACCATAAAAACTGAAAATTCATTTCTAAGGTAGAAAGGTGATGCAAACATCAAATATTCATGTACATAACATGAACATTGAAAGTATGCTATTCTGGGAGACGTTATAGAGGAATATCAAGTAAACTGTGTATTTTACAACAAAATCCACTTTTGGCCTCTTCGCAGGCTGAAACGCCTTTTGAGACCATAAAAAATGAAATTGCAGCTGCATGGTAGAAAAGTGATGGAAACATCATGTATTCATGTATATAACATGAACCTTGAAAGTTTGCTATTCTGGGAGACGTTATAGAGGAATATCAAGTAAACTGTGTATTTTGCAACAAAATCCACTTTTGTCCTCTTCGCAGGCTGAAACGCCTTTTGAGACCATAAAAACTGAAAATTCATTTCTAAGGTAGAAAGGTGATGCAAACATCAAATATTCATGTACATAACATGAACCTTAAAAGTCTGCTATTCTGGGAGACGTTATAGAGGAATATCAAGTAAACTGTGTATTTTGCAACAAAATCCACTTTTGCCCAGTTCGCAGGCTGAAACTCCTTTTGAGACCATAAAAACTGAAAATTCATTTCTAAGGTAGAAAGGTGATGCAAACATCTTGGATTCAATAAGATAACATGGAACTCGAAAGTCTGCTATTCTGGGAGACGTTATAGAGGAATATCAAGTAAACTGTGTATTTTACAACAAAATCCACTTTTGGCCAGTTCACAGGCTGAAACGCCTTTTGAGACCATAAAAACTGAAATTTCATTTCTAAGGTGGACAGGTGGTGCAAACATCAAATATTCATGTACATAACATGAACCTTAAAAGTCTGCTTTTCTGGGAGACGTTATAGAGGAATATCATGTAAACTGTGTATTTTGCAACAAAATCCACTTTTGGCCAGTTCGCAGGCTTAAAAGCCTTTTGAGACCATAAACACTGAAAATTAATTTTTAAGATAGAAAGGTGATGCAAACATCATGTATTCAATAATATAACATGGAACTCGAAAGGCTGCTATTCTGGGAGACGTTATAGAGGAATATCAAGTAAACTGTGTATTTTGCAACAAAATCCACTTTTGCCCAGTTCGCAGGCTGAAACGCCTTTTGAGACCATAAAAACTGAAAATTAATTTCTAAGGTAGAAAGGTGATGCAAACATCAAATATTCATGTACATAACATGAATCTTAAAAGTCTGCTATTCTGGGAGACGTTATAGAGGAATATCAAGTAAACTGTGTATTTTACAACAAAATCCACTTTTGTCCTCTTCGCAGGCTGAAACGCCTTTTGAGACCATAAAAACTGAAAATTCATTTCTAAGGTAGAAAGGTGATGCAAACATCAAATATTCATGTACATAACATGAACCTTAAAAGTCTGCTATTCTGGGAGACGTTATAGAGGAATATCAAGTAAACTGTGTATTTTGCAACAAAATCCACTTTTGCCCAGTTCGCAGGCTGAAACGCCTTTTGAGACCATAAAAACTGAAAATTCATTTCTAAGGTAGAAAGGTGATGCAAACATCAAATATTCATGTACATAACATGAACCTTAAAAGTCTGCTATTCTGGGATACGTTATTGAGGAATATCATGTAAACTGTGTATTTTGCAAGAAAATCCACTTTTGGCCAGTTCGCAGGCTGAAAAGCCTTTTGAGACCATAAAAACTGAAAAATCATTTTTAAGGTAGAAAGGTGATGCAAACATCTTGTGTTCAATAATATAACATGGAACTCGAAAGTCTGCTATTCTGGGAGACGTTATAGAGGAATATCAAGTAAACTGTGTATTTTTCAACAAAATCCACTTTTGGCCTCTTCCCAGCCGAAACGTCTTTTAAGAGCATACAAAGTGGAAATGAAGCTTTAAGGCAGAAAAGTGATGAAAACATCAAGTATTCATGAAATCAACATGACACTTGAAAGTCTGCTGTACTGGGGCTATTTTTTGAGGAAAATATATTAAACTGTGTATTTTTCAACAAAATCCACTTTTGGCCTCATGCCAGCCGAAATGTCTTTTAAGAGCATACAACGTGGAAATGAAGCTTTACGGCAGAAAAGTGATGAGAACATCATGTATTCATGACATTAATTTGAACCTTGAGAGTCTGCTGTTCTGGGACAATGTTTTGAGGAAAATCAAGTAAATTGTGTATTTTTCAAACAAATCCACTTTTGGCCTCTTGCCAGCCGAAACGTCTTTTCAGACCATTAATACTGAAAATGCAGCTTTAAAGCAGAAAAGTGATGAGAACATCATGTATTCATGAAATTAACATGAAACGTGAGTGTCTGCTGTACTGGCATTATTTTTTGAGGAAAATCAAGTAAACTGTGTATTTTTCAACAAAATCCACTTTTGGCCTCATGCCAGCCTAAAGGTCTTTTAAGAGCATACAAAATGTAAATGAAGCTTTAAGGCAGAAAAGTGATGAAAACATCAAGTATTAATGAAATTAACATGACACTTGAGAGTCTGCTGTTCTGGGACAATGTTTTGAGGAAAATCGAGTAAACTGTGTATTTTTCACAAAAATCCACTTTTGATCTCTTGCCAGCCGAAACGTCTTTTAAGAGCATACAACGTGGAAATGCAGCTTTAAAGGCAGAAAAGTGATGAAAACGTCACGTATTCATTAAATTAACTTGAAACTTGAGTCTGCTGTTCTGGGACAATGTTTTGAGGAAAATAAAGTGAACTGTGTATTTTTCAACAAAATCCACTTTTGGCCTCGACCCAGCCGAAATGTCTTTTCAGACCATAAATACTGAAAATGCAGCTTTAAGGCAGAAAAATGATGAGAAAATCATGTATTCATGAAATTAACATGAAACGTGAGAGTCTGCTGTTCTGGGACAATGTTTTGAGAAAAATCAAGTAAACTGTGTATTTTTCAACAAAATCCACTTTTGGCCACATGCCAGCCTAAACGTCTTTTAAGAGCATACAAAGTGGAAATGCAGTTTTAAGGCAGAAAAGTGATGAGAACATCATGTATTCATGAAATTAATTTGAACCTTGAGAGTCTGCTGTTCTGGGACAATGTTTTGAGGAAAATCAAGTAAACTGTGTATTTTTCAACAAATCCACTTTTGGCCTCTTGCCAGCCAAAACGTCTTTTCAGACCATGAATACTGAAAATGCAGCTTTAAGGCAGAAAAATGATGAGAAAATCATGTATTCATGAAATTAACATGAAACGTGAGAGTCTGCTGTTCTGGGACAATGTTTTGAGGAAAATCAAGTAAACTGTGTATTTTTCAACAAAATCCACTTTTGGCCTCTTCTCAGCCGAAACGTCTTTTAAAAGCATACAACGTGGAAATGCAGCTTTAAGGCAGAATAGTCATGAAAACGTCATGTATTCATGAAATTAACATGAAACTTGAGAGTCCGCTGTTGAGGGACAATGTTATGAGGCAAATCAAGTAAACTGTGTATTTTTCAACAAAATCCACTTTTGGCCTCATGCCAGAAGAAACGTCTTTTAAGAGCATACAACTTGGAAATGCAGCTTTTAGGCAGAAAAGTGATGAGAACATCATGTATTCATGAAATTAATTTGAACCTTGAGAGTCTGCTGTTCTGGGACAATGTTTTTAGGAAAATCAAGTAAACTGTGTATTTTTTAACAAAATCCACTTTTGGCCTCATTCCAGCTGAAACGTCTTTTAAGAGCATACAAAGTGGAAATGCAGCTTTAAGGCAGAAAAGTGATGAGAACATCATGTATTCATGAAATTAATTTGAACCTTGAGAGTCTGCTGTTTTGGGACAATGTTTTGAGGAAAATAAAGTAAACTGTGTATTTTTCAACAAAATCCACTTTTGGCCTCGACCCAGCCGAAATGTCTTTTCAGAGCATAAATACTGAAAATGCAGCTTTAAGGCAGAAAAATGATGAGAAAATCATGTATTCATGAAATTAACATGAAACGTCAGAGTCTGCTGTTCTGGGACAATGTTTTGAGGAAAATCAAGTAAACTGTGTATTTTTCAACAAAATCCACTTTTGGCCTCATGCCAGCCTAAAGGTCTTTTAAGAGCATACAACGTGTAAATGCAGCTTTAAGGCAGAATAGTCATGAAAACGTCATGTATTCATGAAATTAACATGAAACTTGAGAGTCCGCTGTTGAGGGACAATGTTATGAGGAAAATCAAGTAAACTGTGTATTTTTCACAAAAATCCACTTTTGGCCTCATGCCAGCCGAAACGTCTTTTAAGAGCATACAACGTGGAAATGAAGCTTTACGGCAGAAAAGTGATGAAAACATAAAGTATTCATGAAATCAACATGACACTTGAAAGTCTGCTGTACTGGGACTATTTTTTGAGGAAAATATATTAAACTGTGTATTTTTCAACAAAATCCACTTTTGGACTCATTCCAGCTGAAACGTCTTTTAAGAGCATACAAAGTGGAAATGCAGCTTTAAGGCAGAAAAGTGATGAGAACACCATGTATTCATGAAATTAATTTGAACCTTGAGAGTCTGCTGTTCTGGGACAATGTTTTGAGGAAAATCAAGTAAATTGTGTATTTTTCAAACAAATCCACTTTTGGCCTCTTGCCAGCCGAAAAGTCTTTTCAGACCATGAATACTGAAAATGCTGCTTTAAGGCAGAAAAGTGATGAGAACATCATGTATTCATGAAATTAACATGAAACGTGAGTGTCTGCTGTACTGGCATTATTTTTTGAGGAAAATCAAGTAAACTGTGTATTTTTCAACAAAATCCACTTTTGGCCTCATGCCAGCCTAAAGGTCTTTTAAGAGCATACAACTTGAAAATGCAGCTTTACGGCAGAAAAGTGATGAAAACATCATGTATTCATGAAATCAACTTGAACCTTGAGAGTCTGCTGTTCAAGACAATGTTCTGAGGAAAATCAAGTAAATTGTGTATTTTTCAAACAAATCCACTTTTGGCCTCTTGCAAGCCGAAACGTCTTTTCAGACCATGAATACTGAAAATGCAGCTTTAAGGCAGAAAAATGATGAGAACGTCATGTATTCATGAAATTAACATGAAACGTGAGAGTCTGCTGTACTGGGACTATTTTTTGAGGAAAATCAAGTAAACTGTGTATTTTTCAACAAAATCCACTTTTGGCCTCATGCCAACCGAAACGTCTTTTAAGAGCGTACAACGTGGAAATGAAGCTTTAAGGCAGAAAAGTGATGAAAACATCAAGTATTCATGAAATCAACATGACAATTGAAAGTCTGCTGTTCTGGGACAATGTTTTGAGGAAAATCAAGTAAACTGTGTATTTTTCAACAAAATCCACTTTTGGCCTCTTCTCAGCCGAAACGTCTTTTAAGAGCATACAACTGTAAATGCAGCTTTAAGGCAGAATAGTCATAAAAACGTCATGTATTCATGAAATTAACATGAAACTTGAGAGTCCGCTGTTGAGGGACAATGTTATGAGGCAAATCAAGTAAACTTTGTATTTTTCAACAAAATCCACTTTTGGCCTCTTGCCAGCCGAAATGTCTTTTCAGACCATAATACTGAAAATGCAGCTTTAAGGCAGAAAAATGATGAGAACGTCATGTATTCATGAAATTAACATGAAACGTGAGAGTCTGCTGTACTGGGACAATTTTTTGAGGAAAATCAAGTAAACTGTGTATTTTTCAACAAAATCCACTTTTGGCCTCTTGCCAGCAGAAACGTCTTTTAAGAGCATACAACGTGGAAATGAAGCTTTAAGGCAGAAAAGTGATGAAAACATCAAGTATTCATGAAATTAACATGAAACTTGAGAGTCTGCTGTTCTGGGACAATGTTTTGAGGAAAATCAAGTAAACTGTGTATTTTTCAACAAAATCCACTTTTGGCCTCATGCCAGCCGAAACGTCTTTTAAGAGCATACAAAGTGGAAATGCAGCTTTAAGGCAGAAAAGTGATGAGAACTTCATGTATTCATGAAATTAATTTGAAACTTGAGAGTCTGCTGTTCTGGGACAATGTTTTGAGGAAAATCAAGTAAATTGTGTATTTTTCAAACAAATCCACTTTTGGCCACATGCCAGCCAAAACGTCTTTTAAGACCATAAAAATGAAAATGCAGCTTTAAGGCAGAAAAATGATGAGAAAATCATGTATTCATGAAATTAACATGAAACTTGAGAGTCTGCTGTTCTGGGACAATGTTTTGAGGAAAATCAAGTAAACAAATGCAGCTTTTAGGCAGAAAAGTGAGTGAGAACATCATGTATTCATGAAATTAATTTGAACCTTGAGAGTCTGCTGTTCTGGGACAATGTTTTTAGGAAAATCAAGTAAACTGTGTATTTTTAACAAAATCCGCACCTCATTCCAGCTGAAACGTTCTTTTAAGAGCATACAATGTGGAGATGCAGCTTTAAGGCAGAAAAGTGATGAGAACATAATTTATTCATGAAATTAACATGAAACGTCAGAGTCTGCTGTTCTGGGACAATGTTTTGAGGAAAATCAAGTAAACTGTGTATTTTTCAACAAAATCCACTTTTGGCCTCATGCCAGCCTAAAGGTCTTTTAAGAGCATACAACGTGTAAATGCAGCTTTAAGGCAGAATAGTCATGAAAACGTCATGTATTCATGAAATTAACATGAAACTTGAGAGTCCGCTGTTGAGGGACAATGTTATGAGGAAAATCAAGTAAACTGTGTATTTTTCACAAAAATCCACTTTTGGCTTCATGCCAGCCGAAACGTCTTTTAAGAGCATACAACGTGGAAATGAAGCTTTACGGCAGAAAAGTGATGAAAACATAAAGTATTCATGAAATCAACATGACACTTGAAAGTCTGCTGTACTGGGACTATTTTTTGAGGAAAATATATTAAACTGTGTATTTTTCAACATAATCCACTTTTGGCCTCATTCCAGCTGAAACGTCTTTTAAGAGCATACAAAGTGGAAATGCAGCTTTAAGGCAGAAAAGTGATGAGAACACCATGTATTCATGAAATTAATTTGAACCTTGAGAGTCTGCTGTTCTGGGACAATGTTTTGAGGAAAATCAAGTAAATTGTGTATTTTTCAAACAAATCCACTTTTGGCCTCTTGCTAGCCGAAACGTCTTTTCAGACCATGAATACTGAAAATGCAGCTTTAAGGCAGAAAAGTGATGAGAACATCATGTATTCATGAAATTAACATGAAACGTGAGTGTCTGCTGTACTGGCATTATTTTTTGAGGAAAATCAAGTAAACTGTGTATTTTTCAACAAAATCCACTTTTGGCCTCATGCCAGCCTAAAGGTCTTTTAAGAGCATACAACGTGGAAATGCAGCTTTAAAGGCAGAAAAGTGATGAGAACATCATGTATTCATGAAATTTATTTGAACCTTGAGAGTCTGCTATTCTGGGACAATGTTTTGAGGAAAATCAAGTAAATTGTGTATTTTTCAAACAAATCCACTTTTGGCCTCTTGCAAGCCGAAACGTCTTTTCAGACCATGAATACTGAAAATGCAGCTTTAAGGCAGAAAAATGATGAGAACGTCATGTATTCATGAAATTAACATGAAACGTGAGAGTCTGCTGTACTGGGACTATTTTTTGAGGAAAATCAAGTAAACTGTGTATTTTTCAACAAAATCCACTTTTGGCCTCATGCCAACCGAAACGTCTTTTAAGAGCGTACAACGTGGAAATGAAGCTTTAAGGCAGAGAAGTGATGAAAACATCAAGTATTCATGAAATCAACATGACAATTGAAAGTCTGCTGTTCTGGGACAATGTTTTGAGGAAAATCAAGTAAACTGTGTATTTTTCAACAAAATCCACTTTTTGCCTCTTCTCAGCCGAAACGTCTTTTAAGAGCATACAACTTGGAAATGCAGCTTTAAGGCAGAATAGTCATGAAAACGTCATGTATTCATGAAATTAACATGAAACTTGAGAGTCCGCTGTTGAGGGACAATGTTATGAGGCAAATCAAGTAAACTTTGTATTTTTCAACAAAATCCACTTTTGGCCTCTTGCCAGCCGAAATGTCTTTTCAGACCATGAATACTGAAAATGCAGCTTTAAGGCAGAAAAATGATGAGAACGTCATGTATTCATGAAATTAACATGAAACGTGAGAGTCTGTTGTACTGGGACTATTTTTTGAGGAAAATCAAGTAAACTGTGTATTTTTCAACAAAATCCACTTTTGGCCTCATGCCAGAAGAAACGTCTTTTAAGAGCATACAACGTGGAAATGCAGCTTTAAGGCAGAAAAGTGATGAGAACATCATGTATTCATGAAATTAATTTGAAACTTGAGAGTCTGCTGTTCTGGGACAATGTTTTGAGGAAAATCAAGTAAACTGTGTATTTTTCAACAAAATCCACTTTTGGTCTCTTCTCAGCCGAAACGTCTTTTAAGAGCATACAACGTGGAAATGCAGCTTTAAGGCAGAATAGTCATAAAAACGTCATGTATTCATGAAATTAACATGAAACTTGAGAGTCCGCTGTTGAGGGACAATGTTATGAGGCAAATCAAGTAAACTTTGTATTTTTCAACAAAATCCACTTTTGGCCTCTTGCCAGCCGAAACGTCTTTTAAGATTATACAACTTGGAAATGCAGCTTTTGGGCAGAAAAGTGATGAGAACATCATGTATTCATGAAATTAATTTGAACCTTGAGAGTCTGCTGTTCTGGGACAATGTTTTGAGGAAAATCAAGTAAACTGTGTATTTTTTAACAAAATCCACTTTTGGCCTCATTCCAGCTGAAACGTCTTTTAAGAGCATACAAAGTGGAAATGCAGCTTTAAGGCAGAAAAGTGATGAGAACATCATGTATTCATGAAATTAATTTGAACCTTGAGAGTCTGCTGTTTTGGGACAATGTTTTGAGGAAAATAAAGTAAACTGTGTATTTTTCAACAAAATCCACTTTTGGCCTCGACCCAGCCGAAATGTCTTTTCAGAGCATAAATACTGAAAATGCAGCTTTAAGGCAGAAAAATGATGAGAAAATCATGTATTCATGAAATTAACATGAAACGTCAGAGTCTGCTGTTCTGGGACAATGTTTTGAGGAAAATCAAGTAAACTGTGTATTTTTCAACAAAATACACTTTTGGCCTCATGCCAGCCTAAAGGTCTTTTAAGAGCATACAACGTGTAAATGCAGCTTTACGGCAGAAAAGTGATGAAAACATAAAGTATTCATGAAATCAACATGACACTTGAGAGTCTGCTGTTCTGGGACAATGTTTTGAGGAAAATCAAGTAAATTGTGTATTTTTCAAACAAATCCACTTTTGGCCTCTTGCCAGCCGAAACGTCTTTTCAGACCATAAATACTGAAAATGCTGCTTTAAGGCAGAAAAGTGATGAGAACATCATGTATTCATGAAATTAACATGAAACGTGAGTGTCTGCTGTACTGGCATTATTTTTTGAGGAAAATCAAGTAAACTGTGTATTTTTCAACAAAATCCACTTTTGGCCTCATGCCAGCCTAAAGGTCTTTTAAGAGCATACAACATGTAAATGAAGCTTTAAGGCAGAAAAGTGATGAAAACATCAAGTATTAATGAAATTAACATGACACTTGAGAGTCTGCTGTTCTGGGACAATGTTTTTAGGAAAATCGAGTAAACTGTGTATTTTTCACAAAAATCCACTTTTGATCTCTTGCCAGCCGAAACGTCTTTTAAGAGCATACAACGTGGAAATGCAGCTTTAAAGGCAGAAAAGTGATGAAAACGTCACGTATTCATTAAATTAACTTGAAATTTGAGTCTGCTGTTCTGGGACAATGTTTTGAGGAAAATAAAGTAAACTGTGTATTTTTCAACAAAATCAACTTTTGGCCTCGACCCAGCCGAAATGTCTTTTCAGACCATGAAAACTGAAAATGCAGCTTTAAGGCAGAAAAATGATGAGAAAATCATGTATTCATGAAATTAACATGAAACGTGAGAGTCTGCTGTTCTGGGACAATGTTTTGAGGAAAATCAAGTAAACTGTGTATTTTTCAACAAAATCCACTTTTGGCCACATGCCAGCCTAAACGTCTTTTAAGAGCATACAACGTGGAAATGAAGCTTTACGGCAGAAAAGTGATGAAAACATAAAGTATTCATGAAATCAACATGACACTTGAGAGTCCGCTGTTGAGGGACAATGTTTTGAGGAAAATCAAGTAAATTGTGTATTTTTCAACAAAATCCACTTTTGGCCTCTTCTCAGCCGAAACGTCTTTTAAGAGCATAAAACGTGGAAATAATGCTTTAAGGCAGAATAGTCATGAAAACGTCATGTATTCATGAAATTAACATGAAACTTGAGAGTCCGCTGTTGAGGGACAATGTTATGAGGAAAATCAAGTAAACTGTGTATTTTTCAACAAAATCCACTTTTGGCCTCTTGCCAGCCGAAACGTCTTTTCAGACCATGAATACTGAAAATGCAGCATTAAGGCAGAAAAGTGATGAGAACGTCATGTATTCATGAAATTAACATGAAACGTGAGTGTCTGCTGTACTGGGATTATTTTTTGAGGAAAATCAAGTAAACTGTATATTTTTCAACAAAATACACTTTTGGCCTCATGCCAGCCTAAAGGTCTTTTAAGAGCATACAACGTGTAAATGCAGCTTTACGGCAGAAAAGTGATGAAAACATAAAGTATTCATGAAATCAACATGACACTTGAGAGTCTGCTGTTCTGGGACAATGTTTTGAGGAAAATCAAGTAAATTGTGTATTTTTCAAACAAATCCACTTTTGGCCTCTTGCCAGCCGAAACGTCTTTTCAGACCATGAATACTGAAAATGCTGCTTTAAGGCAGAAAAGTGATGAGAACATCATGTATTCATGAAATTAATATGAAACGTGAGTGTCTGCTGTACTGGCATTATTTTTTGAGGAAAATCAAGTAAACTGTGTATTTTTCAACAAAATCCACTTTTGGCCTCATGCCAGCCTAAAGGTCTTTTAAGAGCATACAACATGTAAATGAAGCTTTAAGGCAGAAAAGTGATGAAAACATCAAGTATTAATGAAATTAACATGACACTTGAGAGTCTGCTGTTCTGGGACAATGTTTTGAGGAAAATCGAGTAAACTGTGTATTTTTCACAAAAATCCACTTTTGATCTCTTGCCAGCCGAAACGTCTTTTAAGAGCATACAACGTGGAAATGCAGCTTTAAAGGCAGAAAAGTGATGAAAGCGTCACGTATTCATTAAATTAACTTGAAACTTGAGTCTGCTGTTCTGGGACAATGTTTTGAGGAAAATAAAGTAAACTGTGTATTTTTCAACAAAATCCACTTTTGGCCTCGACCCAGCCGAAATGTCTTTTCAGACCATGAATACTGAAAATGTAGCTTTAAGGCAGAAAAATGATGAGAAAATCATGTATTCATGAAATTAACATGAAACGTCAGAGTCTGCTGTTCTGGGACAATGTTTTGAGGAAAATCAAGTAAACTGTGTATTTTTCAACAAAATCCACTTTTGGCCTCATGCCAGCCTAAAGGTCTTTTAAGAGCATACAACGTGTAAATGCAGCTTTAAGGCAGAATAGTCATGAAAACGTCATGTATTCATGAAATTAACATGAAACTTGAGAGTCCGCTGTTGAGGGACAATGTTATGAGGCAAATCAAGTAAACTGTGTATTTTTCAACAAAATCCACTTTTGGCCTCATGCCAGAAGAAAAGTCTTTTAAGAGCATACAACGTGGAAATACAGCTTTGAGACAGAAAAGTGATGAGAACATCATGTATTCATGAAATTAATTTGAAACTTGAGAGTCTGCTGTTCTGGGACAATGTTTTGAGGAAAATCAAGTAAACTGTGTATTTTTTAACAAAATCCACTTTTGGCCTCATTCCAGCTGAAACGTCTTTTAAGAGCATACAAAGTGGAAATGCAGCTTTAAGGCAGAAAAGTGATGAGAACACCATGTATTCATGAAATTAATTTGAACCTTGAGAGTCTGCTGTTCTGGGACAATGTTTTGAGGAAAATCAAGTAAATTGTGTATTTTTCAAACAAATCCACTTTTGGCCTCTTGCCAGCCGAAAAGTCTTTTCAGACCATGAATACTGAAAATGCTGCTTTAAGGCAGAAAAGTGATGAGAACATCATGTATTCATGAAATTAACATGAAACGTGAGTGTCTGCTGTACTGGCATTATTTTTTGAGGAAAATCAAGTAAACTGTGTATTTTTCAACAAAATCCACTTTTGGCCTCATGCCAGCCTAAAGGTCTTTTAAGAGCATACAACGTGGAAATGCAGCTTTAAAGGCAGAAAAGTGATGAGAACATCATGTATTCATGAAATTAATTTGAACCTTGAGAGTCTGCTGTTCTGGGACAATGTTTTGAGGAAAATCAAGTAAATTGTGTATTTTTCAAACAAATCCACTTTTGGCCTCTTGCCAGCCAAAACGTCTTTTCAGACCATGAATACTGAAAATGCAGCTTTAAGGCAGAAAAATGATCAGAAAATCATGTATTCATGAAATTAACATGAAACGTGAGAGTCTGCTGTTCTGGGACAATGTTTTGAGGAAAATCAAGTAAACTGTGTATTTTTCAACATAATCCACTTTTGGCCTCATGCCAACCGAAACGTCTTTTAAGAGCGTACAACGTGGAAATGAAGCTTTAAGGCAGAGAAGTGATGAAAACATCAAGTATTCATGAAATCAACATGACAATTGAAAGTCTGCTGTTCTGGGACAATGTTTTGAGGAAAATCAAGTAAACTGTGTATTTTTCAACAAAATCCACTTTTGGCCTCTTCTCAGCCGAAACGTCTTTTAAGAGCATACAACGTGGAAATGCAGCTTTAAAGGCAGAAAAGTGATGAAAACGTCACGTATTCATTAAATTAACTTGAAACTTGAGTCTGCTGTTCTGGGACAATGTTTTGAGGAAAATAAAGTAAACTGTGTATTTTTCAACAAAATTCACTTTTGGCCTCGACCAAGCCGAAATGTCTTTTCAGACCATGAATACTGAAAATGCAGCTTTAAGGCAGAAAAATCATGAGACCATCATGTATTCATGAAATTAACATGAAACGTCAGAGTCTGCTGTTCTGGGACAATGTTTTGAGGAAAATCAAGTAAACTGTGTATTTTTCAACAAAATCCACTTTTGGCCTCTTCTCAGCCGAAACGTCTTTTAAGAGCATACAACGTGGAAATGCAGCTTTACAGGCAGAAAAGTGATGAAAACGTCACGTATTCATTAAATTAACTTGAAACTTGAGTCTGCTGTTCTGGGACAATGTTTTGAGGAAAATAAAGTAAACTGTGTATTTTTCAACAAAATCCACTTTTGGCCTCATGCCAGCCTAAAGGTCTTTTAAGAGCATACAACATGTAAATGAAGCTTTAAGGCAGAAAAGTGATGAAAACATCAAGTATTAATGAAATTAACATGACACTTGAGAGTCTGCTGTTCTGGGACAATGTTTTGAGGAAAATAAAGTAAACTGTGTATTTTTCAACAAAATCCACTTTTGGCCTCGAACCAGCCAAAATGTCTTTTCAGACCATGAATACTGAAAATGCAGCTTTAAGGCAGAAAAATCATGAGAACATCATGTATTCATGAAATTAACATGAAACGTCAGAGTCTGCTGTTCTGGGACAATGTTTTGAGGAAAATTAAGTAAACTGTGTATTTTTCAACAAAATCCACTTTTGGCCTCTTCTCAGCCGAAACGTCTTTTCAGAGCATACAACGTGGAAATGCAGCTTTCAGACAGAAAAGTGATTAGAACATCATGTATTCATGAAATTAATTTGAAACTTGAGTCTGCTGTTCTGGGACAATGTTTTGAGGAAAATAAAGTAAAGTGTGTATTTTTCAACAAAATCTACTTTTGGCCTCGACCCAGCCGAAATGTCTTTTCAGACCATGAATACTGAAAATGCAGCTTTAAGGCAGAAAAATCATGAGAACATCATGTATTCATGAAATTAACATGAAACGTCAGAGTCTGCTGTTCTGGGACAATGTTTTGAGGAAAATCAAGTAAACTGTGTATTTTTTAACGAAATCCACTTTTGGCCTCTTCTCAGCCGAAACGTCTTTTAAGAGCATACAACGTGGAAATGCAGCTTTAAGGCAGAATAGTAATGAAAACGTCATGTAATCATGAAATTAACATGAAACGTGAGAGTCTGCTGTACTGGGATTATTTTTTGAGGAAAATCAAGTAAACTGTATATTTTTCAACAAAATCCACTTTTGGCCTCATGCCAGCCGAAACGTCTTTTAAGAGCATACAACGTGGAAATGCAGCTTTAAGGCAGAATAGTAATGAAAACGTCATGTATTCATGAAATTAACATGAAACGTGAGAGTCTGCTGGACTGGGATTATTTTTTGAGGAAAATCAAGTAAACTATATATTTTTCAACAAAATCCACTTTTGGCCTCATGCCAGCCGAAACGTCTTTTAAGAGCATACAACGTGGAAATGCAGCTTTAAAGGCAGAAAAGTGATGAAAACGTCACGTATTCATTAAATTAACTTGAAATTTGAGTCTGCTGTTTTGGGACAATGTTTTGAGGAAAATAAAGTAAACTGTGTATTTTTCAACAAAATCCACTTTTGGCCTCATGCCAGCCTAAAGGTCTTTTAAGAGCATACAACGTGTAAATGAAGCTTTAAGGCAGAAAAGTGATGAAAACATCAAGTATTAATGAAATCAACATGACACTTGAAAGTCTGCTGTACTGGGGCTATTTTTTGAGGAAAATATATTAAACTGTGTATTTTTCAACAAAATCCACTTTTGGCCTCATGCCAGCCGAAACGTCTTTTAAGAGCATACAACGTGGAAATGAAGCTTTACGGCAGAAAAGTGATGAGAAAATCATGTATTCATGAAATTAATTTGAAACTTGAGAGTCTGCTGTTCTGGGACAATGTTTTAAGGAAAATCAAGTAAACTGTGTATTTTTCAAACAAATCCACTTTTGATCTCTTGCCAGCCGAAACGTCTTTTAAGAGCATACAACGTGGAAATGCAGCTTTAAAGGCAGAAAAGTGATGAAAACGTCACGTATTCATTAAATTAACTTGAAACTTGAGTCTGCTGTTCTGGGACAATGTTTTGAGGAAAATAAAGTAAACTGTGTATTTTTCAACAAAATCCACTTTTGGCCTCGATCAAGCCGAAATGTCTTTTCAGACCATAAATACTGAAAATGCAGCTTTAAGGCAGAAAAATGATGAGAACATCATGTATTCATGAAATTAACATGAAACGTGAGAGTCTGCTGTACTGGGATTATTTTTTGAGGAAAATCAAGTAAACTGTATATTTTTCAACAAAATCCACTTTTGGCCTCATGCCAGCCGAAACGTCTTTTAAGAGCATACAACGTGGAAATGAAGCTTTAAGGCAGAAAAATGATGAGAACGTCATGTATTCATGAAATTAACATGAAACGTGAGAGTCTGCTGTACTGGGACAATGTTTTGAGGAAAATCAAGTAAACTGTGTATTTTTCAACAAAATCCACTTTTGGCATCATGCCAGCCGAAACTTCTTTTAAGAGCATACAACGTTGAAATGAAGCTTTACGGCAGAAAAGTGATGAAAACATCAAGTATTCATGAAATCAACATGACACTTGAAAGTCTGCTGTACTGGGACTATTTTTTGAGGAAAATCTATTAAACTGTGTTTTTTTTAACAAAATCCACTTTTGGCCTCATTCCAGCTAAAACGTCTTTTAAGAGCATACAAAGTGGAAATGCAGCTTTAAGGCAGAAAAGTGATGAGAACATCATGTATTCATGAAATTAATTTGAACCTTGAGAGTCTGCTGTTCTGGGACAATGTTTTAAGGAAAATCAAGTAAACTGTGTATTTTTCAAACAAATCCACTTTTGATCTCTTGCCAGCCGAAACGTCTTTTAAGAGCATACAACGTGGAAATGCAGCTTTAAAGGCAGAAAAGTAATGAAAACGTCACGTATTCATTAAATTAACTTGAAACTTGAGTCTGCTGTTCTGGGACAATGTTTTAAGGAAAATAAAGTAAAATGTGTATTT
>JACSYO010001451.1:5000-65000 GCA_016806645.1 Ophiodon elongatus
TCTGAAGGGAGGCGTCCAGGAGGCTCCCGATCAGATGTTGAACCCCTCAGCCGGAGCACCGTCTCTACTCCGAGGACTCCCCACGGAGAGAGCTCATTTCTGCCACCACGATCGCATTCACCCGGTCACGACCCAAAGCTCGGGACCACATGAGGGTCTGAACGTAGACGGACCTGTCCCTCTTCACCGATACAACGCCTGCATCACTGACGCCGTAACGAACCGCCCGGCTCCATTTGACCTTCACTACAAGGGGTCAGACCAGCGAGTCAATGACGCTATGAAAACCCAGAAGAGGGTTTTAGCGCTTCGACCATGAAAGTGAAAACTAGGCCCCCTTGTGGAGCCAGACCTGGGAGGGGAGCTGGTAGTAGTGCGAGGCCACATGGAGCCGCCGCCCTGTGGGCCTACCAATGAAAGGTATAGAACTCTGGGCCGGTTGTATTGTGAGACGAGCTACATGTCCAGAATCCATGGCAAAACCACTGAACAAGTACAAGTCACAGCTGGGAGGACTTGAATAGTCCCACTTTGGATATTGAAAGCAGTATTATATTACAATTATATTATTCTTTAAGCCACCTTGAAGCAGCACAACACACTGTTGAGCCTCTATTGACTCATCATCACCTCATGAAGTTGCTGAACGTGTTAACAAACATTCCCTGTTGGCCTCTTAATGGTGACGGACCTGAAGGATTTGTATCATGACTTGCAAACAGCTTCAGAAGACTTGGATTCTCTATTGATGTAAAGACTTGGAGCAGATCTGCTCAACAGAAAATATAGTTTCAGTTATCGGTGCTGGTTGTATCAGCTGTTTTAATGGATGTGCTCCACTACTGCCCCGGTCCAGGGCAGGTGTCAGCTTTGTTTAAGAAAACTAAATACACTACCCTACGGGACCGGATTGGGTGAACCGGGTTTGGAGCCAAAAGCACAACCGGGCCGGTGAAGTTAAAAGCTCAGACGTACTTGTGAAACAGGAAGAGGTAAATACTAGTCAGGCTAGTCAGAGAAGGAGAGCTCCTAAACCAATTAGGGATCAGACTAAGAGGCAGAAGTTCAAAGGCAGGCAGGGATCAGACGGGCAACTACGGGCAACTACATTAGGCAATCTGGCAGAGAATGAATGGGAACGTACCAATATACAATATATACCACAAAGCCAATGGAGAGCTGGGAGGTCAGATGATGCCCCCATCGTGATGCCCCCTAACTGGGCAGGAGGGGTAGTAGAAGGCAACGTACACCTCCCCCCCCTACCTGCCCAGCTGTTCCCCCATCAGCCCTGAGGTACACCGTTTACCGGCCCATTGCTGTCCTGAGTCCATCGGGCCTCCTGCCCCTCGTTCTGACCCCTTTTAGAGAACTTCTCATCGTCTGCATTCAAACCTTTATTCTCTGCTGAGCCATCACAGATCTAATGTCCACGCAGGTGTTCATTTCCCCAACAGAACCTTTGGTGCTGCTCAGATTCTCAAAGATCAAATGTATAGCTGTTTGCTATGAACACATGAATTCCTAGAAAGTAAAAAGTCTTGAAAATGGCAGAGAGGATCCTGCAGGACCGTTTGGTTGTGTGAGAGCTGATGTGATCCTGGTTTCTGAAGCGAGCTGTGAGATGCTGCCTTCAGGGCCAGGTGACATACATCGTGTGTTACGTAAGGGATAACGTACAGAGAAGTGGATGAATAAAGATCCCAAGGTGAAGCAGAGGCCACTCTGATCCCTCTGAAGGGGCTTAGTATTAAATAATAACATCATCCATCTAAACATACAGGCCAAATATATTATTTTTATATATATGTCATTAGATAAACAATGTTTCAACATGTCATCCGTGACGTTGAGGCTTCTGAGATAAGATGCATGACTTATGTTGCATTGATCACCTCGATGAATTATCAAGTGTCTCATTAAGAGGTGAACATAAAAAGGGAGTTGTATAATACATTTGTATAGTTAGTTGTATAATTCACAGATTATAAGGCTATATTTTCATTTGCACTTTATTTAAATTTTTAAGTTCTATTTTTTTTAATGTATTTATTTTATTACCACATATTATTTATTTATCAAATTTCAATTTTTTCTTTTTTTTTTTTTAGATTCCCTCATTTTTTTCTGTATTAAAATCTCATTATTTGTTATTTTTGTGTTAATAAACCTGACTTGAGCCTTTAAATTGGTTTGTATTAGCTTGATTTGTTCCATGAATGGTGATTGTTGTTGTATGTGCAGGTTTACATACACATGATAAATAAATGTCTTTGTGATGAGCACATTGTATCATGTTATTTATTTGACAAGGTTTTTGCTTGTTAAACTGTAAGTGGATTTGATTTAGTTATTGAATACAAATCAAACCAAGAGTGAGATCAAATGGTCCAAAAGGTTTAGAACCCCTCCTCTAGGTGTCATGCCGTGGTGGTAGCAATTTAAGGGATTTAAGGGAACTCGTATGAGATCTTGTCTGGAGAAAGTTCACGTGAGATTCAACACTCCTTCCTTCATGACGCCACATAAGTGCGTCTCCGATGGTCAGATCGTACATCGGATCGCGATCCGTCTTCAGTGAACCCACCTGAACTTGAACCCATGGAGACATAAACCCTAAACCAAAGGAGACCCAATCCAAAGGGGAGCTGATCTTGTAAAACCCGGTCCGAAATAGACCGGAGGGTAATGAGATCGGGTTTATGACACATTGGTGGCCGAGTGGTTACAGTGGATGCTACATAACCACAGAACCCTGGTGTCTCCGGACCTTCATTGGTTCTTGACCTCCCTCTCTCCTCCATGTCTAAAGTCTTCTCTGTCAAATAAAGGCAAAATGCCAAAAAAGAATAATCTGGATCACAGACCTGAGAAAAAGGACCCGACCTGTTACATTGAGACCCGGGTGACTCCACAGACTGGACACCAGGAACTAAGACTGCTTTGCTTGAGCGATCTGGATTCTGTGTATTAAACCAGGTCTAAGGGACTCATCAGGGTCCCTGGTGGTTTCCTCTTCTATCAAAACAAATGTTGGTTCCACACAAACCTGAAAGCTCTCCGAGCAGAGGACCAACGTGCACCCGCTTCCTGTCGGGACACGAGGGGTTAATTCATCTGAGCCCTAATACCTGATAATCTGCTTCACCTGTCGCAGGTGATCAGCGTCACACGGTGACCCAGTGACATCGGGCCTAGAACCCATCATGGACACGTCTCTGCTTATAAGACATAAATATGTTCATAGGGATGTGATATAAAAAATGGATTATTATATTATATTATTGTTTAGATAAAGGACAATTTGTGTATTCAGCAGATTTTTTTTACATGTTTCACTTTGAAAAAGAAAGAATCAGCTCGTCGGTGCACTTCAACTTATTAACAAAGTCAACAAAACTCTTCAATGATTTTATTTACTGGAGGCCGCTCTGTTTCCATTAATTACACGATGATCAATTAGAAGTCTTTGTGTTTGTGTCCTCCTGATGAACGAGTTATGTATTCTCTCTGTTTCAACTCTGTTTTTGGTCTCCACCACCTGAGAGAAGACACTGACAAAAGCAGCTTCAAGTTTCTACGTTTAACCTTCTGAACTAAATGTTTACTGTGAGATTAAACTGACAATGAAAGAAAGATATGAATGAAAAAATAATGTGTGTACAGTATATAATAATAATGTTAACTAAAGGTCCACTTATTACTTTCAACCACATCTCCTCGTCTTCATCAGAGACCAGGTTCTGACCTAAATAGTGTTTAGTTGTGTTTCGAAGAGAGTAGTTTGGTGTTTACGTATTTATTATCCTCGTGTCTGTTTGCTTTCCCTCTCCATATGTTCAAGTGTCAAATAAAAAACAAGCCGCCCCAGAAACAAGAGAGCTGAATAAAAAGAGGAACAGATGTTTTGGTGGAGCTGAGTGATGCAGATGGATCCATATGCTGACAGATTACCAGCAACAGAAGCTGCAGCTTCACCTCCAGCGGGATCACACGAGCAGACATACGTGTTACTACACGGAGTTACAGGTTTAAGGATTTACCTCAGAAATACTTTGTTTTGAAAAAGAGAGAAACAAGAGAAAACCTTGTGTCTCCATTTTTGGTCATTTTTCTAATAACATGCTCCTGCAGAGCTCCAGGATCGGCCCTAAAGCATCCCCTCTTTATGGTCTGTCTGACTCTAAATGGACCATAATTTACTAAATGAACATCATGCTGTATTGAAGAAGACTTGAAACTAGAGATTGAGACATAAACTCATGTTTACAATGTTTACTGAGGGAATAAATCAAGAGAGAAGTAGAGTCATTTTCTATAGACTTCTATACAACCAGAGGAGTCGCCCCCTGGTGGTCAGGAGAGAGAATGCAGCTTTAACACATGAAGCTTTGACTTCTATACAACCAGAGGAGTCGCCCCCTGGTGGTCAGGAGAGAGAATGCAGCTTTAACACATGAAGCTTTGACTTCTATACAACCAGAGGAGTCGCCCCCTGGTGGTCAGGAGAGAGAATGCAGCTTTAACACATGAAGCTTTGACTTCTATACAACCAGAGGAGTCGCCCCCTGGTGGTCAGGAGAGAGAGCGTGTGGTTAATGTCGTAAAGCGTGGTTCATGTTGACAAAAGGTCTCGGTTATCTTTAAGCATTAAAAGTACTTATTTGGGTTAGAAAGAACATCATGATTTGCCTTGAAATAAGAATGCAGAACCCACAGAACCGAGCGAGTAACAGTCCCGGTTTGCTTGGGACCAGAGAGGTGTTTCAGCTCGTCAATTATTATAACTTATTATTATATACCACCGCTGTGGATTGACGCATTTATTATTTGACTAATTATCATAACAACAGAAACATTCACCTCATAGTGAAGATTAAATATGAATTATGATACGAATAATGAATACAGTGAAAAAAGAACAAAATGTCCCTTTGAAAAGTGGAAAGTCTCACCGATGGAAGAGGATTGAATGTGCTGTTGTTATTAAAACTGTTGGCGTCTCCCTTTAAAGCAGCTCTGACACGCGTGACCCAGAACCGAGCACAAGCATGTGGACTTAAACTCAGAGGCATCTGCCGGTAAACAGCCTGTCAACCGACTTCACCTCCGAAGGCTGTGACCCACATCAACCACAGAGAAACACGCTTCAGACCCTTAAAGGAGACACGTTTCCTTCTGTTTTTAAAAAAAGGAGAGAAGGAGGGAAGGAGGGAGGGAAGGAGAGAGGGAAAGAAGGAAGGAAGGGAGTAGCGGAGGGGGAATCAGCTTACCAGTAGAGGAGCGACAGCCCATCGAATCGCTCGGCGTCCTTTGGGAGGAATGGCATCGCACGGAGACCCGACGGGAAAAAACCAACAGCAACCAACCAATCGCACACACACACACACACACACACACACACACACACACACACACACACACACACACACACACAAGTGTCACAGCGCCATGAAGTGGCGGCGGCGGCGGCGGGGGTCCGGAGGAGACGGCGGCGGTTCAAACGGGGTCGGTGTGTGTGACCGGAGCGAAGAGGAGAGGGATGGAAATCCTCCTCGACGGGGAGAGACACACGCTTACCTTTACTCACTAATCCATGCTGATACCCACACACACACACACACGCACACGCACACGCACACACACACACACACACACACACACACACACACACACACACACGTCACAGAGGATGTAAGTTAAAACATTTCTGAAGACGCGTCCTCTCTCCAGCTGAGCGATTAGAGCCTCACAGTCTTGAAAGTGTTTCCTCTCTGGATTTAATTCAGGGAGATAAATCAAACGCGGCTCCGACTTAATATTTAAATATATTTAAAGTATCGAGCAAGAAGACGGTTTGAATTCAGAACGCCTGACTTTAAATTCAAATTTTTTTATTTGGCCGAGGACACAAGAAGGTGTGAGAGGAAGTGAGAGCTGTGCCAGCTTTAGTGGTCTGAGATGTCTGGATGTGGTCGGAGGGTCGGGAGGTCGGGGGGTCGGAGGGCCGGGGGGTCGGGGGGCCGGGGGGTCGGGGGCTCGGGGGGTCGGAGGATTAGGGGGCCGGAGGGTCGGGGGGCCGGAGGGCCGGGGGGTCGGGGGCTCGGGGGGTCGGAGGGCCGGGGGCCGAGGGTCGGGGGTCGGGGGTCGGGGGGTCGGGTGGCGGGCGGTCGGAGGGCCGGGGTCGGAGGGCCGAGGGCCGGGGCGGGGGTCGGAGGGTCGGGGGGAAAAAACAACAGAAGGCTCAAATTAATTCAAAAGAAATGTCAGTAGTAAATTATCTTTAAATATGTATATATATATATTTTTATAGATTGAAATATAAAATTAGTTTTATTTTCAATAAAAAATGTTTTTGAATAAAATGTAATTTTTATATATAAACATATATATGTATACAAATATATATGATTTTATGATGTAGATTTCAAGTTTAGATTTTATTTTATTTGAATTTTCAAAATAAAGCATATTTATATATTTATAGAGACTTTATTCTCGGCTCAGACATCTTTACTTAGATGAAAGTTGTTTTATTAGATATTAATGATCTGAATCTCCTTTCGGGGACCGAGAGACTTTGTAAGATGCTGCCGCGTCTCATGAAGCAGCAACATTGGTAATCTTGTGATTTCATAACTTCCTCCTTCGGTTGTACGTTTGTACCCTGAGAGGAAACCCCTTCAGGAGGACAGGAAGTGACCCACAAACACACCAGCTGACCTGTTATTCACCTGGTGGAGGCGGGACTACGTCACAATGAAGATTTAAAAGTATGATTATTATTATTATTATTATTATTATTATTCATTGTCTCATCCTCGTGGAGGTTGAAGTGTTTCAGCTTTTAGTGAAGCTGGTTACTCAAGAAGGAGATTAATCAACAGGAGCTTCCTCTTCCTCTTTCTCCGCCCTTCAACACTCCACCCTCCTCCATCTTCCTCCCTCCTCCACCTCTTCACCTCTCCACCCTCCTCCATCTTCCTCCCTCCTCCCTCCTCCACCTCTTCACCTCTCCACCCTCCTCCATTTTCCTCCCTCCTCCACCTCTTCACCTCTCCACCCTCCTCCACCTCTCCACCCTCCTCCACCTCTCCACCCTCCTCCATCTTCCTCCCTCCTCCACCTCTTCACCTCTCCACCCTCCTCCACCTCTCCACCCTCCTCCATCTTCCTCCCTCCTCCACCTCTTCACCTCTCCACCCTCCTCCATCCCTCCCTCCTCCCATCTTCCTCCCTCCTCCACCTCTTTACCTCTCAACCTCTCCACCTCTCCTCCCTCCTCCATCATTTCTTGATTCATGATTAATCTCAGTGTTTTATATTTAGTACAATGTGGTGAAATGTTCCTGTTGTCACATTACTGTGTGTACTTGTACTGTGTGTACTTGTACTGTGTGTACTTGTACTGTGTGGTAACTGACGATGACGTGGTGATGAAGCCGACCACATAAATATACCGACAGCAGCTTATGAACTCTTTATGAATGAAGTCCTCTCACAGGAGACTGGTGAGTCTGGATATGAGTCACTTTTATTCATGTAGATTATATATAAATATATATATATACATATATATACATATATATGTATATATATGTATATATATATACATATATATATATATATGTGTATATGTATTTATATATATTTGTGTGCGTGTGATTGTTACTTTTCTTTTCAAAGATTCCAAAGTTTCATACAGTTTACATATTTTAAATATATGTATTTTTATTATTAGTTTGGTATTTTCTTTAATGTTTTTCTAATTGTTTTCTTTTACAAATATTATATTTAAGTCAAATAATTTCAAGTTTATTTTACGATGTTTAGAGTTGTCAGTATTTTATTATTTATTATTTATTTATTATTTATTAGTATTATTTTAATTAACTAGAAACAGATGTTCAGGAGCAAAAGTATTATTTTATTATTATTATTATATTTATTATTAGTAGTATTAGCATTATTGAAACTGCATGGATCATAAGTCCTGATAATAACTCACATTATTAGCCCGGTGTTCCTCCACACAAACTAATTACTTCTCTGTTGGTGATGAAGAAGTGAAACTAGCTCATGAACAAACACAAAGTGCTTTGTGGCTTTTCTTCTACAGAAAAGTAAAAAAGGAGGAAGCTGAAAAGAGGAAGTCGTAGATTTCCTGAATCTCAAAACTTTCCTCCATCGGGTCGAACCACCGAAAAAAACCACAACGTTTTTTATTAGAAGCTAAAAATCTCTTTATTTTGTCTCCAGACTGATTCCTGAGATGCTCTCACAGAACGCCACCGCCATGTGGAACCTCACGACCCCGACGGCCCCGGGGCCCGGCGGCTGCCCCCCAGTGGGGATCCAGCTGGAGGGCCTGATCCTGCCCCCGGTGCTCACCGTGGCCGTGGTGCTGGGGTTTCTGGGTAACCTGGTGGCCTTGTGGATCTTCTGCTTCAAGCTGAAGGCCTGGAACCCCAACAGCCTGTTCCTCTTCAACCTGGTCATCGCAGACTTCCTGGCCCTGGTGAGTCTCCCGCTGAGGATCGACGCCTTGCTCAGGGGCCACTGGGTGTTCGGGGACGGGCTGTGCCGGGTCAACCTGTTCCTGATGTTCTTCAACCGCTCGGCCAGCATCGCGCTCATGACGGTGGTGGCCATCTACCGCTACTTCAAGGTGAGTAGAGCACGACCCCGACCCCTGACCCCGACCCCCGACCCCGATGGAGACATGTTTCAGTCTCGTACCAAAACGATGCTCGTGATTGGCTCCCCGGTGCTTTTGATTTTTTTTTTAAAAATTGGTATGAAGATGATCTTAGCAAATGTATTGCCACAATAATAAAATACAAAATATAAAATATAAAATATAAAATATAAAATATAAAATATATAAAATATGAAATATGAAATATACAATATGAAATATACAATATGAAATATTAAAATTAAGTTAAATTAAATTAAAGAAATATACAATCAGAGCAGCCGGGGTCGGGGTCGAGGTCGGGGTCGAGGCCGGGGTCAGGGTCAGGGTCGGGGTTGTCTGTTAGAACCAGTGTCTTTTGACTCACCACTAAGTGTCTGTCCTCCCGCTGCAGGTGGTGTACCCTCACCACCGCTTCAACCGCCTGACCCTGCGCCGGGCGGCGCTGGTGTCGGTGTTCGTCTTGCTGCTGGTCATCGGCCCCCGGATCCCCATGCTGGCGTACAACCACATCAAGGGGGCTGGCGACCGGACCCAGTGCTTCTTCTTCACCTCCTACAAGGAGGCGTCGCGGGCCATCGTGGTGCTGGTGGCCATGCACCGCGTCCTGACGGTGGTGGAGTTCGTGGGCCCGATGGCCCTGCTGCTGTTCTGCTGCGTCCGCATCTCCAGCTTCCTGAAGCGGCGGCAGATGGGAAAAGCGGACAAGGTGCGCAAGGCCATGCGGGTGTGCGTGGCCATCGTGGCGGTGTTCATGGTGTGCTTCCTGCCCACCACGGTGGCGACCGTCGGGGTGTGGGTGGTGCGCTCGTACCGGCCGTGGGACTGCGCCTCCTTCTACACCTTAACCCAGCTCACCATCGTGTCCCTGGGGCTGAACTTCCTGAACTCGGCGCTGGACCCCGTGCTCTACGTCTTCTCCAGCTCCATGTTCAGGAAGGCGCTCTGCGGCGCGCTGCCCCGCGCCCTGCGCTGCGGGGCGGACGCCGGCGACCCCGAGACCGTGGCGTCCTCGGGGACTCAGACCACCAGCCAGCAGGAGATGAAGCCCATGAGGGCGGAGACAGGAAGTGACGAGGACGGGAACAGGACGTGACGAGGGCAGAAACATGAAGTGACGAGGGCGGAGACAGGGTGGAGACAGGGCGGAGACAGGACGTGACGAGGTCGGAGACAGGAAGTGACGAGGGCGGGAACAGGACGTGACGAGGGCGGAAACAGGAAGTGACGAGGGCGGAGACAGGAAGTGACGAGGGCAGAGACAGGAAGTGACGAGGACGGGAACATGACATGACGAGGGCGGAAACAGGAAGTGACGAGGGCGGAGACAGGAAGTGACGAGGGCAGAGACAGGAAGTGACGAGGACGGGAACAGGACGTGACGAGGGTGGAGACAGGAAGTGACGAGGGCGGAGACAGGAAGTGACGAGGACGGGAACAGGACGTGACGAGGGCGGAGACAGGAAGTGACGAGGGCGGAGACAGGAAGTGATGAGGGAACAGGAAGTGACGAGGGGGAGACAGGGCGGAGACAGGACGTGACGAGGTCGGAGACAGGAAGTGACGAGGGCGGGAACAGGACGTGACGAGGGCGGAAACAGGAAGTGACGAGGGCGGAGACAGGAAGTGACGAGGGCGGTGTTGTATTTTCGCGACAGTGATGTTGAGTGATGATGAAGGAATCTCGCGGACACTGTTCTTGCTGGTATAATGAAGTTTACAAACAAGCAACATATGTCAAGACGGGCGTCATGAAAGCCGGAGAGTCCCAAAGTCAACAGAACTCTACCCGTCGGGGATCTCCCGATCACTTATATATGGTTGTTGTTTACGCCCCAGACTTGAGTATATAATGACGTCATAAAGAGGGCCCCCAATGAAAGACATTTTTCGGACATAGGCACAGCTCATTATTATTATCAACCCAAGATCTACCTCATTGACCGTGTTTTTATTTAAAAAATGAAAATAAAAAAATAAAAATGTTTTAAAACAATTTAACAATTAAAAAAATAAATAAATGAAAAATAGAAAAATAGAAAAAATAAAAAAATTGAAAATTTAAATTTTTTTAAATTAAAAACATTTAAATGCAAAATCTAAAGTAAAGAAGTAAAAATTAAACACCAAAGTTTATGCAACATGTTGTACTACCTTGTCTTTTGCAAGTAAATACGATTAAAGTAAATAAATGTTGTTTCATGTGGATGAAATATAATAATGAAATATGTTTCTCTCGTCTCCTGAAACGTGCTTCATACATGAACCTGCCTTCTTGACTTGTTATATTTTGCATTAAGTTATCTGATTGTTTTATGAGTTAATTTTTTTTTTTGATGCTGTTAAAGTTTTGTTTAATTTGTGATCTTTGTCCATTTTAATTATGATCATTTGTATTCTTTTTTCATTTGTATTGTACTCTATTTGCCCCTAAAATGTCCCCTCAAGTGGAACATTTTGAAAGTTTATATATTGTGAATAATGTTGTTCCTTTCAAACCCAAACTCAGTCTTTCATGGTTCTGGAGATATTTGATATTTGCATCGTTTCAGACCCATAAACACAACAAGCTGTTTTATGATCGTCTCAAACAGAGTCCAGAGTCTGTACATGCTGATGGATGAAGAGCGCCATCTAGTGGACAGATCATCAACTACACCAGAGCTCTTAGAGGTCGGATCAATTATTGGAAATTATTTATTAGGAAATAAAACCCTGAGACGTACCAACTCGTCTTCAAGGGGGTCCTCAAAGGTAATTATACAACACCAGCACAATGAGACAAAACATTTGACAAAAAACAATAATAACAACAAGATCATTAAAATAATACAAAAAAATAAATAATTATAATAATATAGAATACGAAGACGTTTCTATTCTGTGAACTTGCTGCAAAGAAAGACATTTATTAACAGTTTTTCAGGTGAATACAGAAAAGATGAGCTTCTGGAAAGTGTTATGTAGAGTAGAGTTACTTCCTGTTTCACTCTGTGAAAAGCTTTATGATCACAGAAGTACATTTATTTATTTATTTATTTATGACTAAATCTACCTACAGTCAGACCTGTCAGAGTCTTGTTGTATCCTGAATGGTTTTATATTGTCAGAGATGAAGCCAGAAGTCAATTAATCCACAGTTATTATTATTATTATTATTATAAAAAAAGATCATTTGAGTTATTCTTAAAAATAATTCCAATAATTCACAGATTCCAGCTTCTCAAACGTGAAGATTTGCTGTTTTTCTTTGTTCATAAAATGTTTTGTTAATAAAATGTTTTTGGGGTTTTTAACACGTCACCTTGACCTTTTAGAAATGAACTTCACGTTTTTGCTGACATTATATAAGTAACTTGATAAATTGGAGAAACAAATGTCTGATGAATAATAAATTGTCACACTTATTTTAATTCAGTGAAGGTTGGTGTATTTAATAATTTACGGGACTAATGAACTCGTTGCAGCTTTAAGCTCTAATTCTGTTCTCACCTTTTAAAGTTCAATAGTTTGTCACGGTGACGTCTGACGGCACAAATACTGAAACTATGAAGTTAATATCTTGTGCATCGACTGCAGTAATACTGCAGATTAGTATATAATACACACAGTATGCAGGTAGTATGACAAAAACAAACATATGTATCCATATCAATTGATATATATCTTATCATATATATCATATATCGAAAGTTTGTTCTTCTTCAGGCTGCAAAGACTCAAACTTTCTGTCTGATTAAATCTAAAGGCCGTCTGTCGTGTCTCGTTTTACATTATACGAGTCCAATGACAGAAATAATCATATTAAAGACAATGAATTCACAGCAGCTTTGAAAACTAAAATACAGAAGCGGTTGGTCATCATCAGCTCCACGCTGACGTCCGGACGGGAGGACGAGGAGAAGCCGGTGACTCAGCTGACGGCGCTCAACAGGGGAGGAGTCGCTTCTGTCGTCTCCTGTTCTGATGATTAGATTCTGAACATGGATTCAACGACGGAGACAAAGATGGTAAATGTCGTCGGCTGCCATCTTTGTTAGGGTCTCATTGTTTAAAGAACAGGAGGAAACTACTGGTTCTTTAGAGTGAAGGCAAAGCTTCATGTCCTAAAGCTGCATTCTCTCTCCTGACCACCAGGGGGCGACTCCTCTGGTTGCTTTGTGTTTCTTTGTACCATCACACACCTGAACCATGACACACACACACACACACACACACACACACACACACACACACACACACACACACACACACACACACACACACACACACACCCCTCTGAATTGATGAGCTGCTGATTGAAGAGTCGGAAAGTGAACACACACACACACGTGTCATTTCACTCCTCATCGTGTGTGTGTGTGCTGGTGGAGATGGGTCACCGCGAGCTAAAGGAGCTCGGCATCAACGTTTTCAGACGCGAGATCATCAAGAGAGTGGAGAGGCTCATCAGTGGGCTGCAGAGTGAGGACACACACACAAGACACTTAAAGACACACACACACACACACACTCCCACCCACACAAGACACACATTGCCTTTCTTTTTTGCATAAAATTTAAGGAAAGAATTGTGAATTATAATCTTTATGAGACCAGCAGGTTTCAGCTTGAGGTTTCAAATCGAGTACTTTTTATTTATTTAATATTCACTTTTACATTTAGAAGAGAACACGTTGTAAAGTGTGTTTTTTAGCGTAAGCTCTTCAATCCTCAGAGGACTTTCTTTGATTGATGTGAAGTATATTGCTTTAAAATGTATCTTTTACAAGTTAAATCTTTCCAGAAAAGACAAACCGCAGTTTAATTTAGTCTTTGAAACATTTAGATTTCATGTTAAATGATTTTTAGGACGGAAATAAGTATGAATTGAGAAGTAATACTTTGTTGTGATTACACTTTTGAGTTTTCAGTTTAAAAAGGTTACGTCACCGTTCAGATGTTCATTGATTGTGGGAGAGAGGCTGAGAGTGATGGAGACAACGATATATTTTCTTTCTTTTGAGAGACATAAAGTCTGAACAGAAGAGTCTCTCGTGGTAGGAACGCTTGTCCTGAGGTTCATCACATGATTTAGTACGTCCCGTCACATCGACGTCAAACACACCCAGATGTTCCTCTTCTGGCCCACAATCCTCGAGAGATTTTATTTATTTATTTATTTATTTATATATAGATAGATAGATAGATAGATAGATATCTCTCTCTATATCTATAGATCTATCTATAGATATAGATATATCTATCTATATCTATATCTATAGATATAGATCTCTATATATCTATATAGAGATATATAGATATATAGATCTATATCTATAGATCGATATATATATATATATCTATACAGATATATATAGATATATATATATCTCTATACAGATATATAGAGATATAGAGATCTATATCTCTATATATCTATAGATAGATAGATATATCTATCTATAGATCTATAGATATAGAGAGAGATATATATAGAGAGAATATATAGATATAGAGATATATATATAGAGAGAATATATAGATATAGATATAGAGAGAGATATATATATATATATAGAGAGAATATATAGATATAGAGAGATAGATATAGAGAGATATATATAGAGAGAATATATAGATAGACAGATACATAGATATAGTTATATAAATAGATATAGATAGATAGATATATAGAGAAGTAAAAAAACTTAAGTGATTTAAAACCGGTTTTACAGGTAATTTGAGGCGACCTTTGACCCCTAGCGTTCAGCCCTCCTCCTGAAGGGCCGGCGGTCTCCAGCACTAAAGAGATGTCGTCTCCGTGACGACTCGCCGCAGGAACCAGAAGTAGCTCTTCACCGTCCGGCCCGAGCCGACGTCCACTCGAGCAATCAGCGGCCATTAGTGTGTGAAATGACATTTTAAAAGCCGGGAGCAGTAGGACTCTCCACTGAAACGTGTCACGGCGTCACGTTTCCTCCCTTTGAATCTCAATCATTGTTATTGACACTGAATAAAACATGGGATGCCTGTTTTTTGTTCTGTTTCATGGCCCTTATGGACCGTGTGTTGCATCACGATGTGATGCGAGTTGGTCCTTTAGTCACGGACACGTTGTTCACGGACTCTTTAAATTGTTAACAAAGTTTTTTTTAACTCAAGTGTCTGAAAGTCAGGTTTCTCCAGTCGTTAAGACGTTCTCCACAACAAAGGACGTCCTTGTTTTTTGGACCCGTTGTTGAACGTGATTCATCTCTTCTGAGGAGAGAATGGGTTTCCAGAAACAACTGTTGCCTGGCAACATCCTAACGAGGTGGAGCATCCATGTTATTATGAAGATGTTGTGTTTACTTAATATTTATGTACAAGCATGTTAGTTTATTAACATGTATAACGTGAAAAGAAGGAACATCTTTGTCGGGACTCTGGTGAGTTTAGTTCTGAATCGGCTTTAATGAGACGCAGCCTCTGATTGGCTGGATGTTGTGACTGACCCAGACTAAACTAGACTGACCCAGACTGAGTCTAGACCAACTTATTCTGACTCCAGACTGCCCCAGACGGGGTTCAGACCAACAGAATCAGTGTTTAATTTACACTTTAAATACTGATAATAAACTGAGTTTAGTTTTTGCTTCAACATTCAGTCCGACTGCTTCTTCACTGTTCAGTTTTATTTCTCCCAATAAATCAGTGACTGACATCCAATTAAAGAGTTATTTCTGTCCCTAACTCCCATCAGCCTGAGATCTCCAGTTAACTATTGTCAGTCGTAGTTTTGTCTGTAAAGTTTCGGGTTAAGTTGCAGTGTGAAGCACTTCATTCGGACTCGAACCTCAAAACCTACGAAGGAGGAAAACCAAAAGGTGAGTGTCATGTTGAGGTCTTCTGTAAAGGGAAGTTAATGGGGACGTTTTGTGATGCATGGCGCAGCTACAAACTGACTAAAGAACAAAAATGGTGCATTTTAAAGGGATTTAAGGCCTTCCGCGAAAAACCAAAAACTTAATTTATCTTCCATCAGGATTTATGGCATTTAACACGCTGTGTGTTTTACATTTGAAAACGGTCATTAAAGGGAAAAAACATTCAACCATGAAGTGTATATGTTAACTAAATATGAGGACTGGGTTAATAAAGGGAATGAATCTTTTAAAGAATATGAAATACTAAACTTTCTAAAGGTCGTCAAGAAAAACAATTAAACTCCTTTGTTTGATTTCTATGATTACTGGAGTTTGTTGCATTCGTTTCAGATAAATAACTTTGTATCCTCAGATGAAAGGTTTATTTACTTTTGGAACTGTCTTTATCACAAACACACATGAATGAATTAGGACACTTTGGTAGAGTGGATTGATCCGCATCGTGACAAGTCACAAGACGGCCAAGGTCTCTTCTGGGGCTTCAAACAAAAGCACGCCTCACGATTTACAGACAGCAAAGTATTCTGCTTTAAAGAAAGTTGGGATTTAACAATTCTCAATTTCTTTCAAGAAAATCATGACACTGAGACGCAAGCAATTGGTAGAAAATTGCAAACTTTTTCAATGAGCTCACACTGCATCATAGAATCAAGTTCCATTGGTTTTTGTAGCAACACCTACAACTTTAGCATCCTCAACATAAATGTTCTTTTCAGGGGCTGGACCTTTAGTCATTAAAATACAGCGTGACTGCAGTAATGAGATCTGGATGCTTTAGTTAACCCAAACGTAAAGAGTTTGACTGGTTAAGAGTCGTTTCCAGGATTTGCCTCAAATTCTGGGTTAAGGGCAACAATACAGAATTCAGTCTGGGAGAGATTTTAATTCAGTTGCTCAATAAAACCATAATACTTACCCAAAGCCAGTCCATCAGGTTCCTGATGTCAGTAGTATTGGAGCAACAGGTAGCACAGAATTAATGTCTGCAGAGTGAAGACAGACTAATGGTTAACAAGAGAGACATGATAGTAAGGGCTCCATTCACACATGATACTCTGTATAATGTTAACAATCAGTCCAAGCCTGAAGAGTTCTATTGATAGATGCATTTTAAACAGAGGCGTAAAGCACAAGAACTTCTTGGTAAATGAAAGCTCAACAGGTTCTCAGTCAGATTTTTTTTTTTTATTAGACTTTTCAAAACACTTCCAGGAAGACTGAAGCTCTTGAAACAAAGGTCACCTGAAAAACAGGGAAAAGGTCAAAAGTTAGCCATGAAGCATCATTGTACAACAGTTTGAACTTGATTAGCTTCTTACCTCATTCCTCCTTCGGACTCAGTCTGTGGCAGTGCTTGTAGTTTGTGGTACTCTGGGGAGTACTTTGTGTGGGAAGAGACTTCTAGTTCCCGCTGGTAGCCATTTCTGGACTGGACGATGAAGGTTGAGAAAGGCAGAGGACCAGGTTTCCAGCTGTAGGGTGACGAATCATCAGCGCCTCCCGTAGGCCTCGTGTCAAAAGACCGACCAGAGGGAGAACCAGATCCACCACCAAGGGTGGATGTAGCATCATAAGATCCGCTTGTCGGGTTGGAGTGTGAGGAGTCAGCACCTCCTGCAGGCCTCGTGTCAAAAGACCGACCAGAGGGAGAACCAGAACCACTACCAAGGCTGGAGGTTGCAGGAGCAGCATAAGATCCACCTGTTGGTTTGTAGAGTGAGGAGTCAGCACCTCCTGCAGGCCTCGTGTCAAAAGACCGACCAGAGGGAGAACCAGAACCACTACCAAGGCTGGAGGTTGCAGGAGCAGCATAAGATCCACCTGTTGGTTTGTAGAGTGAGGAGTCAGCACCTCCTGCAGGCCTCGTGTCAAAAGACCGACCAGAGGGAGAACCAGAACCACTACCAAGGCTGGAGGTTGCAGGAGCAGCATAAGATCCACCTGTTGGTTTGTAGAGTGAGGAGTCAGCACCTCCTGCAGGCCTCGTGTCAAAAGACCGACCAGAGGGAGAACCAGAACCACTACCAAGGCTGGAGGTTGCAGGAGCAGCATAAGATCCACCTGTTGGTTTGTAGAGTGAGGAGTCAGCACCTCCTGCAGGCCGAGTGTCAAAAGACCGACCAGAGGGAGAACCAGAACCACGGCCGGAGGTTGCAGGAGCAGTATAAGATCCACCTGTCGGTTTGTAGCGTGAGGCGTCAGCTCCTCCTGCAGGACGAGTGTCAAAAGACCAACCAGAGGGATAACCAGAACCACTACCAAGGCTGGAGGTCACAGGAGCAGTATAAGAGCCACCTCTTGGTTTGTAGAGTGAGGAGTAAGCACCTCCTGCAGGACGCGTATCAAAAGACCGATCAGCGGGAGAACCAGAACCAAGGCTGGAGGTTGCAGGAGCAGTATAAGCTCCACCTGTTGGTTTGTAGAGTGAGGAGTAAGCACCTCCTGCAGGACGCGTGTCAAAAGACCGATCAGAGGGAGAACCAGAACCAAGGCTGGAGGTTGCAGGAGCAGCATAAGCTCCACCTGTTGGTTTGTAGAGTGAGGAGTCAGCTCCTCCTGCAGGACGAGTGTCAAGAGACCAACCAGAGGGATAACCAGAACCAAGGCTGGAGGTTGCAGGCGCAGCATAAGATCCACCAGTCGGGTTGTAGAGTGAGGAATAAGCGCCTCCTGCAGGCCGAGTGTCAAAAGACCAACCAGAGGGAGACCCAGAACCACTACCAAGGTTGAAGGTTGCAGGAGCAGCAGAAGATCCACCTGTTGGTTTGTAGAGTGAGGAGTCAGCGCCTCCTGCAGGCTGAGTGACCCAAGGAAGGCCGGTGGGAGAAGTAGGTCCATCTCCAGAGTCTTTGGTCTCAGGACCAGCAGGTCTAGCACTAAACTTGATGCTTGCAGTAGCGTCAGCATCATGAGTAGGTCCATCGGTGGCAGCTGTGTTACCACTTGCTTGACCTGAAACAAAAAATAAAAAACAGGTCCAGGAGTGGTTGAGTAAACTAGTCAAGCATCGCAACTAGTCTTTGCTTTATCATAAGTTCAGATCAGTAAATATACTGAACGGACTAGCAAAGGCTTGTGGAATAAAATAGTCTCAATACTTTACACGGGAGGGCTAAAAACAAAGTGGAGACTTACCAATTATTTCAGGGTAACCAGCGCCATAAGGAGACGCAACATGGTGGAAGGCTTCAGGTGCACCGATGTAAGGAACAGGTCCAGCACCAAAGTCCAAGATTGGAGCCTTGTTCCCAGCAGCAGCGTACAGAAAGCCTGGAAGAAGAAATGGAGGAGCCCCCTGGACTACGCCGAATGCTGCACCACCGGAGCCCATATTGAAGTTTTCACTATCAGACTGAGGCTGCAGAGAGAAGCTGCGAGCCTTCTTCACAGTGCCGTTAGCTGGAGGAGAGGGCGTATCGGCGACGTACACTGCATCCGTGGAAGGAGCCTCTGGAGTACTGGCGGGTTCGTTCACGCTGGAATCAAGACCAAAAATAAACCGGTTTAGCTCATAACTTGGTTTGGAGCCTACAGCTACACGGGGAAGTCGCACACTTGATGGGGACTCATTTCCAGTAGATGAGCTGGCCTTTTGGGGGGCCGCCTCAGATGGCTGATGCTTAGCAGATGGTCCCAACTGCAGGTTCACCAGAGGAGGACTTGAGCCATCAGACTTCAGGTCGGATCCAGGAGCAGAGCCACCACTGGAGGCCCCATTAGGAGTGCCGGGATCTTTGTAGTCTGGAGTGACAGAGCGAGTTGAGAAGAACCGTCACGGTCCAAGTACTCAGATCATTAATGGTTTGACTTTGCATTTTCACAACCTGAAAGCCTTTTTAACCACAAAGTTCTACTTTTATAGAACTTTAAGACTGAAGGTGTCATCTTTTATATCCGAGTAGTCCGGTCTCAGAAAGTAAAAAGGAACCTCACCTTTAGAAGCAGGAAAACAAGCTGCCCCACTAACCAGCAGCAGACAGATCCAAGAAACCCTGGAAGACAGAACAAACAAGTTAATCCCTGAAGAGTCGAGCTGAACCAGAACTCTGGTTGTCCTCGTTGTATTAACCCGTTCAGCTCACCACAAACACAGTCCAGACTCCATGGCTGTCCTCGGCTGAGGTTGAAGACTGAAGCTCAGTGCTGTGACCTGAATGAGGCTCCTCCCGTCTTATATCCACACTCCTCAGGCTCTCAGCACTAGTTAGAGTCATTGATAATACCTGAGCACTAGTTAGAGTCATTGATAACACCTGAGCACTAGTTAGAGTCATTGATAACACCTGAGCACTAGTTAGAGTCATTGATAACACCTGAGCACTAGTTAGTCATTGATAACACCTGAGCACTAGTTAGAGTCATTGATAACACCTGAGCACTAGTTAGAGTCATTGATAACACCTGAGCACTAGTTAGAGTCATTGATAACACCGGAGGCCCTGCAGCCTGAAAGAGGAATTTCAAAGAGTTCACAGATTCCAGCAGCACAGAATTTAGTTTTAAAGGAAAAGTTCGTCAAATAAGTTTATTAGCTTTCTTTCAAAGAGTGAGATGAGAAGTACTTTTGGAGGTTACATGTTTGACACCGTTTGTCTTTGGAAGTTGGAGAAGATGTTTTACTTCAGTAAAAGTACGAATACCACAGTGTAGAAATACTCTGGTACAAGTCCTGCCATGGACTTGTTACTTAAGGTTATGTATCTGGTGATGTCTAGTGATGGTAAGAGCGAGACGTAAACATAAAGACACATTTCACAACAAGAAACATCAGCTGTTGCAGATTTATCTGTGTTAGTTTGGAGCCTTGGAGGTGTTTGTAGTGGCCTCTTGTACTCAGACCGATCACATGACCTCGTATAAGCAAAAAACATTAAATAAAAGTACTGAGAAGAATATGTAATATTGTTGGATTATTACTGTTGATGCATTAACGTGTTCATCTCTTTAATGTTGCAGCTGGTAAAGGTGGAGCTCATTTGAATGACTTTGGGGTGCTTGTGATTTTCACCTGGGTATCAATAGAGTCTTCTCTTAATATAATAATAATAATAATAATAATAATAATAATAATAAGTCATTGATTAGTTGATTATATTTTGACTGATCAGTCTGAATCTGTAAAGTAGCTAAAGCTTGAAAATAAATGCAATGGAGTATAAAATAGAAACACTAAAGTAAAAGTACTTCCTGATCTTTGGTCTCTTAAATATTGCTGTGATATTTTAATAGAATACCCCCCACCCCCTAATTGGTCACTTAGAAGCCGGCGCTGCGATCCGAGCTGAAGTGACTTCACAGAGCGAGGGAAGCCGGCCTCCTCTTCCTCCTCCTCCTGCTCCTGCAGATGAAAGAGGAGCGTCTGAACAGCTCTTCAGGGCCGGTCCTGTTTGTTGTTGTGTGATTTGCTCCACGACATTCGACCTCGCGCCTGCAGCCACGCTTCCACAAGTGGAACAAAAGCTTCAAACAGCGAGCGGCGGGCATCGTCGTCAGCAGGAGACACTCACGGCTTCTGTTCCAACGCCACGGCGCCCCGACCCGTGTCCCGGAGACACTCCAGTGAGACCTGCAGGACGAGGTCATGTGATCACAAGTACAAGAGGCCACTACAAACACCTCCACGGCTCAAAACTAAAACAGAAACATCTGCAACAGCTGATGTTTCTTGTTGTGAAATGTGTCTTTATGTTTATGTCTCGCTCTTGCCACCACTCGACATCACCAGATACATAACCTTAAGCAACAAGTCCATGGCAGGACTTGTACCAGAGTATTTCTACACTGTGGTATTAGTACTTTTAGTAAAAGTAAAACATCTTCTCCAACTTCCAAGGACAAAAGGTGTCAAACATGGAACCTCCAAAAGTACTTCTCACCTCACTTTTTGAAAGAAAGCCAATAAATATATTTGACGAACTCTCTGCGGTCGACGCCGGCGCGCTTTTGCGGTGTTTAATCGATGTTTAAAGGAATTTCTCCGCGATAATACGACACAGAAATATGGTTGAGATGTTTTCTGAATCCGTAGACTCTCTACTTCCGTGTCCTAGTTCTCACGAGATTGTACATGACTCACACAGCGAGCCAGGAGCATCGACGTTTCGTGTGATTCGTGGGTGTCTAGCTCCGCCTCTCACCGTCATTTGTGGATTCATGTGTACATCAACATTTAGTATGAAACTAACCAATGGACACTCAATGAATCCCTAAGGACCTACCCACCACCTCATGCTACAGAAACACTGTGTTTACATTCAGTCTGCATCGAGAGCTCAGAGAGAAGAGAGGAAGTACGAAGAGAAAGTTTAGTTAGAGACGTACTTTCAGCGATATAGTTAATATTTAGTTTGAAAACAAAAACTGTTGTAATGTTCATTTTTCCTTTGCTCACATCCCATGAAGCTTGATCTGTAAATGAAGTAATGACTCAGTCCCATTTGATCTCAGTCCCTCTGACAGCTGGTGGAAGTAGAGTGACAGACATCACTTCTACTCAAAAAAACATTTATTATACATTTATCTATTTTATCCATATATTCCACTACTTTTGTGAACTTAAGACTTTGGTAAACCAATTTCAAGCACAAAAACAGTTCGTCCACATAATTAAAGTTATGTTTTCACAAGAGATTTGAAGAATTTCAAAAATCGGACTTCTCCACAATCGGACTACTCCACTACATTTATCTGATGGCTTTAAGACTCTGAAATCTGACGATGAGGAACCTCTCTTCTGGAACCAGGCTGCAGGGACTCAGGTGTTATCAATGACTCTAACTAGTGCTCAGGTGTTATCAATGCCTCTAACTAGTGCCGAGAGCTTGAGGAGCGTGGATATAAGACGGGAAGAGCCTCATCCAGGTCACAGCAAAGAGCGTTTGTCTTCAACCTCCAAGGTCAGCTGAGGATAAGTTGCTTAGTCAAGTTGCTGGGTGAAGTCAACCATGGAGTCTGGAATGTGTTTGTGGTGAGCTGAGCTGAACGGGTTAATACAATGAGGACAACCAGTGTTCTGGTTCAGCTCGACTCTTCAGGGACTAACTAACTTGTTTGTTCTGTCTTCCAGGGTTTCTTGGCTCTGTCTGCTGCTGGTTAGTGGGGCAGCTTGTTTTCCTACTTATAAAGGTGAGGTTCCTTTTTACTTTCTGAGAACAGACTCCTTGGATATGAAATAGATGACCTCTTTAATCTTAAAGTTCTATAAAAGTAGAACTTTGTGGTTAAAAAGGCTTTCAGGTTTTGAGAATGCAAAGTTAAACCCTTAATGATCCCAAATGATTGAATACTTGGCCCTTGATGGTTCTTCCCCTCCCTCCAGACTACAGACCTCCCTACATTCCTGCAGCAGGCGCTGACTTCTCCTTCTACAACCTGCCCAGCGGATCTCCTCCTGTTGCTCCTGCAGCCTCTGGCCTTGGTTCGGGTTCTCCCTCTGGTATTCCTTGGGAGTACCCGTCTGCAGAAGGCGCTGACTCGTCGTTCTACGACCCGGCCACCTGGCTGCCGTCTCGTGGCTTCCTGGACTTGAACCTCTGGGACTCGTCTGCCGAGGAGCCGCAGAACGAAGCGAGACTTCTTCCTCCCCCAACCTTCATCGTCCAGTCCAGGAACGGCTACCAGCGAGCGCTGCAGGTCTCCTCCCACACCAAGTACTCCCCAGTCTACCACAAGGTCCACCACAGACCGGGGCCAAAGGAGGATTGAGGCTCTAATGAGGTAAGAAGCAACTGAAGTTTAAGCTGTTGATCAATGATGCTTCATGGCTAACGTTTGATGTTGTCCCTGTTTTTCAGGTGAACTTTGTTTCAAGAGCTTCAGTCTTCCTGGAAGTGCTTTGAAAGGCTAATAAAATAATCTGACAATGAGAACCTGTTGCGCTCTTTCATTTACCAAAAGGTTCTTGTGACCTAAATCTATTTAATCGGGGGCTTAAAATGTAATGTTTAACCAAAACTTTAAATAAGTGGATGCATCAAATATGTTTTTGAAGCCTTGAGTTTGGTGATTTTTGGCTGTTGCCCTTTTGTTCAACCAGTGACCAGGAAGTGACCATATTAGGAGTGATGTAAAGACCTGTCAATCACCTTGTACCCCTGGCTGCTTTATGGTCTGTTTGACTCTAAATGGACCATAATTTACTAAATGAACATCATGCTGTATTGAAGACTTGAAACTAGCGATTGAGACATAAACTCATGTTTACTGAGGGAATAAATCAAGAGAAGTAGAGTCATTTTCTATAGACTTCTATACAACCAGAGGAGTCGCCCACTGGTGGATAGGAGAGAATGCAGCTTAAAGGCTCTTTAACGACAAACAGGAAGAAGGCACACTTCTAGTTGAGAAGGATTATTTTATAAATCAGTCTCCACATTGTGTTGTAGGAAAATGTTGCATATTACACATTTGCAGAACTCCGGATTGGAATCATCGATGTGAAATGACAGCTGGTGAGTAAACATCTCAGGTCACATGACATCTCAACTCCTTCACAACACAGCTGATTCTGAATGAACAGTCAACGTCTCTTGTTCTTCTCGGGGTTTTGTTGTGAACAATCTCTCAGAAACAAACCGCCTGCAATTACCTGGAGGGCCAATTAAACCCTAAAACTAATGATGTAATTATTAATTATCTTTACCATATCAAAGGCAGGTCCACTGAGTCCTGTCGCACCAAACAGACAAGCTCAGTCTCATCTCTGGACTTCTGTCTCTGAACCGTTCAAACAGGAAGTCAGGCGCAACGTTTGACCTCAAATTAGATGAAAAGGTTCAAACTGGTGTCACTTTGTGGCAGAAATAATAAAATATATTTACAGCTCGACCATATTGTCTAACATTAAAATGTTGCTAAACCTCATTTTAAAAACGTTAATATATATTTGTAATATTTGTGACCAACATGTTGGTCTGTCCCTCAAAAGGGTCTGACTTCCTGTCTGCGGCCCGTTGGTTCCTCCGGAGATCTGTAGTTTCATTCAGCTCTGATTTCAACAGGAATCAAATAATTTGTTGTGCAGAAACTCAAAATAAAAACACAGGTTATAAAACGCTTCATGAACTCCGGAGACGCAGAGAGATCAGTCGGATCGCTGGTTCCCAACCTGGAGGTCGAGACCCCAAGAGAGGCCCCGACACGAATCTGAAGGGTCCGAAGACGAAGAAATGGAATTTATTAATGATAATAAAACGTGTTTAGTTTAGTTTCTTCCAGTAAGTGAAACAGTCTGACATATATCCGCGATGAGAACTGATCTGAGATCAGCTCAAACCCCTGGTGGGGTCGGAGGCGGAGGGAGGACCCGGTTCTGGGCTCACAGGTCCTGGATCTGACCCGGGATCAAACAGCCGGTGGGTCCGGAGGAGTTGAAGGGCAGCATGTCCAGAGAGATCTCCGCCTCGCACTCGTACCGCAGGATGGCGGGAAGCAGCAGGTTGTTTTGGCGGGAATCATCGGAGACGACGGAGACCTGGTCGAAGCCCCGCGGCGGCTGCAGGGGCCTCTGCGGCGGCCCGGGGCCCGGAGCGCCGCACGCCTCCTTCTGCATGGTGGTGTCGTGGTGGTAGGACACCAGCTCGTTGCTGAAGTCCACCGCCTCCACCGCGGAGGCGGAGCAGTACCTGTTGCAGCCCAGGATGGTGGAGAAGGCCTTCCGGAAGTCGGCGTTGAAGGCGTAGATGACCGGGTTCAGGGAGGAGTTGGCCCAGCCGAACCACACGAAGATGCTGAAGGTGGTGTCGCTGACGCACGGCGGCGCGCCCGCCGGGTCCGGGTCGCAGAACGGCACCACGCAGTTCAGCACGAAGAACGGCAGCCAGCAGAAGACGAACACCCCCATGATGATGGACAGCGTCTTGAGGACCTTCGTCTCCCTCTTGAAACTCGTCTTCAGCGAGCTCTCGTCGTGCGTGGACGCGCGGTGGCGGTGGCTCGGTGCACGGGGCCCCGCCGCCCTCTCCAAGGACGAGATCCGCCGGATCTGGGTCTGCGCGATGCGGAAGATGCGCGTGTAGGTGCCCACCATGATGACCACGGGGATGTAGAAGCTGATGAGGGACGAGGAGATGGCGTAGGTCCGGTTCAGGCTGGCGTTGCAGTCGTCCGGGTCGTCCGCCGCCGAGTCGTCCGCGTGCGCGCGATGCCAGTTGAGCTGCACGGGGATGAAGGAGATGAGGATGGAGAGCGTCCAGGCCACGCCGATCATCAGGAAGGCGAAGCGGCGCGTCATCTTGCGCTCGTACCTGAAGGGGCTGGAGATGGCCCAGTAGCGGTCCATGCTGATGATGCACAGGTGGAGGATGGAGGCGGTGGAGCACATGATGTCGAAGGCCACCCAGGTGTCGCAGAAGCGGCCGAAGAGCCAGAAGCCGGCCACCTCGGACACCGCCCTCCAGGGCATCACCAGCACGGCCACGAACAGGTCCGACACCGCCAGCGAGATCACGAAGGAGTTGGTGACCTTGGAGCGCAGGTGGCGGAACTTGATGACCGCGGCGCACACCAGCGTGTTCCCGAGCAGGGTGGAGACGATCAGCGCGCACAGGACGCAGCCGGTGAGCGCGCGCAGGCTGAGCGCGCCGCCCGGCCCGGGGCTGTCCGCGCCCGCTGTCACCACCTGGTGCCGGTCCAGGCGGTCCCGGTCCTGGCTCTCGTTAGAAAAACTCTCCATGGGGATCCAGCGTCAACGTCTCCTCGTGAAAGCGCGCCGCCGCCGTCCTGCTCCCAGCATCACCTGCAGCGCGTGTCCGCTCCGAACTCTCTGCTTCCATCAGGAGGAAGAAATCCTCGCGAGGGTCCGGGACCCGGAGCCGCGGGGGGGACTCGGGTCTGCGGACCCGCTCCATGGGTCACCGGCACCGGGTCCGTTCATTGCCCGGATCCCCGGAGGCGCGCGAGACCAACTCTCCGAGGGAAACAAACTTTAAATCATGTCAGAGAAATGAACTGATCCCTCAGAGAACAACGAGCCTGAGTCTCTCAGCGGGAATATGAAGACAATAATTAAAACACGTGAGGGGAATAAAGCAGAGAAACCAGGAAAACACATCGGGTTTAAAGAAAAATATTAAATCTAATTGATCTCTGAGTTTGGGGAAGATGAGACATTTTTTATGACGTGTTCAAGTCGTTAGAATGAAGAATATTATAGTTTATTATTGTTAAAAAAAGCTCCAGTCTTCAGGTGACTTCCGCCCTCTGGTGGACAAACACTCACATCACAGCAGAAGAAAACATTAATCTTTATTCTTCACTTCATTAATTAAATATGAGACACGAGACATTTATATTGTTTCTATCATCTGTTATAATTTAAATATATGAAGATATTTAAAGCCTCTGATCTCTGAAACAGTCACAGACGAACCTTTATTATATTTATACGCTAAATAATAACTGATTTTCACAAAAACAACTATTTCAGTTTTCTTTTCAGAATAAATCACATTTTAAGACAATTTCACACATCGAAGTCATAAAACAGAAACAAGAGGGAAATGTGCTTCTTTTAAACATTTGTTAGAATATTTACATATTTATGTTTGAATGGAAGCAAAGCGAGTGTTCTTTAAATCATAATTAAAAAAACAATATTTAAAAAAAGACACTTTATATTATTATTCTTTATTTAGAGGCAGACACATGCAGAAATATGATTGCTTTTTTTCTGATAGATTGTTTATTTTATTTTAGATATTCTTTTGTATATATTTAAGAGAAATATAGAGTTTATGATCAATAATCCAGTTTGAATGAAATCTTTTAGGTATTGATCCTTTTATTGGATCCTCAAAACTTAAATTAAATTAATTCAGTTTATTATTTTTATTATTATTATGACTGTCTGTAGTATTTAAGGAACCTTAATGACTATAATAATAATAATAATAATAAAATTAAATAAAATTAATTCAGTTTATTATTATTATTATTATTATTATTATTATGACTGTCTGTAGTATTTAAAGGAGGAACCTAAATAATTAATAAAATAATAAATAATAATAAATAATAATAATAAAACAGCTGTTGTTCCAGAAGCAAACAGAAGGTGGTGCAGAAACTCAATAAGTCTTCATAATAAATAATAAATAATGTTTCTTATCAATATTCATCAATATAAAACTAATTGATTATTAAGTTTTGTCTTCAGAAGATAATAATATGAATAAATTATATTCTGGCTGAATAAGAAAGTAAAGCAACATAAATATATTAAATATGGTGATTTAACTAAGTACATTAAGTACTACACTGGAGTACACAGTTGAAGTACTTGTCCTTCCTACTACTACTTCATTACATTTACCTGACAGCTTTTTTCAAGGTGGTATTAGTACTCACTGTTACAGTATTTTTACGATGCAATATTAAATACTTTTACTGTTTTAAGTTTTACAGTGTGGTACTAGTACGTTTACTGTAACTGAGTATTTTTAGTATGGTATTAGTACTTTTACTGTAACAGAGTATGCCAGTGTGGTACTAGTACTTTCACTGTTACTGAATATTTTTACACTTCATTATTAGTACTTTTACTGTAACCGTGTAGTTTTATATTGTAATATTAGTACTTTTACTATAACTATAGTATTAGTGCTTACTTTTTTTACAGTAACTGAGTACTTTAACCTGTGGAACTAGTACCTTTACTGTAATTGAGTATTACTACAGTATGTTGTGAGTACATGTACTGTAACTGAGTATTACTACAGTATATTGTGAGTACTTGTACTGCAACTGAGTATTGTTACAGTATGTTGTGAGTATTTGTACTGTAACTGAGTATTACTACAGTATATTGTGTGTACTTGTACTGCAGTATAGGATCTGAATACTTCCTTACTCCATATGAAGGTTGTTGGTGATAAAATGATATTATATTATAATGCTGAGTCTGGTGAGGAAAGGGTTATGTTTACTGTGGACCGATGACGTCAGTGTCAGCTGTTCCTCGGGCAAGCGCCTAGGCGCGTGCACGCGTGTGTGTGCGGATGATTCAGCAGGTCGCGCAGCAGCAGCAGCTCCTCGTCCTCTGCGCACGTGCACCTCGGACGGATCTCCGGCGAAGAAACGTTCGCCTTCCCCTCCGATGTCGACTCACCTGCGGGTAAACCCGTGCAGGTGACCCGTGTGACGCGGGAGACCCCGTAGCGTCGGCCACAGCCGCGACAGGCCGGAGAGCTGCAGCAGGAAGACGCGTCGCTCCTCCAGCTGGCTCCTGATCGGTGTCGGGCTCCTCGCGCCTCCTCGTCCGTCTCTCCCGGATTAAACCGGAACACATCCTCACCGACACCCAGCCGGCTCCTGTCCACCAGCCGCGGTCTACCGGCTCCGGTCCACCCGGTCCCGGTCCACCGGTCCCGGTCCAGCCGGCCCCGGTTGCACGTTTCCGCATCTTGACGTCTGATGCGCGGTCCCCCCGGCAGGTGAGTCCAGTCTCCTCGAGCGGAAACGCTTCCTTAAACGTTGCTGTAGCGCGTGCACGTCCACTCACACTGTACTGTACTGACACGTGCACGTATTAAACATCATATTCGGTGTAACGCATGAACGCACCGGGAGGAACAGCGGCGGTTACAGCCGGGTCACTGCAGGTGGGTGACTGTTCGTGAGATGACGTCACAGGGTCGCGAGCTGATGGATTGTGATATGCAAATAATATGTCATGAATGTGTTCGGCTCCCTTCAAAACATGGTCAAAAAACAACAAATATGTGTAATAAATGTTTAAAAGGAGATGAGGGAGAAACATAAACAGTGTTTCAGTGATTTATTTATTTACGATCATATAGAATAAAAAATGAATAAATAATTAAATTAGAGCTTGAATAACTAATTGATTAATCATTGGAAAGAAAATGAATCGTCAAAGTTAAACGTCCATCGGAGGTTTGCTGCTTTTTTTGTAAAAGGAAAACTGAATATATATGTGTGTGTGTATATATATATATATATATATATATATATATGTATATGTATGTATGTCTGTATGTATGTATGTTACGGCCCTCAACATCCCATAATGCTTTGTTTACATGAGGAACGGTGACGCGCGCGCGTGTGTGTGTGCGTGCGCATGACAAAGCTTTATTTATTCATTACTGCTTATTTTAACCCTTTAAACACTTAAATGAATATTCATAAGGACTCTGTAACTTTCATCCGTAATATTTAAATAATCAGACTGACGTCCTCAGATGTCTTTTTGTGGACCGCTTGAGACAAAACTAGACATTAAAAGACATTTAAATACATTAAAAGACATTTAAATACATTTAAATACATTAAAAGACATTTAAAGACGTTTACTTTTTAGAACAATATACAGTTTTTAATTTACAATGAAAACGGAGAAAAGCAAGTGTCTCCAGCCTCGTTGTTTACATTCCTCAGTTCCTCGCCAGGGTTCTCCTGGTTCCTCAACAGGGTTCTCCTGGTCTGAGGAGCTTCTCTTGTTTTAGCCGGGTTCCAAACTTGGTTCTGTTCATTCTGCCCTTTAATTCTGTGGCTCGTAACATTGTTCTGGTTGTTTGGTCTGTTGTCTGGTTTGGTTCTGTGTTCTGGTTTGGTTCTGTGTTCTGGTTTGGTTCTGTGTTCTGGTTTGGTTCTGTCCTTTGGACCTTTGGATTGGCTGTTTGGTTTGGTTGAGTCTTGTAATTCTTTGGTTCTGCCTTTTTAGAGCTTTTGTCTTGACCTCTAGAACTTTCCTTCCTGTAGTTCTTCGGTTCTGCTGGTTCCACCTTGTGGACCTTTTGTCTCGTCCTCTTAGGACTTTTGTTCTCCGGTCGTGTTTCTTGGAGACCTTGCGTTGCCGGTTCCATCGTTATTGGTTCCGCAGGTTCTCTAGTTGTTTGGTTTCCCACATTAGTTCTGCTGGTCTGCTGTTTCCAGGCCTGCTGGTTCCGTTGGGTTCTCTCCGACAGCAGCGGAACCGAAGACCGATCTGTGTGCGTCCAGAGCGTCTCTCCGTCTGTCTCTCGCTGCTGCACTTTATTTATGTCCCTCGCTGTAATGAAAGACCAGTTCTTTAGCAGAGAACCCAGAGAACCAGGAACACAGAGAACCCAGAGAACCAGGAACCCAGAGAACCCAGAGAACCAGGAACACAGAGAACCCAGAGAACCAGGAACCCAGAGAACCAGGAACCCAGAGGGAGCCTGCAGCAGCTGATGAGGGAACTCTGCTCATCAAACATACATGTGCTCACCCTGTCCTCTCTGTCTCCTCACCGTGTCCTCTCTGTCTCCTCACCGTGTCCTCTCTGTCCTCACCGTGTCCTCTCTGTCTCCTCACCTTGTCCTCTGTCTCCTCACCGTGTCCTCTCTGTCTCCTCACCTTGTCCTCTCTGTCTCCTCACCTTGTCCTCTCTGTCCTCACCCTGTCCTCTCTGTCCTCACCTTGTCCTCTCTGTCTCCTCACCTTGTCCTCTCTGTCCTCACCTTGTCCTCTCTGTCCTCACCTTGTCCTCTCTGTCTCCTCACCTTGTCCTCTCTGTCCTCACCTTGTCCATTGGTCTCTGTTTGTTCAGTACTGATCCCGGTTTAAAGCCGAGTCATCCGTTAGCCACGAGCTAACGTCCTGTTGTTTATAAACCTCCTGACTGGATCTCTCTGTGTCTCCTTCTCCCTCGTTCTGTCTCCTTGTCCCTCGTTCTGTCTCCTTGTCCCTCGTTCTGTCTCCTTGTCCCTCGTCGCTCGGCCGTTCGTTCATTAGCTGAAAAGGAAAACAAGTCTTTGAAGTTCTCTTTTTTATTTAGTCTCCATCAGCTGCATCGTGTCCACCGACGTCTCCCAGAGTCCACGGGGACGTCTTCATGTCCACAAGGCTCGTCTGTCCTCTTGTCCGTCCTCTCGTCTGTCCTCTCGTCTGTCCTCTCGTCCGTCCTCTCGTCCGTCCTCTCGTCCGTCCTCTCGTCCGTCCTCTCGTCCGTCCTCTCGTCCGTCCTCTCGTCTGTCCTCTCGTCCGTCCTCTCGTCCGTCCTCTCGTCCGTCCTCTCGTCCGTCCTCTCGTCCGTCCTCTCGTCCGTCCTCTCGTCGTCCTCTCGTCCGTCCTCTCGTCCGTCCTCTCGTCTGTCCTCTCGTCAGAAATGTGAATAACTTTTGTGAACAACTGAAAGTTATGCCTCAGTTTTCTAACTATGATCTTAAGGAGTCGTTCTTTATATATTATTATTATTATTATTATTATTATTATTATTATATATAAGAACCAGCACATGAATCCATGCAGTAGCTGAGAGATGTGACGGACTGATGTGGATCTCGTTTAGTTTGTTTTGTGGCAGGAAATGTTTGTTGAATCCGTCCTGCAGAGTTTCCTCTCTGATGTAATCATCTTCCTCCCATTATCATCATCTTCATCATCATTATCTTCCTCCCCTCATCATCATCATCTTCATCATCATCATCTTCCTCCCCTCATCATCATCATCTTCATCATCATCATCTTCCTCCCCTCATCATCATCAATGATGTTCTTTAATGAGTTCTGATTTACATCAAAGTGGTTTCAGACAGTTCTTGTGGCTGTTTGTCTTAAAGGAACAGTACGTCAGATTCAGTTGCAAAGAAACTTTTGGTCGATCAGTGGTGTAAACAAGGAGACAAGGAGACAAGTAAACAAGGAGACAAGTAAACAAGGAGACAAGTAAACAAGGAGACGGTGGCCGATTGAATTAGGTTTCACTTTTGTTTGGCTGTGATGGAGAAGTACTTGCTGCAGTATAAGTACTTGCTGCAGTATAAGTACTTGCTGCAGTAGAAGTACTTGCTGCAGTAGAAGTACTTGCTGCAGTAGAAGTACTTGCTGCTGGAGAAGTACTTGCTGCTAGAGAAGTACTTGCTGGTGGTGAAGTACTTGCTGCAGTAGAAGTACTTGCTGCTGGGGAAGTACTTGGAGGAGGAGGAGTCTGCTGGTCAGAGAGAAAGAGCTGCTTTGTGGCACACTAATGGTGTGGGGGGAGGGAGGAGGAGGGGGGGGTCCACAGCTCCACAGCTCCCAGGACAACAGGGATGTTGTCCATGCCAAGTTGCTATGACACCAGCGAGGGAGGGGGAGGGGGCATGGGGGAATGAGGGGGGGTGTTTCCCAGGAAACAACCTCCTACTGCTGAGAACCTGAAGGAGCCAACCTTCTGGACTTCTCCTCTCCCTCTGAACGAGTTCACTGTAAACGTGAATACTAATAATATACTGAATAATACTAATAATATACTGAATAATACTAATAATATACTGAATAATACTAATATACTGAATAATACTGCGTTCATCAAAACGTTTCCTGTATAAAACTCTAACTCTGTTAAAGTCGCACAGCGACCGATTCAAAAGATTCCTCAGCTTTCCTGCTCACGGTGTTTGTATCGATGTTAAAGTAATATAAATACTTGATGATAACTCACGATTAAGAATCCACAGAGCTGCAGGTCGTGGTTTCCTTCGCGTCAGACGCGTGGAGGCCACTTCCTGTGAGCGGATGTCAGACGTCTCACATCAAACAGCCTTAAAGACACCTGGCGAACAAAACAAACGCACCCACGGCTGAATGTGGCTCTTCTGTTTCGATAAGGCATCGTCCTGACTGACGAGGATGATGATGATGATGATGATGATGATGATGGTGGCTAAATGTAGAACAGACATCATTAGGTTATTATTATTCAGATAAAAGATGGCGGCCGCCACACGCTGTTCATCTGTTTATTTATTGAGTCGTTCATCAACCTGTTTGCTGATGATGCGTTTTTGTGCGTCACCAAAGTCTTGAGCTACTACAATGTTGAGGCAAATAATAAAAATCAATATTAATACTTTTTACTTTGTAAACGTATGACGTAACATTTACTGAAAATGATAGGAGGAGGAGGAGGTGGAGACTGTCGGCCTACCCACAATCCCTTGCTGCGTCGGGGTTGTGTGAGGTTGCCGGTTCAGGTTTCGGTCACGTTGCTGAGGAGCAGCCGTTTCCTCCAGCGATGCAGTTACGTAACCGACCTTTGACCTGCCAGCGCGTCCCGTTATCTGATAGCAGAATAATATCTGACAACGCAGTGAGGCGTCTATAAATCTATTAATCATACACATGGGACTCTCTGAGAGCACGCTCTGTCTTCTGATGATATATATATATATATATATATATTATATACATGAAGCATATAAACAAATATGAAATATATATCTATAAATATACTTCTCAACCTAACTAAGTATTTCACAAACTAAGTAGTTTTGCTGCCTAAACTGACAAAGTTCATTTAGAAGTCTGTAGTCACGTAACAAGCAGAGACGTGTTGATGGACTTCAGTCGGAAACGCACAAAAAACGAGGCGTTGTGAAAAAGACGTCGACAGACGGGATCAATAAAACTCTGTGATTGTGACACAATGAATCGTTCCTGCTACTTAGCTTAGCATATTAGCCAGCCAGCTAGCTACCTAGCTAGCAGCTGGCGAGCATGAAGCCCAAACTAGATTTAGAAAAGATGACGAGGGTTTTGAGTTTGGTTCTATTGAGAACTGCGACGACCAAACTGAGTCTTGAGTCTTGAGTCTTGATGATCATCATAATGAATTATTACATAAAACACAACAATAGAACAGCTTGTGACATTAATGAAGAATTATAACAGAAATCTATTTTTCCCCTTTGACGGTTGTTTAGCTTTGAGCTGATTATTACACAGCTGTTATTTATTTTATGTTTTCTATGTTTAATTAATTCCTCTTGTATGTTTGTTCTGATTCAAAGTGTCTTTAACGCCACTGAAAATATTTTATTGTGTGTTTCCGTTTACTTTGACTTCTAATAATTAATAATAATAATTAGATAAAATATAACAAGACGTAGCATGAAACGTGGAGACGTCGATCTTCTTCTTTTGGCCGGCGGCCTCGATTCCTCTCAGCTCAGCGAGCGGAGAAATGGAGCATGAGGAGGAAGAGGAGGAGGAGGAAGAAGAGGAGATAACAGAACTAGTGAAAGAGAGTCGGCATGCTGCCTGACGGTTCATGCTTCATCACGTGACCCTCTGGACCGGTTCAGATCCATCAGGTCCGTCACGGTCCTTTAAATCCCCGTTGACCCTGAACATGTGACGCCTCATTCAAACCAGTCGGACGATCTGAGCTCGACGTCCACATACCTGAGATCGTCTGAGAGACGTCTGGTATTCTGCTCGTGGATTCATTGCTTTGTGAGGAGGAGGAGGAGGAGGAGGAGGAGGAGGGTTATGACTTAAAGAGAGAGAAGATGGTGAAGGAGGGAGACTCATTACCATTCAGTCGTGACCTCGTTCATCACTCTTCAGTCCTCCTGTGTGTCCTTGGACACACACACACACACACACACACACACACACACACACACACACACACACACACACACACACACACACACACACACACACAGGCTGCCTGGTCTTTGTCATCATGACTTTCTGTTTCTAAAGACTGGAGTTATCGGTCTGTTGAAGGTTTAATATTTAACTTTTCTACATTAAAAGGACAAAAAATTACTAGACCTCGGTTATAGATGTTGTCTTTTATTTATTTATTTATTTATTTATTTATTTATTTATTTATATATATATATTATATTATATTATATTTTTATTTCATCCAGTTTTAACTCCACATTTTAACCCGATGGAGGTTTTAGTCGTCGCTCGTCTCTCAGCTGCTTCCTGCTTCATTCAGCGCTTTGATCCGAGACCTGGTGAAACCCTTCTGAAGGGTTCTGGTCCTGCTGAGGACCCTGAAGGGTTCTGGTTCTGGTCCTCCTGAGGACCCTGAAGGGTTCTGGTTCTGGTCCTCCTGAGGACCGGGTCTGACTCGTCTCCCTGCAGCTGGGCTCTCCAGATGAAAGACTCTGACTGGAGGTCTTGAGGCTCGTGATGCTTCATGCAGCATCTTCACAGGAGAACCTTTGTTTATCTGAGGAGACCACGAGGTCACGGCTCAGGGTTCTGTAGCTGAATATGTTCTTTGTCATAAAACACGCAGGACGTCTTTCTGTTCAGGTCAAGATGTTCATATCTATAACGCTGATGTTCCTCCAGATGATCATATCTATAACACTGATGTTCCTCCAGATGATCATATCTATAACGCTGATGTTCCTCCAGATGATCATATCTATAACTCTGATGTTCCTCCAGATGATCATATCTATAACGCTGATGTTCCTCCAGATGTTCATATCTATAACGCTGATGTTCCTCCAGATGATCATCTCTATAACGCTGATGTTCCTCCAGATGATCATATCTATAACGCTGATGTTCATCTCTATAACGCTGATGTTTCTCCAGATGATCATATCTATAACTCTAATATTTGTCCTGCGATGGCTCTTCTGCGTCAGCATCTTTATATTTAGTAAAGCTCGTGACGCTCCGTGTATCGGTCTGGAGGTACGGAGGCCCTGGGCGGTCAAATGACTGAGGAGGCTTTCATCATCGGCACCATGTGCTCAGACTGCAGGCTAGATTATTGTTATTAATATTATTATTATTATTATTATCATCATTTGGTCTCATGATGAAGACAGAAGTCCAAAAGTTGAAAAGGGGATCAATTGTTTGTTAGTTTATTTTAAAGGTACGACCTTCAGATCATTAATAAATGATCACTGCACAGCGTTGTTGTTGTTGTTGTTGTTGTTGTTGTTGTTAGCACCGTTAGCAACTAGCAGCCGGCTCAGCCGTCGCCATGTTGAGAGCCGAGTGGAGGGAATGAAATGCTCTAAATATCTCATTTAGCACCTTAAATGTTTTTTGCATGTTTTTATTCAAGTTTTCTTCGGTTCACTTAAAGTTTAATTTATTACATCAGCCTGAATCTGCTTTGTATGTATGTTAGCATGCTAACATGCTAAGCTAATGGTTTAGGCTTTTAAAAGAAGTGTAATAAAATCATAAAATAAATATATAAATGTGACGGTTTGCTTCCATACAAATGAAAGATGTTTCTTTTATTGTCCGTGAGAACTTGTTATGAATTGAGAGAATATCACGTCAGGTTAACGCTGTATATCCACATACAGACACATTTTCTTCTATTTTGTTATTTTTAATTGAAGACGTGCGAGGCCTGACGTTGATTTGGAAAAAGATGGGTCCTGTAATCGTGAGATTTCTTCAGAAAATGAATAAACAACCAACCAAAAGATAAATAATATCTTCAGAGTAGAGAAAGCCTGACGTTAACCTCCGGTTAGGATGAACATCAGAACCAGTTAGTTTGGGTTATAGATGAGAAAGAGCTGGTTTTCTGCTCTCTGACATTTTAAAGACAAAGTGATTCATCTGGAAAATCATTGTTCAATTATTTGATAATGAAAATAATCTTTACAGTAATGGTGACGTTATTGTTATCATGACTTCATGTTAAAAAAGACTCACTGCCTCTTTACTGTCAAACACAGAAACAGGCCCGCCCCGTGTCTTTGTGTGTGTGTGTGTGTGTGTTTGTGTGTTTGTGTGTTTGTGTGTGTTTTGTCTGATTACTATCTGTTGTATTCTGATGGAGGAACAGGGACGGATGATTGTTTTTGTTCGGGGTGTGGTGTGTTACCTCCTAACCGCATAGACACACACACACACACACACACACACACACACACACACACACACACACACACACACACACACACACAGTGGAGCTGCCACGTGTCTCAGCTGTTAATCACGCTGACAGTTTGACTCAGAGCTTCTTCTCTCTGGAGGTTTTCCACTGACTCAGGACTGTAAAGTATTTTCTGCAGCAGCTTTTTGTTTGTGTGAAACAAATCTCTCAACCTCCGTGTTCATCTTTGGATTAAACATGAAGCTACTTTATTCTCTTATTAAGTACTTAAGTAATTAAGTACTTATGGCCAATGAAAAGATTTGTCCAAAGATCTCAGTTTTCTTTGTATTCAGTCTAAACGGATCTCGTTTCCTTCTCGTACCTCGTGTTCTTAAATCTGTCCCCATTGTGTCCTTCGTTTCCAGCTCCTCGTGTCTCCATGGTGAAGTGGGCGGGGTCTGATGTCAGCCCCTCCTCTAGTCGACCCTCCCGCCATGCCCACCATGGTTTCTAGGCTGCCCAAGTTCGGCTCGAGGCCCAAATCCGCCACATTTTCCAACGGCGCTCAGACGGGTCCTGCCGCTGCCGCCGCCGCCGCCGCCGTGAGCACCAGCACCCGCCTCACCAACGGGTTCTACCACCACCCCGGCCCGGCAGGGGTCAACGGCGGTCCGACTGCGACCCCGACCTCTGTGAAGCAGCATGGATTCATCAGAGTGCCGACTTCATTCTCCATGAAATGGAGGAAAGACAACGAGACGGCGGAGGACGAAGGCGTCGACGGGGAGAAGGAGTGGCGGCGAGGAAAGGGCGGGAACGTCGGGCAGAACCGCTCCAGTAGCAACGTCCATCAGTATTATTCCCAACGGCAGCCGGGGTCTCCGGTGAAAAAGACGACCGCGGCTTCTGCAGGGAAGGGGCACGGCTTTGGGCTTCCTGTGACATCATCGCCACAGTCCAGCCCCAGAACACTTCCTGTCCCTAAAAGTGGATCTCTCGGTTCCAAACCGAGCCAGACTGCATTCGGGCTGAACAACGGCACAAAACAGACCCTGAACGGTCTTTCTGGATCCAAGCCCAAGGGCGGAACCAACGGTTCTCTGAGACAGCCTCACAGCTTTGCTCGTTCTGGTGGTTCGAGGCCCGGTTCTGGTCTCGGCTTTCGATCCGGTTCCCCCCTCCAAAAGAAACCGCCGGCCAGCCGCTCCCACTCCAGCGACAGCCTCGGCCCGGCTCCGTCCGTCCAGCTCACTGAGAGCGACCGTTTTCGGTCACGCAGCCTCACGCAGGTCCGACGGCAGCCCTCCCCCACCCTCACCCCTTCCTCCTCCGCCTCCTCGATCCCTCGCAACCCCACCAACACCCGCTCCTACTCCGTCAACAGAGCCGCCGGGCGAGGAGCTTCCTCCTCTCTGGCTACGCCCAGAGGCAGCTTGGCGAAACCCCCCGGTAGCATCCAGACTCCTGAGGCAGGAGGAAGAGGAGGAGGAGGAGGGGTCAAAGTTCAAAGTTCTGCCTCTCCAGGGAGGTCAGGGGTCAGCAACCCCTCCCTCCTGCCCCCCTCTGCCTTAAAGAAGCCCCTCCTCTCCAGCTTTGGCCCCGCCTCTAAGCCCAGCGGCATCAGCTATAAGCTGTCACGGCCATCGCTCATCAAGCAGTCCCGCCCCCTCCGAGTGACGACAGCCAATGAGACTGGAGGTGAACAGGAAGTGAACCGAGGACTGACGGCACAGAGAGACTCAGTGGAGACGCCTTCGACTACAGAGACCAGCCCGGGTATGAGAAACATTAAGTAAAATATTCTCATTTTCTCATCTGGACTTATCTCATCCCGTCTCTTTGCTCTCAACTCATCTCATGTGTTTCCTCTCATCTTAATTCCTGATACCTCATCTCTCATCTCACATCTCTTGTCTCAACTAATGTCTCAACTAATGTCTTCTCATCGAATTGCGTCGTCAAAGTCGAGCTTTATGTCTTAATTCTCATCACAGATCTCATCTCTCGTATTATATATTTTACTCAAATCTCTCCTCTTCTCATTTCCAATCATCTCATTTGATCTCAAATATCAAACCTCTCGTCCCATTTCATCCTTTATCTCTTCTCATCTTCCTCTTTCCTCATCATTTATTTAATTTTCTATCCCTGAATATCTGGGGACAAATATGTCACCTCATGTCTCATATTTTCTGTCATGTCATCTAAACTTCTCATCTAAAATCTTTTATCTCATCACACATTTAATCCCATTTTCCATCTTTATTTCATTTTATCTCTCATATCCAATCACATCAAACTAATCTGGTATATGTCTGGTATCTGTTTTGTCTCCTTCGCCCCTCCTTTTCAGAGAGTTCCCCGGAGTCTCCGGAGAGGGCGGCGCTGGTATCCCAGGGAGAGGTGTCGATTGTGGGGGAGACGCTGGAGGACATGTCCCTGTCCTCCAACTCGTCTCTGGATAGAAACGACACCAGTCAGGAGTACATGGACGACTTTGACAACCTCGGTAAGAAAAGACGATGCACACGAGTTCTTTTCTACGTTTTAAAGTGTGTGCAGAGGGTCGTTCATGAGGTTCACACTGAGGGTTATTGAGTGGAAACCAGCAGCATCTCGTCTTGGTCTACTTTCTGTTCCAAGAGTCAGAACTAAACACGGAGAAGCAGCGTTCAGTTTTTCTGCTCCACATATCTGGAACAAGGTCCCTGAAAGCTGCAGGTCTGCTGAGACCCTAAACTCCTTTAAATCCAGATTGAAGACTCTTCTGTTTTCTGTTGCCTTTAATTTAACCAGATTCAAGGATCTTAATCATTTTCTACATTTCACTATTTCTTGAACTGCACTGCAACTTTTAACTGGCAAGAGTCCGAGGGATTTAAAATAAAACTAATTTAGTCCCAGAAGTAACTAAAACAGAGGTTCAGCAAACTGTGGTTCAGAGAACCTAAACAGTAGAATGCAAAGGATTCTATTTTTTAGCTTTTTAATGTTTTACTGACTATTTTTAATGTTTAAATGAATGTTCTTAATTGTTTTTAAATCTTCTTTTCTTTTGAATTATGTTTTGATGCTTTTAATGGTTTTATGTGAAGCACTTTGAATTGCCTTGTTGTTGAAATGTGCTAAACAAATAAACTTGCCTTGCTTTGTGTCTGCAGGAAACGGAGGGATGGGCTTACTGCTCCTCTCTAAAAACGATGAAGACGACTCGGGTCTCGACCAATCATGCGCCAGGTTGGAAGCAGACAAGCTGGCTGTCGGCGCGGTCGCCAAGGCGGCGGGACTCTGCTTCCTGGACGACGGCGTGGACTGGTCCGGGATGAGCGGTGAGTTTTTACTGGAGGAACGTGCAGCGGAGGAAGTCCTGAGAAACATTCTGTAGACTCATGGTGTTTCCTCTGCAGGTGAGCAAGGAGACCACCGGCTGAACCGGGTCCCCCATCGGAGGAGGTCCAGTCAGGTGGACTACCACGAGCAGGTAACGTCAGACCTTTACCAGCAACATGTTGGATTCACCTGGTAAAGCCATTAACATCTGAGAAACAAAGCTTATATATTTGTCATATGCAGAGAACTTCATTAATCAGACGTTTAAATATAGGGATAAATTATAGCATTTATAGAGAATATGTATTCGTGCTCGACAGATGTACAGTGACTGGGTTTTAAAAAAAAAAAGTTAATAAAAGTAAAAAGATAAAACAAATCTGATTTGCTGTTCGGGTCATCGAGTTTTGCATCATTCTGATCGGCGCCAATTTTTTTAATACAAACAATATATATTCGTGGTCGACTGGTGTACAGTGACCGGGTTTAAAAAGGTAATTAAAAGTATTTATAAAAAAGAAACTTACTCTGGCTTGGTATCTTGGTATGACATGATGTAATCTTATAAATGTGACGGTCATGATTCTTGACTCACCGTTTAAAGGTGCAGTAGTTTACGGTTGACCCCCGTGACCCCGCCCTCAGACAGGACGGGGTTTCTAACCTCCGACCAGCCGCTGAGTCACACAGAAGCTTTGGAATGACGCTTTGAGTCCATTCAAACTTTGTTTTACTGAGAAATATTTTATCAGTTTGCTGCTGAAACGCTGAAATCCGGTCGATCAAAGGATTTATTGTGTGATAATAAAAGTCCCTATAACAACAGTTGCTTTTAGCTCTACAAACTAGTCATTGTGTTGATTTGGAGTCAGAAGTCTTAGACATTTATTCTCCTGTTTTTTTACTTTTAACCCTTTGACCTCTATAGAAACGGTCCGACTGTACCGACATTAGTCGTTTTACGTATTGTGAGTATCTTCAAATGCTTCATTAAATAAAATAGGAAGAACATGAACTAAAAGGTTGTGTAAGTCAACACATTGATCAAAGTATTGAAACTTTTTTTAAATGTAAAAGAAATACAAAAATCAGATGTGTTTTCATCCGATTTGAATAAATAAACACACAAACATATTTTTCCTAAACAATTCTGAAAATGTTTCCCAACCCAGCTAACGTTATGTGAGCTATGTTGATTCGGATGCTCGTTGTTATGAGCAGACAGAAGCTGAGTCTCCAGCTGTCTTTATGTAATTTGACATGGATTGAAACAGAGATCTGCTTTCAACGGGTTCACGAGAAGACAAACCGTCTCTGTCCTCTGCAGGGCGGGTCGTCCCTGGACTTGTCCCCCTCAGACAGCTGCGGGTCTGGGGGAACCTACATGTGGGACGAGGAGGGCCTGGAGCCACTGGGGGGCGCCGCCACCACCGCCTCCATCAACACCACCAACGGCAACACCACCCACCACATCGGGAGCTTCGACTCCGACCTCAACAGCATCGTAAGGCCTGTCTGTCTGTCTGTCTGTCTGTCTGTCTCTCTGTCTCTCTGTCTGTCTGTCTGTCTGTCTGTCTGTCTCTCTCTCTCTCTCTGCCTGTCTGTCTGTCTCTCTCTCTGCTTGTCTGCCTGCCTGTCTGTCTCTCTGTCTGTCTGTCTGTCTCTCTCTCGCTCTCTCTGCCTGTCTCTCTGCCTGTCTGTCTGTCTCTCTGTCTGTCTGTCTGTCTGTCTGTCTCTCTGTCTGTCTGTCTCTCTCTCTCTCTGCCTGTCTCTCTGCCTTTCTGTCTCTCTGTCTGTCTGTCTCTCTGTCTGCCTATCTCTCTCTCTGTCTGCCTGTCTGTCTGTCTGTCTCTCTCTCTCTGCCTGTCTGTCTGTCTGTCTGTCTCTCTCTCTGCCTGTCTGCCTGTCTCTCTGCCTGTCTGTCTGTCTCTCTCTCTGTCTGTCTGTCTGTCTCTCTCTACCTGCCTGTCTGTCTGTCTGTCTCTCTCTCTGCCTGTCTGCCTGTCTCTCTGCCTGTCTGTCTGTCTCTCTCTCTGTCTGCCTGTCTCTCTGTCTCTCTGTCTGTCTGCCTCTCTGTCTCTCTCTCTGTCTGTCTGTCTGCCTCTCTGTCTCTCTCTCTGCCTGTCTGTCTGCCTCTCTGTCTCTCTCTCTGCCTGTCTGTCTGAACAGGCAGAAACAGGCCTCCGTCACAACGTGGCCGTTGGCACGAGTTGAACATTTTTGAAACTAGTCTGAACTCGACGTCTCAAACCTTCAGTTCCATAAACGTCTAATTTAACATAAAAGCCCCCAGAAGTCTGAATCCTCCTCCAACACTTTATTTATTACAGTTCTGATCCCCGTCACATTTATTAATGACTAAAAGAAACCTTCATTTTGCTGCAGGCATAACAGTCATTGTGTCATAAATGATGAGGGACATTGTGTATTAATTTAGTTTCAAAGGTAATGACTAAAGAGAAGTTTGTTCCAGTTTAATATTCAGGATAAAGGTAGAAACATTGTGTATTAAAACCTTAAATTAATCTCTTCACAGCTGTAAAAGCTCCTCTCTGCAGAATCTTTCAGTATTTTAACAGACGATGAAAACCTGAAGGGATTCTAAGCATACCTGAAATGATTATTATTATTTATTTATTATTATTTACCTCACTGAGACAGGTTTGATTATTTAGTCCTCTGGCTCCCTCTTGTGTCTCATCTCTGAACTGCAGCTGAAGACGAGTCCCTGGCCTCCATCACTGTGATGAGTTACACTTTCATCAGAAGACTTGACACAGAATATTTATGATCGACACGACTCAACATAGTGAATTTTAAATGGGATCAAACTGGTAATAATAAAGTAAGTTTCCATGACGACCGTGTCTGTAATGCGTTATAATGTGCTTATAGCGCTGCATAATTATAGTTATTAAAACATTATAAGCTTTTTATGAATGACTTCCTGTCCGTCTCTCAGCTCCGAGCCCATTGGTTCCTCTTGAAGACGTCGTTATTAGATCTGAGAGATGTGCTCCCGTAAACATGGACTTATAGACACAACCTAAAAGAATCAATACCAGTCTAAGTGCAGGCTATATTCATAATATTTATAATATTTCCACTGCTTTACTTTGCTGTTACTCATCTCTACAGCGTATGTTTCAGACGGGAAACTGAAGCAGATCTATTCTCTCTCCCACATCCACCAGACTCCATTGAAAGAAACAGTAATTCTTTTGCATGGCAAACAATAACAACAACAAAAGCATAAAACAACATACGTGATGCTTCATACATGCTGCTTCCTGAATGGATGTATAAAAGCACAGATTAAAGATAAAATCCAGCATCGAAGGCTTCTTTCAAAATGAATAATCAACATGTCATGTGATCTGTCATCTTTTCTGTGTTAGGCTCATAAAACCAAATGTTGTGATGAAGAGTTCATCAGCATTAGTTCAGAAATCTGTCCGATATCTCATGTTGAATATTATTAGATTCACTGGAGTTCATAATACGGAGAACGCTGCCCAATAATTACGCTTAAGTGGTGGATTTCTGTTTTCAGGCTCTTAACATTTCAAACTAAATCAGAATGGAACGCTCTCCCTCCGCCATTATACAGACTGCTGATCACAGATCTTCTCCTCAGTGGGAGGTCTCACTCTGTCCTTGGTACTGGAGCTGCTGCTTCACAAAGGGAATAAATTGGTTTTGATTTTTTTTCTTTTGTGTGTTCGTTCAGGGATTGTGTGTGTCTCTCTCACCTTGTAGAAAATTAGAAATCTAATAGCAAATTATTCACCTATAATACATTCCCTACTTTTTTTATTTCCCTCGTGTTTTTATGTAGCACGACCTCCCGGAAAAATAAATCCATCATCCGCTGCTTTCGTAGTTTTATCTCATCGATCAGCGACGTTCAGTACGTTGTTATGACAAAGGAAAAGTCAAAAACTTGTACTTGGGTCTGTTTTCTGCTCTGTGATCGTATAAGTCTGTGTTTGTGTATAAAGCACACTCATAAACGTGATACCTCGTATGTCTCCACTCAGGACGTCTTGAACAACCTGGACTCCTGTGATCTGGATGACGATGACCTCATGCTGGATGCAGACCTCCCAGAAGACGCCTCCCTGCACAGCGGTATGCGTGTAAAGATGTCATGAACTCAGATTATAGATCCCACCAAGCTTCAATAGGATCCAACCCCAAAAGATTATAGGAAAAATTACCCATATTAACGGTTTGTTCTCATAATGAGTGGACGGAACATGGTAAATGTCCATGTAAGCACTGATAACAAATATAATATTATGTTTAGGCCATTACTTTGATTGTGGTGAATTGGTAGTGAATGTTGAAAGCCGGGATATTTTGATGTTTGACAGTCAGGATTTGGGACGCAGGACATCTGGTCACTGTGGTTTAGGATCTAAAAGAGTTGGGTTTAGGTTAGCTTACGGTTCAGTTTAGCTTTATCAGTTAAAATAAATGAGTTCCAATGAAGCAAACAGGTCAGTTTAGCACCTTAAGAGATGCAGTTGAGAAGGACTTGTTTAGGTTAGCTAGCAGTTCAGTTAGCTTTAGCAGTTTACAGACGTATTTAGGAGCTAAAATAGTTTAGTGCAGGTTAGCTAACAGTTGAGTTTAGTTTAAACAGTGTGGTTCAGGTTAGCTAACGGTTTAGTTTAGTTTAAACAGTGTGGTTCAGGTTAGCTAACAGTTTAGTTTAGTTTAAACAGTGTGGTTCAGGTTAGCTAACGGGTTAGTTTAGTTTAAACAGTGTGGTTCAGGTTAGCTAACGGGTTAGTTTAAACAGTGTGGTTCAGGTTAGCTAACGGGTTAGTCTTGAGGCTGTCTCATGCTTCTGGTCTGAACCCCACAGAGGGAGACGGCATCGCCCACATGGCTCAGTGGAGGATGAGGCAGCTCTGTGGGGAACACAGGACGTCCACAACGACAACGAAAGGTGAGAAACACTTAACATGTGAGACCTTTATCATGTAGAGACCTTTATCATATAGAGACCTTTATCATGTAGAGACCTTTATCATGTAGAGACCTTTATCATGTAGAGACCTTTATCATATAGAGACCTTTATCATGTAGAGACCTTTATCATGTAGAGACCTTTATCATGTAGAGACCTTTATCATATAGAGACCTTTATCATGTAGAGACCTTTATCATGTAGAGACCTTTATCATGTAGAGACCTTTATCATGTAGAGACCTTTATCATGTAGAGACCTTTATCATGTAGAGACCTTTATCATATAGAGACCTTTATCATGTAGAGACCTTTATCATGTAGAGACCTTTGTCATGTAGAGACCTTTATCATGTAGAGACCTTTAACATGTAGAGACCTTTATCATGTAGAGACCTTTATCATGTAGAGACCTTTAACATGTAGAGACCTTTATCATGTAGAGACCTTTGTCATGTAGAGACCTTTAACATGTAGAGACCTTTATCATGTAGAGACCTTTATCATGTAGAGACCTTTATCATACAGAGACCTTTATCATGTAGAGACCTTTATCATGTAGAGACCTTTGTCATGTAGAGACCTTTATCATGTAGAGACCTTTATCATACAGAGACCTTTATCATGTAGAGACCTTTATCATGTAGAGACCTTTGTCATGTAGAGACCTTTATCATGTAGAGACCTTTATCATACAGAGACCTTTATCATGTAGAGACCTTTATCATGTAGAGACCTTTGTCATGTAGAGACCTTTATCATGTAGAGACCTTTATCATACAGAGACCTTTATCATGTAGAGACCTTTATCATGTAGAGACCTTTGTCATGTAGAGACCTTTATCATGTAGAGACCTTTATCATACAGAGACCTTTATCATGTAGAGACCTTTATCATGTAGAGACCTTTGTCATGTAGAGACCTTTATCATGTAGAGACCTTTGTCATGTAGAGACCTTTATCATGTAGAGACCTTTATCATGTAGACCTTTATCATGTAGAGACCTTTAACATGTAGAGACTCATCGTGGCAAGCGGAAAGGTCAAAGGTTAGCGGACATCAACTTCCTGTCAGGAGCATGCACACATCCACTGGTCTCGGGTCACAGAGGGTCCTGGTTGGTCCTTCAGGGGAAAGGTCATGAACGCATCACACCACAGGTTTCTTGTGTGTGCAGTCTGGATGATTGTTGTGGCGAGGTCAGAGGTCAGAGGTCAGAGGAGCATGTATTAAGAATCGAGATTTGTTTCCAGAGAGCAGCTTTGTCCTGAGATCCTCAAAGTTGAAAGAATACCTTTTTTTTTTTTTTTATTGGGACATTTGTTGAAGACGCCTTATTGAAAATACCAAATGTAGTCAAGTTATCTCGTGTGTTATTGCTGTTGGTTTGGTGTTTGACGCGAGAGAGGTAAACAATACAAGTAGGTGTTGGTGGTAGAAACTTACCCATCATGCATCGTGTTCACGAACGTGTCCGTCGTCCCCTCAGTGACTTCCAGTGCTACAAGCTAGCTGAGGATCCTGGGAACAAGAGGACAGATGGGACCGGGGACCACGACCTCATCCTGGACCTCTGTCCTCCAAGGTGACGAAATCAAACGCACCCTCAGTGTCTCTCTGCTCTTCCTGATGCCTCCATGTTTAGATGTTTCCTGCTGGTCCCTGAACGCAGCACACCCAGGTGCACTCACCTGACTCCTTCTTCCCCCCCAGGTCTCCTGGTAGTCCTGGTCTGGGTCTGGATGTGGAGGAGCTGGCTGAAGACTGTTGTGCAGTCAGATCCCAGCTGGAGTACCTGCAGAGGTTACTGCTTCAGGTGAGGAGGGGGGGGCAGGTGAGGGGGGGGGGGTCCATCTTAAGTTGTTTTCCAGTCACGTGTTGTGATGACACGTTACCTGTATCAATAACCTGTCACGTGTGGTAATAACGTGTTGCGTGTGGTAACGTGTTGCTGCTGTCTTGTCCAGGAGGAGGACGGGGACGAGGACACGCTGACCACGGAGACTCTGAGTCCTGAGACCAGTGACTCCTCCCACGGCTCCGACTCACAGGTTTGAACCTTTCAACCTTTATTTAAACAGCCGAGGGCGACAAAGCTTCTTCTTCACGGGGAAACGGTCCCTGAGCGGGGACGACCTCAGGGGTCAGGACTCTGGACCCTCTAAAGGATCAGGTCACCTGGACCCTCTAAAGGATCAGGTCACCTGGACCCTGTAAAGGATCAGGTCACCTGGACCCTCTAAAGGATCAGGTCACCTGGACCCTGTAAAGGATTCAACCAGCCTCCTTATGAAATCCTACGTTTCCCAGAATCCCTTTCCACAGCCCTGACATGTGTGTGTGTTTGTTTGTGTGTGTGTGTTTGTTGTGTGTGTGTGTGTTGTTTGTGTGTGTTTGTGTGTGTGTGTTGTTGTTGTGTGTGTTGTTGTGTGTGTGTTGTGTGTGTGTGTGTGTCTGTCTATGTGTGTGTGTGTGTGTCTGTCTATGTGTGTGTGTGTGTCTGTCTATGTGTGTGTGTGTGTGTGTGTGTGTGTGTGTGTGTGTGTGTGTGTGTGTGTGTGTGTGTGTGTAGGTGCAGGATCTCCTGCAGGAGGTGCAGCAGCTCAGAGAGGAGCTGAGAAGCCGAGACCGAACCATCGCCCACCTCACCCTGCAGCTGGTCAGTGTGTCTGCTACCTTCATCATCTTCATCTTCATCTTCATCTTCATCATCAGCTGTTAACAAGCATCCACGTGTCCCCTTGTGAGCAGGCGGTTCCCACGGCAACCACCGGGTGTCGTTGCCAGGAGACGACGGGAATGACGGACCGACACACGCAGACGAGTGAGACGGAGAGAGAGGGCGTGGCCTCTCAGACGCCCTGGGGAGAGACCGCTGTGAGCACACACACACACACACACACACACACACACACACACACACACACACACACAAACTAATAATAAAATGGAAATAAAGAATCACAAAGTCTCAAGAGGACAAAATAAAAATCCTCTTATTTTCTTAGTTTCATAACTTTCTTTTTGCTTTGCGTGTTATCAAATCGATTCTCCTTGTTTAATATTTTATGTATATTTGTCTAGTTTTCTTCCTCTGAAGCTAATTGAAGTTTGTTTGCTGCCGTGTGAGCCGTCTCCTGAAAGGCATTCTGGGTAATGTAGTTGTGTGGAGTTGCTGCTCGAAACTACTGTTAAGAGTGTCGTCTGTCCTCTCTTGACGTTACGAGTCCTCTCCTCCTCCTCCCTGTCTCCTCCTCTCTGTCCTCCTCCTCCCTATCCTCCTCCCTCTCCTCCTCCCTCTCCTCCTCTCTGTCCTCCTCCTCCCTCTCCTCCTCTCCCCCTCTCCTCTCCCTGTCTCCTCCTCTCTGTCCTCCTCTCCCTTCCTCCTCCCTCTCCTCCTCCCTCTCCTCCCTGTCCTCCTCCTCCCTCTCCTCCTCTCCCTCCTCCTCTCCCTGTCTCCTCCTCTCTGTCCTCCTCATCCCTCTCCTCCTCCCTCTCCTCCTTCCTCTCCTCCCTGTCCTCCTCCTCCCTCTCCTCCTCTCTGTCCTCCTCCTCCCTCTCCTCCTCCCTCTCCTCCTCCCTCTCCTCCTTCCTCTCCTCCTTCCCCTCCTCCTCTTTGTTTCCTCCTCCCCCTCCTCCTCCTCCCTGTCTCCTCCTCCCTGTCTCCTCCTCAGGCCTTCCCTCCTGCTCCTTTCCTCTCTCCTCCCTGGCAGTATCAGCGCTCCAGGCCTTACAGGGTGAGGCCGAAGCCGAGCATCCCCCCTCACCTCGCTCGAAAAAGTGAGTCTCCCCCCCCTCTGTTCTTCATCTTCCTCCTCCTCCTCTTCATCGTGATCATCAAGGCTTACCAAACTGTTTCCCCCTTAAGACTTTATTTATTTATTTATAATCTGTTTATCTTTAGTTGTTGAAGTATGAATAAAAAACAGAATAAAAAAATCCAAACTGTTAGTGAAGGTTAAAGGTCAGTGAAGGTTAAAGGTCAGTGAAGGTCAGTGAAGGTTAAAGGTCAGTGAAGGTCAGTGAAGGTTAAAGGTCAGTGAAGGTCAGATAAGGTGAAAGGTCAGACGGTGATTTGGACTTTTTTATGGAGACGTTTAATCTTCTGGACCTCGTTGATCTACGTGTCGCTTCGTCTCGTCAGATTCAGCCTTGTGCAAACTTCCTGCCTTCCATCCTTTCCTTTCCTCCTCAGCACGTCCACTCTGACTGTCTGAGGACGGAAGTCTCAGAAGTCTCTGCTTGACACAGTTGATGAATCAGTTTGTTTCTCTTGGTGTTCTTGTGTCCTCTAACCGTCCTCCCTCTTTCCTCTGTGTGTCTCGTCCTCGTCCTCGTCCTCGTCCAGGAGTGGAGAACTTAGTGCTTTACTTCAGTGACACAGCGCGGTACGGTAGCACCTTTTATATCTTCCTCCTCCATCTCCATCTCCACCCCCCCCGACCCACCGTCTCCCCCCCGTCCCACTGTCCCCTCCCCCGTCCCCCCCCCTGTGCCCCGCCGTCTCCCCCGCCGTCTCCCCCGCCGTCCCATCCACCGCATGAGACGCAGGAAGCTTTGTGACGAAATAGTTCACGTTTTGTTCATCTGTGCATAATTTTTAAAATAAGTGTTTTTAAACAACTAACAACTAAAATCTGTCTAGAAATATCAAATAAATGTAACCTTAACTAGAATAATTAAACAATCCTTATGAATAAACCACTAAATAAAGATGTCCTACAAGGTATTACTCCTGTAGATGGAGTTTATGATCAGTATGATAGCTCACCTCCTTGTTGTTATCCACTCTCTCCTCAAAGGAAGTGACGTAACCTCAAAGGAACACAAGGGGTTAAAGTTGTTGTCTCTTTGTTTGTCCGAAGTAACGACGGCTCGTATGAAGTGATTCTACTTCTCTAATCCTGCAAATGGATTCGCAATGGAAACCTTTTTAAATCTTTGTACAAATGATCCAATAACGGGGCATTTTGAGAAAGTCGTCGATGTTTTGAGAAAGTCGTCGATGTTTTGAGAAAGTCGTCGAGACGTTTTGAGAAAGTCGTCGAGACGTTTTGAGAAAGTCGTCGAGACGTTTTGAGAAAGTTGCGACGTTTTATGTAAACTGGGGACATTTTGAGGGAATCAGCTCATTCTTTTTTTATTATGGACATTCTACAACATTCAGACATTTTGAATTTTTGGGGAAATAAAATACTTTGTTAGAAAGTCAATACTTTTTTTTAACTGAAGGACTTTATTTTTTAAAGTGAGGACATTTTAATAATGTGAGAATGTTTTTCGTAATCGAAATTAGTTAATTTTTTGAAAATGGATATTCTACAAGAAGTGTGATAATCTTGTGCTTGTCGTACACATATGACTACAGAATCCAACAGATTCACACATTTGGCTAGAAATGTCTGAGTGAGAGGAAATCCACCTCTCTGCTCCATAGAGACCCATGTTAACTCTGACTGCAAAAAGATCTCTACAACTGTACCAGATTTCTATTCAGACTTCTATTCAGCCACATTTTCTACACTACAGACCCATCTGTTCATCAAGTCATCCTTCCTCTCAAGGTCGGATATCGAAGCAATATACATATATATCAACAAACATGTTGAAAAACGTATTAAAAAAGTAACATGTTGATGAAAAAAGTATTAAAGTAATATGTTGAAAAAAAAATTAAATATGTTGAAAAAAGTATTAAAGTAATGTGTTGAAAAAAGTATTAAAGTAATATGTTGAAAAAAGTATTAAAGTAATATGTTGAAAAAAGTATTAAAAAAAGTAACATTGAAAAAAGTATTAAAAAAAGTTACATGTCGAATTTCAAAAAGTATAAAAAAGGTAACATGTCGAAAAACGTATTGTCTTTTCAGCTTCAAATTAAAATTTTCAGCATTCCAACGTATTTTCAGCAGGAAATGCATTTTCTGGTTTCCCTTAACAGCCAATGGAAGCGCTCCGTCTAGAAAGGAGGAGGAGCTTACCTCCTCATAGATACCGCCCCTTTAACCACGTTTATTTACGCCCACAATCAAGACTAAAGAACCTCCATCACTGCGTTTTACTGAACCTGGTTTTATATTTCCACCCAGAAAACCTTTTACAATGTTAAATTAATTTAAATTAATTTAAATAAATTATGAATAAATTACAATGTGTAATTCATCTCTAACTCCGTAAGATAACATAAAAAGACCTGAGTAGTTTCCTGAGAAATAGTAGAATATTTGTTAGTCAAGGGATTCCTTCTGTCCGACGCACACACTCCTCCCCCTGCCCTCCTCTTCCTCCCTCTGCCCTCCTCTTCCTCCCTCTGCCCTCCTCTTCATCCCTCTGCCCGCCTCTTTCTCTTCCTCCCCCCTCTTCCTCTTCCAGCCCTCCTCTTCCTGCCCTCCTCTTCCTGCCCTCCTCTTTCTCTTCCTCCCTCCTCTTCCTCTTCCTGCCCTCCTCTTCCTCTTCCTGCCCTCCTCTTCCTGCCCTTCTCTTCCTCCTCTTCTCTTCCTCCCCTCCTTCTCTTCCTCCCCCTGCCCTCCTCTTCTTCCCTCTGCGGGCTGCAGTACCGCCGGCGGCCTCCAGAGGTCGCTGTTCACCACAGGATAATCCGTTGGTTCTCCAGATATTTTCATCATGTTCACGAGTCGCCTCCTGCTGGATGTTTTCTGATATTCTCCATGCACACACACACACACACACACACACACACACACACACACACACTGATGTCTGAACGTTATTGAACTTAAACATATTTAATATTATGAAGGTAAATCTGGACTTGGTCCATATTTAGAAATGTAAAGGGACGCTTTGTGGGGACGCTGTGACGAGTGAGGACGTGACAGGTGAGAAACTAGTGTGTTAAGTGAGGACATTTTTTGTAAACTAAGAAAACATTTTGGGAATTGGTTCATTTTTAGAAAATAATGGAAATTCTTTAAAATTCAGACATTTTGAATTTCTTTTCAATTTGAAAACATATTTACAAAGTCGGGGCTTTCTGCAGAAAGTGGGACATTCAGTCCAGTTGTGTCTTTAACTTGAAGTCGTTGTGAGTTTTGAGGTTTTTATTTTTATTGAAAGAGATGAAACTATCAGACTTATCTTCAGATACGTGGATATGTTTAAATTATATATAGATTCTTCTGCAGAGAAACTGAAAGTAAAGGAGATTTATTTTCCAGATGAAAAGACGAAGGTGTTTCTTTACGGTTCATGCTGAATATCTGGTTCATGTACTACGTGTACTACGTGTACTACGTGTACTACGTGTACACACAGTGGAAACAACATCTGTAAATCAAAGTACAAATACAATAATACATCAAATATATAAAAAATCAACTTATCAGAAATAAAACCTGCAGAAAGTATTTTTCTGTAATACACCAGAACTTAAAGTATCAAAAGTATTATTCATGTTAGTTGGTGATTACAGCATCACCTCCAGCGAGAACACATTAAAACCGTATAATAAACATATAGGAATAAAGATATTTAGACTTTATTATCATATTAAACCTCATATCATGTTTAAATCATCCTCATCTGAGTTAATAAATCTGATATCTTGATAATATTTATTTTGTTTCCAGTCACAGATATTTCACCCCTCCAGCCCGGACGACCAGGAACCAGTGAAGCTCCGAGCTCCGCCTCCAGCCGCCCCAAGCTCCGCCTCCTCCCAACCCCAGACCCCCGCCGCCAACCACGTGACCGAGGGAGCGAGGAAGGAGGAAGAAGGAGAGAGGAAGGAGAGGAGGCAAGTCCACAGAAGGTCCCTGCAGCCCCCCCAGCCCTCTAAGCTCCACCTCTTCCCGTCTCAGACCTCCAGACCGCCGTCCAGGCAGCTGCCTCGCGACCCAGAGAGCAGCGAGGTCAAATCCAAAATGGCCGCCTTCGCCTCCGGCTTGTCCCGCCTCCCCAAGCCAACGAGCCACTGAGCCGTCGGCCCGCCTTCCCGCCTTCCTGTCTCCCCAAATCCTGATTCTGAGGTTGAAACACAGACCCAATAATTTATTTATTGTTAATATTTTGAGCACCGTGACTGAGAATAAAGGTTTGCACACTTTATTTTACAGGTCCCGTAGTGACTTCCTGTTTAATGTAAATTAAAACGGGTTATTGTTGAAGACGGCGTCATGGAGGAAGATAGAAGAATATTTGTCTCTTAAACCCAACGTTGTTTTATCTTTGAGATAACGAACTGCTTCACTCTTTAAAAACCTTGAAGATTTAATCTGGTTCATAAAAACTAGTTTTCTTAATGTGATATTAAATCAAGAGCACAAATTATTCATTTGTTTTTTATCTCCTCCGTGAATCCTCCGTAGTGTTCCAGTGGTACTTTAAAATAATTAACTCCACCTCCTCGCTGCAGTCGATGTTTATGAATCATTTGCTTTTCAGTAGTAAATAAATTACCTTTAGTTTGAATAGAGAAGTTCTTTCAAGGGAAATTATGTTGTTTTCCCTCCAATTAGTACAAAATATATCGGTTCAGTTTCCAGGAGATTACAGGACCAGTAAAATAAAGAGAAACCTTTTTAAAAGAAGCTCTAACAATCCGGCTGTTAATATTTATTTATTTATTTACAAACGAGTAAAAGAGAAAAACTCAGAAGCTTGTTGGTTCTTCAGACGACGTCTGACTGACTTCCTGTCTGACTGACTGACTTCCTGTTTGGTGGAATGACTTCCTGTCTGTCTGACTGAATTACTTCCTGTCTGCATAACTGACTTCCTGTCTGTCTGACTGACTTCCTGTCTGACCATTAGCTGACTCGTGGAACCTCGCTGCCCCTCCACTCTTCCTCCTTCCCCCCTCGTCCTCCTCGCTCTGAGAACTCTTTGATCTCAAACCTGCCGCTCTGTAAAACATCTCCGAGGTCAGAGACGTTGTTCTTGTTTCCCTCAGAGAATCAGCTCGTGTTCAGTTTGTGCCTCACTTCTGTTTGATTTGTTGTTTACTTGTAGTTTAATTATATGATTCCTTTTTTTAAGTTAAATCCACATTAGATTGAGGATTATGAATCTCAGCTCTGTCCTCTGTGAACTCTCCTTCCTCCTCTGGTCTGAGTGAACGTGGTCGTCCTCCGTTTAAATAACTCAAGGTTATTTATCAGAGAGCGTTGAAGGTCGACTGAAGAGGTCAAAGGTCTTCGTATGCTTCAAACCGATCCAAATATATTTACTTAAGAACAAGTGTACTTAAAGTTACTGTTACTGTGAGGAGCTGCAGTACAATGAGGTTTTCTAAAGGGACTCTGGCGCTGAGAAGCAGTACCGCTTCTATCCACAGGGGGTGCCAGAATCCACGCAAAATGAAAGCTCCTCGTAGTACCTTAAGTATTTATATTTTACGTTACTTTGAGAGGGAAAAACTATAGATAGATAGATAGATAGATAGATAGATAGATAGATAGATCTATATATGTACTTTATGTCCCTCATGTACCTCGAACACGTGGTGTGTTTGAAGCACGCAGAGATCTTTAACCAGCTGAAGTGAAAACAAACAGGAACTCCTCAAGAGGAGGCGGAGTCTGTTAGTGTCTGAGGAGGCGGAGTCTGTTAGTGTCTGAAACATGCAGCCGGGAGACGTTTACCTTAACGAGTCTCTGACACGATATGCAATAAAAAATATGCAACGTCACACTGTAGGTTTCAGCGAAACGGACACTCTGTCCTACCCGCGTAAAAATATATATATATTTAAATATAATATATAAATAAATATATATATGTATATTTATAATATCTAAATATATATTTATAAATAAATATATAAATACATATATTTATATATAAATATTTATATTTAAATATCTAAATATATATTTATATATAAATATTTATATCTAAATATATATTTATATATATATTTATAAAGATATATAAATATTTACATTTATTTATAAATATATATATATTGATATATAAATAAATATATATTTATATATAAATATATAATTATTTATAAATATATATATTTATATTTATGTATATATATATATTTATGTATAAATATATATATGCAAAAATCCGTAGATTAGTTCCTGTTTTTGGTCGTTTGTGCGTCAGAGATCTCACGTAGTAATAATAATAATAATAATAGTTCGAAACATACATGTGAAATATTGATGTGAGAACAACAACACAGCTGGAGTGTAAAACAGCGATTTTTAACGATCAATTGATCCTTTGAGTCATTTTAGTCTCTTTATTAAACATGTTTTGGGTTTTTTTGATTGTTGATATCAAACTGAGCTTTTAGAAACTGATGGAATTATTTTTATTGTTTTTACTATTTATTGACTTGAATGATTTATTGATGAATTCATGAAATAATTTTCGTTAATTTCTGGCTGTAAAACAGATGATTGACATGTAGAATTAGTATTTATTCCTTTAATCTCCATAAATAGTCTTTACGGGGTTCATATTCAATCATTAAATTATTTCATAATCGTATCGATGGAAAAAGAAAAGGCAAAACAAACCCAACATGAAACCGACTTCGTTTAAATCAGTTCCTGAATAAATCTGTGACTCCATGGACATGTCACCTCCTTTCCTCACCTCCTTTCCTTTCCTTCCCTCCTTTTCTTCCAAACCTTTCTTTACTCGTGGTTTTTCTAAGCTCCTTCTTTCCTTTCCTTTGAGACACATTTAGAAAAGGAAACGTAGTCCGGCAGCAGCTCTCAGGTGTCCGTCCTCTTCAGGATTAACGTTGTCTTTCGCTGGGTTTACCTGCTGAATATTCTCCCCAGAAGGAAGCTTAGCGTAGCTCAACACCTGAAGGTCACTTCCTCTAACGAGGGATTCCTCCACGGGGAGGAATCACAGTTAATCCTCCTCCCGGCAGCCGGCCGGCCAATTAAAATCCTCCGCTGGCGAAAACAGCTGGAAGCGTCCGAACACCAGGAGGGAAGTCTTTTCTGTATATTAAAAGCTTTTATTTATGAACTCATATTCATCAATATTTAATTTAATATAAACTAATTTTATGTTTGAGCTCATTTAGAAATTATATTACGTACTTTGTCCACCGGAGTAAAATGTGGGAATGTACAGAATATTTCATTGTGTCTCCATTCAGCCGTTATTTCTGCACAGCGTCAGATAAAGACGCATTATTAACATTATTAGTATGAATCTATTAGTAGAATTAGATTTCAGTGGCTGGAGGATTGTTTCTGAATCGTCAAAACATTTCCAATAACTTGAGAGTGTTGTAAAGTCACAAAGAAACAGACATAATCATTTCATTATGATCGTTATTTTTATCATTCGGAATATTTGTTGGTGTTTAGCCTTCAAAAACAAACAAATCCATATTTGTTGTTTTCTAGCCTTTAAAAACAAACTTAAATCCATATTTGTTGGTGTTTAGCCTTTAAAAACAAACTTAAATCAATATTTGTTGGTGTTTATCCTTTAAAAACAAATTTAAATCCATATTTGTTGGTGTTTAGCCTTTAAAAACAAACTTAAATCAATATTTGTTGGTGTTTGGCCTCTAACAACAAACTTAAATCCATATTTGTTGGTGTTTAGCCTTTAGAAACAAACTTAAATCAATATTTGTTGGTGTTTAGCCTTTAAAAACAAACTTAAATCAATATTTGTTGGTGTTTGGCCTCTAAAAACAAACTTAAATCAATATTTGTTGGTTTTTAGCCTTTAAAAACAAACTTAAATCAATATTTGTTGGTGTTTGGCCTCTAAAAACAAACTTAAATCCATATTTGTTGGTGTTTGGCCTCTAAAAACAAACTTAAATCCATATTTGTTGGTGTTTAGCCTTTAAAAACAAATTTAAGCCCATATTTGTTGGTGTTTAGCCTTTAAAAACAAATTTAAGTCCATATTTGTTGGTGTTTGGCCTGTAAAAACAAACTTCAATCCATATTTGTTGGTGTTTAGCCTTTAAAAACAAACTTAAATCAATATTTGTTGGTGTTTAGCCTTTAAAAACAAACTTAAATCAATATTTGTTGGTTTTTAGCCTTTAAAAACAAACTTAAATCAATATTTGTTGGTGTTTGGCCTCTAAAAACAAACTTAAATCCATATTTGTTGGTGTTTGGCCTCTAAAAACAAACTTAAATCCATATTTGTTGGTGTTTAGCCTTTAAAAACAAATTTAAGTCCATATTTGTTGGTGTTTGGCCTGTAAAAACAAACTTCAATCCATATTTGTTGGTGTTTAGCCTTTAAAAACAAACTTAAATCCATATTTGTTGGTGTTTAGCCTTTAAAAACAAACTTAAATCCATATTTGTTGGTGTTTAGCCTTTTCAAAATAAAAGCACTCATTCCATTCAGATGAACAGGAGCACGTTAGCTGGATTAGTTAAACCGTGTTTGGAGATTAATTTAATATCCTGTCAGTCATCTGGACTCTTCAGCATTCATTCATCAGTAAATTTGCTTCAGGGTGAATAAAGTTCTGTCTTATTTTGAAAAGCCACTGATATGACGCTGTTCTTCAATTCACCTGTTGTTGTTGTTGTTGTTGTTGTTTATTACTTGACCGTGTCACATAAAGTGCAATTTATTTAATTATTTAGGATTTTCACCACATCTGAAAGTTTTATTTTTTATTTTCTTATTCTCTGAAATCTTAGTTCTGTTTATTTAAGTTTTCTGACTAAAACTAGACGACTGTTTCAAGTTTGGTTTTCAGTTTGAAAGATATTTTTGTTTATTGTTGACTCTGCTGTTTGTGTTTGTCACTTTTTAAAGAATCTGGTTTGAGTTATTAAGTTTCCTCACACTGAAAAAGTTTCCAGGAAAAGATGAAGTATTAACTTTTACTGTTTGTGTCGCATGTTAAATTCATCAGAATATACATTTCCACTTTTCTGTTTTTTTTTAAATCTGGTTTCTGGAGATTTTTCACAATAAAAGCCTTTCAGTGCAAAGAGAGCTCAAGAAGGCTTTTAATGTGAAACTGTACATCTGCGCAGGAAGTGTTTGAGTCTCTTTGACAGAAGCTTAAATATTAAATATATAATATAAAGCGTAAATAAAGACTCGGGACAGTGTTTGAGAATATGCAGAGCTGTATATGGATCGACGATGTCAGGTCGGATTTTCACAATAAGATGCTTTGTTTCAATCCATGTGTTTTAAAAATACATTTCATATCGTTCTCATGTTCTATCTCCACAACATAGAATAACACTCACATCTATACGGTGTCTTTCTATAGTATATCCACTCTGCTGTGTCCTCTACCGTGTTGTTTTGGGGGAATGCTTTTATTTTGAAAACTTAAAGGGCAGGTATTTCATGTTGACAAACATCCTGCCGTTTCCTGCTGGTTTTGTTGAATTTAATTTGTGTGCAATAACTCTGGAGAACTTTTGACTCTTATTTATGTGCTGAACTGTACAAAGTCTTACCCACTGTAATTATTATTATTATCATTATTATTATTATTGTTATTAACACGATGTGTGAGCTTGTAAAGCATCTGTCTGAAAAATGCACTTTAAACAATCGTAAGGAGTCGATGTTCAGCTCGGCTCTTCAGACAAGTTTTATTTTACGGCTTTTTTCTGTTTTTTTATTCACGAAATCTTTGTTTTTGTGTCTTTCGTGGCTCAAACTGCTGCGTCAATGCTGCGTTTCAGGAGGTTTGAGGAGCTCAGGTGAACTTCCTGAAAGGAGGTTTCAGTTCAAATCAAAGCAACAAAATCAGGATTTTTCATCAATCAAAAGAAGACGAGACAAAAGAACTACAATCATGGCGTCCGGACGGTGACGTCGCCTTGAAAAAGTCCCCCGTGTGATGTAAATGCAGTTATCTGTTAAATGTTTCCTGACATCACTTCCTGTTTTGAACCTTCACAACGCGTGTAGCCCCGTTGTGATTGGCCGACACGGCTCCCCGCTGCTCATTGGTCCATATGTAATATCCTCTTCTCTCATTGGCTGAGATCTTCTTCTCTCATTGGCTGAGATCCTCTTCTCTCATTGGCTGAGAAGCTGAATGCTGAAATAAAAATAACCTGCAGAAAAAAGAGGTGAATTTGTTGCGTTTGACTCGGTGACGAAGGTCTGAAATCTGTGTGATTGTTTTTGTTTCCGAGAAATATTGTTTTTTTTTATTTTACAAGAAGTAAATATTTTATCGTAAAATCAAAAAAGTTATTTTCTTTTACTTTTTTTTAACACTGGCTGGACCTGAGAAACATTTAAACTAAAGTTTAAATGTTTCCCAGCTAAAAGACGAGTTCATCGGTTTGTGTTCGACAGGAAGTGAAACTAACAGCATTCTTCTTCTGTGGTTGTTGGAACAAAAGACTGAACTACACACACACACACACACACACACTCACACACTCACGCACACTCTCTGCATGTCTTTACTGTTTAGACTTTGAATGAACCTACAGCAGAGGAGCTGCACTCAATTACAGGCATTTCCCTGCTCTCTGTGTGTGTGTGTGTGTGTGTGTGTGTGTGTGTGTGTGTGTGTGTGTGTGTGTGTGTGTGTGTGTGTGT
>JACSYO010001452.1:0-20000 GCA_016806645.1 Ophiodon elongatus
TACATATATATATATATATATATATGTATATATACACATATACACATACAGGCAGCCAGCAGTGAGTACATACATATATATATATATATATATATATATATATATATGTATATATACACATATACACATACAGGCAGCCAGCAGTGAGTACATACATATATATATATATATATATATGTATATATACACATATACACATACAGGCAGCCAGCAGTGAGTACATACATATATATATATATATATATATATATATATATATATATGTGTATATCTGTTTATATATGTATGTATACACATATACACATACAGGCAGCCAGCAGTGAGTACATACATATATATATATATATATATATATATATATATATATGTATATATACACATATACACATACAGGCAGCCAGCAGTGAGTACATACATATATATATATATATATATATATATACACACACATATACACATACAGGCAGCCAGCAGTGAGTACATACATATATATATATATATATATATATATATATATATGTATATAACACATATACACATACAGGCAGCCAGCAGTGAGTACAACAAAAAAAAAAAAAAACACAAATACATATATATATATATATATATATATATATATATATGTGTATATCTGTTTATATATCTGTTTTTATGTATATGTTTTTATATGATATATTTTAAATATATATATATATATATATATATATATATATATATATATATTTGTCTCGTGTGCAGACGGAAAGACGTCCAGCTGGTTCTGGTCTGTGGACAAGAGGGTTTCCAACCTCACCGAGTCCATGACCACCGCCCAGCAGCTCAGCAAAGGTACCTGTCTGTCTGCCTGTCTGTCTGTCTGTCCCTAACCTGTCTGTCCTCCTGTCTGTCTGTCCCTAACCTGTCTGTCCTCCTGTCTGTCTATCTGTCCTCCTGTCTGTCTGTCCTCCTGTCTGTCTGTCTGTCTGTCCCTAACCTGTCTGTCCTCCTGTCTGTCTGTCTGTCCCTAACCTGTCTGTCCTCCTGTCTGTCTGTCCCTAACATGTCTGTCCTCCTGTCTGTCTGTCCCTAACCTGTCTGTCCTCCTGCCTGTCTGTCTGTCCCTAACCTGTCTGTCCTCCTGTCTGTCTGTCTGTCCCTAACCTGTCTGTCCTCCTGTCTGTCTTTTCTGTCCCTAACCTGTCTGTCCTCCTGTCTGTCTGTCTGTCCCTAACCTGTCTGTCCTCCTGTCTGTCTGTCTGTCCCTAACCTGTCTGTTCTCCTGTCTGTCTGTCTGTCCCTAACCTGTCTGTCCTCCTGTCTGTCTGTCTGTCCCTAACCTGTCTGTCTGTCTGTCCAGATGCAGCTAAAGACGTCCATCGCATGAAGTTCTCTGTGGAGAACAACAAGGACCAGCTGAGCTCAGGTAACAGGTCTAACCCTAATCTATCCCTGAGGACACGCCCCCAGCAGGTGTACTCACGTGTGTAGTGGCGGAGGCGTTGAAGCAGCTCTCAGCTCTGGATTCTCTCAGCAGGACGGTCACTTCACTCAAATGTTCCCTCGAACGCCTCATCAACAATGGTACACACACACACACACACACACACACACACACACACACACACACACACACACACACACACACACACACCTGACATCCAGATGTGATGTTGGTCCTTAGAAAGGCATCTGTTCCAGAGGACGCAGACATGTAATTGTCTGTCTCCCCCCGTGCCCTACCCCCTCCCCCCCGTGCCCTACCCCCTCCCCGTGCCCTACCCCCTCCCCCTCCCCCCCGTGCCCACCCCCTCCCCCCCCCCTGCCCCCCACCTCAGGTTCAGCCTCAGGCGGCTGTTGTCCCCTGGACTGGGTCGTCTTCGGGTCCAGCTGTTACCTGTTCAGCAGGACGTCGTTGTCCTGGGACGAAGCGAGAGACTGGTGCAACGGACACGAGTCCCACCTGGTCATCCTCAACACCGACGAGGAGTGGGTGAGACAGCCTGTCTGTCTCTCTGCCTGTCTGTCTCTCTGCCTGTCTGTCTCTTGAGAACCAAAATACTGTATTCACAGAGCAAACAGCGGAGGACCCAGACCAGATCCCTGTGGGACACCTAATCCAAAGTTAAACCAGCTGTGTTTGTGCCCGTCTCTCTGCCTGTCTGTCTCTCTGCCCTCTACCTGTCTGTCGCTCTGCCTGTCTGTCTCTCTGCCTGTCTGTCTCTCTGCCTGTCTGTCTCTCTGTCTCTCTGCCTGTCTGTCTCTCTGTCTCTCTGCCTGTCTGTCTCTCTGTCTCTCTGTCTCTCTGCCTCTCTGCCTCTCTGTCTCTCTGCCTGTCTGTCTCTCTGCCGGTCTGTCTCTCTGTCTCTCTGCCTGTCTGTCTCTCTGGTTCAGGACTTCGTCATACAGCATACCACGGGAGCCTTCTACTGGGTGGGTCTCACTGACGAGAGGACGGGGGAGTGGGAGTGGGTCAACCAGACCCCCTACGTCATGAACCGGAGGTAGGTGGTCTCTACAGGGGACCTGGTCTAGGCACTGTACCTGGTCTAGGTACTGTACCTGCTCTAGGTACTGTACCTGGTCTAGGCACTGTACCTGCTCTAGGTACTGTACCTGGTCTAGGCACTGTACCTGGTCTAGTTATGGTACCTGGTCTAGGCACTGTACCTGGTCTAGGCACTGTACCTGCTCTAGGTACTGTACCTGGTCTAGGCACTGTACCTGGTCTAGTTATGGTACCTGGTCTAGGCACTGTACCTGGTCTAGGTACTGTACCTGGTGTAGTTATGCTACCTGGTCTAGTTATGCTACCTGGTCTAGGCACTGTACCTGGTCTAGTTATGGTACCTGGTCTAATTATGGTACCTGGTCTGGGTACGGTACCTGGTTAAGGTACCGTACCTGGTCCGGGACCGTACCTGGTCTAGTTATGGTACCTGGTCTAGGCACTGTACCTGGTCTAGGGACCATACCTGGTCTGGGTACCGTACCTGGTCTAGGGACTGTACCTGGTCTGGGTACCGTACCTGGTCTAGGTACCGTACCTGGTCTCGGGACCCCCCAGGAGACCACAGTCTGACCTGTGCTGGTTCTGGTCCCAGGCGCTGGAAGCCGGGTCAGCCTGACAGCTGGACGGACCACCAGCTGGGCCCCGGGGACGAGGACTGTGCTCACCTGCACAGCGAGGGGCGGCTCAACGACCTGCACTGCTCCACCAGGATGCGCTTCGTCTGCCAGGTGCACAGCCAGCGCACCTGAGGGGCGGGGCCCGAGTGAGGGGCGGGGCCCCGCCCCCCGCACGACTCCGCCCACATCCTCGGTCTCCGGGATATGGCCTGAGACCAGCTGATGACATCATGACGTCTGGCCAATCACAGCTCACCATGAAGAGACTCGGAGCAAAGATCCTCCATCCGTCTGCTGATATCATATATTAATATATATATACGAATATATATACATATATATATATATATATATATATATATACATGTATATATATATATATATATTTATATATACACTAATGTGTCTCATTGAGCTCAATTAAACTCATCAATGAGCCTCACTGTTGTTCCTTCATCATCTTCATCATCATCTTCTTCTTCATCATCTTCTTCACACTGTAGTTTATGACTCAATCACAGGAAGTCAGACAGGAAGTCAGACAGGAAGTCAGACAGGAAGTCAGACAGGAAGTCAGACAGGAAGTCAGACAGGAAGTCAGACAGGAAGTCAGGATGTTGACAGAACAAATATAAAATACATTTGAAATGAAAGGTTTGGTTGTTAAAACGATAAAAGCAGCAGAACTTCACAAGAAGGGAGAAGATCATTTATTGGTCATCGTGATGAAGATGAAGGTTTTCACTTCATGAAACACAAACTCCTTCAGAGTCACAACAAACGTTCTACTCAGAAAATATCATATAATATACATTATATATATAATATAACAAGAGAAACTTTAAGACGGAACATTTTAGAAAACGTGACAAACAGTTTTTAAACTTTAAATTCCACAGAGGAACAAAAACTACTAAAATACTAAAACTACAAAAAAACAAGAATTACTCCCAACGTCAGTAAAGTGCATCCATCAATACTTAAAGTACAAAAACTTCACAACAATAAGTTATAATGATAATGTTGAAGGAAAATATTTTATGTTTATGCTTAATAAATGTCTCACGCTTAGGTTAACTATGAAGCCGCATTAACACATATATTAGGGTTATTAAGAGCACAATATTCATAGTTATATGTATCTGTTAGTCACTGACAGTATTATAAGTTACATACATGAACCAGATCTGTAAGCAGGCCCATAGAAAGGGGGGGGGTAGACAGACTCAGGAGATAAGGTACAGAGAAGAGAGCCCAGTGAAGGCAGAAGACGACAAGGTCACGATGAGTTAGCGCCTTAGGCTCAGCTGTTGTGGATATTATGGCTAGTAGCAGGAATATTATGACTAGTAGCAGGAATATTATGACTAGTAGCAGGAATATTATGGCTAGTAGCAGGAACATTATGGCTAGTAGCAGGAATATTATGACTAGTAGCAGGAATATTATGACTAATAGCAGGGGAATATTATGACTAGTAGCAGGAATATTATGACTAGTAGCAGGAATATTATGACTAGTAGCAGGAATATTATGACTAGTAGGAGGGAATATTATGGCTAGTAGCAGGGGAATATTATGGCTAGTAGCAGGAATATTATGGCTAGTAGCAGGAATATTATGACTAGTAGCAAGGAATATTATGACTAGTAGAAGGAATATTATGACTAGTAGCAAGGAATATTATGACTAGTAGCAGGAATATTATGACTAGTAGCAGGGAATATTATGACTAGTAGCAGGAATATTATGACTAGTAGCAGGGAATATTATGACTAGTAGCAGGAATATTATGACTAGTAGCAGGAATATTATGACTAGTAGCAGGAATATTATGGCTAGTAGCAGGGAATATTATGACTAGTAGCAGGAATATTATGACTAGTAGCAGGGGAATATTATGACTAGTAGCAGGGGAATATTATGACTAGTAACAGGAATATTATGACTAGTAGCAGGGAATATTATGACTAGTAGCAGGGGAATATTATGACTAGTAGCAGGGAATATTATGACTAGTAGCAGGAATATTATGACTAGTAGCAGGGAATATTATGACTAGTAGCAGGGGAATATTATGACTAGTAACAGGGAATATTATGACTAGTAGCAGGAATATTATGACTAGTAGCAGGAATATTATGACTAGTAGCAGGAATATTATGACTAGTAGCAGGAATATTATGACTAGTAGCAGGGAATATTATGACTAGTAGCAGGGAATATTATGACTAGTAGCAGGGAATATTATGGCACGGGAAAATAAACATGAGGCAGACAGTGAAATAATCAGTTTCGGTATTGAGACGGCGTCAACTGGGTAAAATGGCATGCGTGAGACATTAGGTCACCTGATACGAGGTCACAATGGCCGCAGGGGGCGGGGTTAAGGGGCGGGGCTAAGGGGTGGGACCGGGGGATGAACCTGAATCAGAATGTGTCATTATAAAAACTATGTCAATCTGAATGTTGTTGTACTTCCGGACAGCAACTGGAATCTACATGAATTGAACTTTGATCCAGTCTCTCTGGTATTCTGTGGGTGGTCAATTACTGAGGTCCCGTAAGTGAGTTCCTGTGGCGCCTCACTAGCAGTCAGACAGGAAATAGTTATGAAGTTTATACAGGACTAGGTTTTAAGGAAGTTAATCATCATCGAGCAGAATACACAATAAACGGGAGAGATTCAGCCACAACAACACAAACCACCAACACTGAAGAGCTTCACCTTGAGGACACTGAAGAGCTTCACCTTGAGGACACTGAAGAGCTTCACCTTGAGGACACTGAAGAGCTTCACCTTGAGGACACTGAAGAGCTTCACCTTGAGGACATTGAAGAGCTTCACCTTGAGGACACTGACGAGCTTCACCTTGAGGACACTGACGAGCTTCACCTTGAGGACACTGACGAGCTTCACCTTGAGGACACTGAAGAGCTTCACCTTGAGGACACTGAAGAGCTTCACCTTGAGGACATTGAAGAGCTTCACCTTGAGGACACTGAAGAGCTTCACCTTGAGGACATTGAAGAGCTTCACCTTGAGGACACTGACGAGCTTCACCTTGAGGACACTGAAGAGCTTCACCTTGAGGACACTGAAGAGCTTCACCTTGAGGACATTGAAGAGCTTCACCTTGAGGACACTGAAGAGCTTCACCTTGAGGACATTGAAGAGCTTCACCTTGAGGACAGGGAATAGCTTCACCTTGAGGACACTGAAGAGCTCAACCTTGAGGACATTGAAGACCTTGTTGTGGCTGGATTTCTCCCGTTGATTGTGTATTCTGCTCGTTGAAGGCTAACTTCCTTAAAACCTGATTCTGTATAAACTTCACAACTATTTCCTGTCTGACTGCTAGTGAGGCGCCACAGGAACTCACTTACGGGACCTCAGTACTTCGTGACCACAGAATATCAGAGAGACTGGATCAGAGTTCAATTCACGTAGATTTATTTGCAATGCACAGATTACAAATAACTCGAGTTGCTGTCCGGAAGTGCAACAACATTCAGATTGACATAGTTTTTATAATGACACATTCTGATTCAGGTTCATCACCCGGTCCCACACCTTAGCCCCGCCCCTTAACCCCGCCCCCTGCGGCCATTGTGACCTCGTATCAGGTGACCTAATGTCTCACGCATCCCATTTTAACCAGTTGACGCCGTCTCAATACCGAAACTGATTATTTCACTGTCTGCCTTATGTTTATTTTCCCTCGTCATAACCTTCAACCGCTACTAGTCATCATACCTAGTCCTTCCCTACTAGTCATAATACCTAGTCTTTCCCTACTAGTCATAATATCTAGTCTTTCTCTACTAGTCATAACATCTAGTCCTTCCCAACTAGTCATAATATCTAGTCCTTCCCTACTAGTCATAATATCTAGTCTTTCTCTACTAGTCATAATATCTAGTCTTTCCCTACTAGTCATAATATCTAGTCCTTCCCTACTAGTCATAATATCTAGTCCTTCCCTACTAGTCATAATATCTAGTCTTTCTCTACTAGTTATAATATCTAGTCTTCCCCTACTAGTCATAATATCTAGTCTTTCTCTACTAGTCATAATATCTAGTCCTTCCCTACTAGTCATAATATCTAGTCTTTCCCTACAAGTCATAATATCTAGTTTTCTCTCTTTTTAGCGCTATTTAGACACAAACACTCTTCTGCTCCTAATGACTAGACTTAACAACTGCTCTTTACCTCTGGGAGTCTTAACTGTACTTTCACCTGCAGGGCTTTTAGTACTTCCACCTATAGGAATTTTCACCTGGAGGACTTTCCATTCACAACACACTTCACGCACACACATTCATACAGCACGTGCACGTGCCCGGAATTACGCTTCATGAACTTCAACCAATCTCCATGCAGTTCAATGTTATTTTCACTATGATCTATTGTTTAGTACCAGAAACACTCTTCCTGAATGGAAATAGAAACAGTTTGTTAGTTTATTTTATCAACAATTATGCCACAGCTCAATCAGAATTAAAGCACATTACACTAGTGGGGTTCTACAAAGTATTACTGAGTGCCGTCTCTGTCTTACGGTATTAGGGCGTCCTTGGGGGTGCCACCGTCACAGCCGTCCCTTCCTCCTCACGGACTGAGACCTCCGATGCAGAAACTTTAGACAATGGCTTTCTGCTTACCTTTACTTTACGTAGACGCGTCTTAGATCGGTCAGTCTGTGAGGAGCAAAGGTCGCCTCGCTTGGCCTGGTCCCCCGCGGTGCCCTCCTGGCTGGCTCGCCAACTGTTGTGGCTCGATTTCTTCCGTTTATTGTGTATTCTGCTCGATGATGGCTAACTTCCTTAAAAGCTAATTCTGTATAAACTTCACAACTATTTCCTGTCTGACTGTTAGTGAGGCGCCACAGGAACTCACTTACGGGACCTCAGTACTTAGTGACCACAGAATACCAGAGAGATTGGATCTAAGTTTTATTCATGTAGATTTATTTGCAATGCACAGATTACAAATAACTCCAGTTGCTGTCCGGAAGTACAACCCACGAACATTCAGATTGACAGTTTTTATAATGACACATTCTGATTCAGGTTCAGCCCCCGGTCCCACCCCTTAACCCCGCCCCTTAACCCCACCCCTTAACCCTGCCCCCTGCGGCCATTTTGACCTCGTATCAGGTGACCTAATGTCTCACGCATGCAATTTTAACCAGTTGACGCCATCTCAATACCGAAACTGATTATTTCACTGTCTGCCTCATGTTTATTTTCCCTCGTCATAACCTTCAACCGCTACTAGTCATTATATCTAGTCCTTCCCTACTAGTCATAATACCTAGTCCTTCCCTACTAGTCATAATACCTAGTCCTTCCTTACTAGTCATAATATCTAGTCCTTCCTTACTAGTCATAATACCTAGTCCTTCCCTACTAGTCATAATATCTAGTCCTTCCTTACTAGTCATAATATCTAGTCTTTCCCTACTAGTCATAATACCTAGTCCTTCCCTACTAGTCATAATATCTAGTCCTTCCCTACTAGTCATAATATCTAGTCCTTCCTTACTAGTCATAATACCTAGTCCTTCCCTACTAGTCATACCTAGTCCTTCCCTACTAGTCATCATACCTAGTCCTTCCCTACTAGTCATCATACCTAGTCCTTCCCTACTAGTCATAATACCTAGTCCTTCCCTACTAGTCATAATACCTAGTCCTTCCCTACTAGTCATACCTAGTCCTTCCCTACTAGTCATACCTAGTCCTTCCCTACTAGTCATAATATCTAGTCCTTCCCTACTAGTCATACCTAGTCCTTCCCTACTAGTCATAATATCTAGTCCTTCCCTACTAGTCATAATACCTAGTCCTTCCCTACTAGTCATAATACCTAGTCCTTCCCTACTAGTCATAATACCTAGTCCTTCCCTAGCCCTTGGGGTGTGACTCATTAACCACCGGCTGGGGGCCAAGGCTCCATCTCTTCCGGCCCACTCTAGAATGTTTCCGGTCACCGTGACCTTATCTCCAGCTGAGCCTTGTGTCAGAGAGCCGTCTGCAGGCTTCTCTAGATGCAGTTCCCTGTGTCTCCACTGTGCCCTCCCCTACTCAGCTGATCTCCTCAGACTAATTAAACACTGTTCTCTATGTGGGTCGCTTACAGATCTGGTTCATGTATGAAACTTATAATACTATGTCAGTGACTAACAGATACATCAAACTATGAATATTGTGCTCTTAATAACCCGAATATATGTGTTAATGCGGCTTCATAGTTAACCTCAGCGTGAGACATTTATTAAGCATAAACATAAAATATTTTCCTTCAACGAGCTTCACCTTGAGGACATTGTAGAGCTTCACCTTGAGGACATACCTTGAGGACATTGAAGAGCTTCACCTTGAGGACACTGAAGAGCTTCACCTTGAGGACATTGAAGTGCTTCACCTTGAGGACATTGAAGAGCTTCACCTTGAGGACATTGAAGAGCTTCATCTTGAGGACACTGAAGAGCTTCTGAAGAGCTTCACCTTGAGGACATTGAAGAGCTTCACCTTGAGGACATACCTTGAGGACATTGAAGAGCTTCACCTTGAGGACATACCTTGAGGACATTGAAGAGCTTCACCTTGAGGACATACCTTGAGGACATTGAAGAGCTTCACCTTGAGGACATACCTTGAGGACATTGAAGAGCTTCACCTTGAGGACACTGAAGAGCTTCACCTTGAGGACATTGAAGAGCTTCACCTTGAGAACATACCTTGAGGACATTGAAGAGCTTCACCTTGAGGACATAGCTTGAGGACATTGAAGAGCTTCACCTTGAGGACATAGCTTGAGGACATTGAAGAGCTTCACCTTGAGGACACTGAATAGCTTCACCTTGAGGACACTGAATAGCTTCACCTTGAGGACACTGAAGAGCAGAGGACAATGTAGCAGTGGAAGTGGGACACTCGTCCTGTGACATGTTTTCCAGATCAAAGTGCGCTCGGGGGACGATGACCTCGTCTCTGTTTGGACAGTCAGACTGTTTGTCAGTCTTCGCCGTGACGGACACGGAGACGGAGACGGACACGGACACGGAGACGGACACGGAGACGGACACGAAGACGGACACGGACACTGAGACGGAGACATCGCCATGACGACTGAATACCATGACGAAGTGCAAGACGACAGCAACTCCTTCTGGAACAAAGGTACCTGTCTGTCTTTCCACCTGTCTGTCTACCTGTTGTCTGTCTGGCCTCCGTTCTGTCTGTCTGTCTGTCTGTCTGTCTGTCTGTCTGTCTGTCTGTCTGACTGTCTGTCTGTCTGTCTGTCTGTCTGTCTGTCTGACTGTCTGTCTGTCTGTCTGTCTGTCTGTCTGTCTCTCTCTACCTCTCTGTCTGTCTGTCTATCTGTCTCTCTGTCTCCCTACCTGTCTCTCTACCTGTCTGTCTGTCTACCTGTCTGTCTGTCTGTCTGTCTGTCTGTCTGCCTGTCTGTCTGCCTGTCTGTCTGCCTGTCTGTCTGTCTGTCTGTCTGTCTGTCTGTCTGTCTGTCTGTCTGCCTGCCTGCCTGTCTCTCTACCTCTCTCTCTGTCTGTCTGCCTGTCTGTCTGTCTCTCTACCTGTCTCTCTGTCTGTCTGCCTGCCTCTCTACCTGTCTGTCAATCTACCTGTATGTCTCTGTCTGTCTGTCTCTCTACCTGTCTCTCTCCCTGTCTGTCTGTCTGTCTGTCTGTCTGTCTATCTGTCTCTCTGCCTGTCTGTCTCTCTACCTGTATGTCTCTCTGTCTCGCTACCTGTCTCTCTCTCCCTGTCTGTCTCTCTACCCGTCTGTCTCTCTCCCTGTCTGTCTCTCTACCCGTCTGTCTCTCTACCTGCATGTCTCTCTACCTGTATGTCTCTCTACCTGTCTGTCTGTCTGTCTCTCTACCTGTCTCTCTGTCTGTCTGTCTGTCTCTCTGTCTCCCTACCTGTCTCTCTCTCTGTCTGTCTGTCATTTATACTCTCACCGTAAAACACATCATCAAATGATATGATAAAATAATGAACTGTCTCTCTACCTGTCTGTCTGCTTGTCTGTCTCTCTACCTGTCTGTCTCTCTACCTGTATGTCTCTCTACCTGTCTGTCTCTCTACCTGTCTGTCTCTCAGAGCCGGCTCCTGTCTATTTCTCAGGAGTCTCCAGGTTCAGACGCTGGTTGTTTCCAGGTCTGACGGCGACTTTCATCCTGATTCTGATCATCGTGGTGGCAGCCAGCAGTGAGTACATACATATATATATATATATATATATATATATATATATATGTATATATACACATATACACATACAGGCAGCCAGCAGTGAGTACATACATATATATATATATATATATATGTATATATACACATATACACATACAGGCAGCCAGCAGTGAGTACATACATATATATATATATATATATATATATAAATATATATATTTGTCTCGTGTGCAGACGGAAAGACGTCCAGCTGGTTCTGGTCTGTGGACAAGAGGGTTTCCAACCTCACCGAGTCCATGACCACCGCCCAGCAGCTCAGCAAAGGTACCTGTCTGTCTGCCTGTCTGTCTGTCTGTCCCTAACCTGTCTGTCCTCCTGTCTGTCTGTCCCTAACCTGTCTGTCCTCCTGTCTGTCTATCTGTCCTCCTGTCTGTCTGTCCTCCTGTCTGTCTGTCTGTCTGTCCCTAACCTGTCTGTCCTCCTGTCTGTCTGTCTGTCCCTAACCTGTCTGTCCTCCTGTCTGTCTGTCCCTAACATGTCTGTCCTCCTGTCTGTCTGTCCCTAACCTGTCTGTCCTCCTGCCTGTCTGTCTGTCCCTAACCTGTCTGTCCTCCTGTCTGTCTGTCTGTCCCTAACCTGTCTGTCCTCCTGTCTGTCTTTTCTGTCCCTAACCTGTCTGTCCCCCCCCCCAACCCCCCCCCCCCCAACCCCTCCTGTCTGTCTGTCTGTCCCTAACCTGTCTGTCCTCCTGTCTGTCTGTCTGTCCCTAACCTGTCTGTCTGTCTGTCCAGATGCAGCTAAAGACGTCCATCGCATGAAGTTCTCTGTGGAGAACAACAAGGACCAGCTGAGCTCAGGTAACAGGTCTAACCCTAATCTATCCCTGAGGACACGCCCCCAGCAGGTGTACTCACGGTGTGTGTGTGTGTGTGTGTGTGTGTGTGTGTGTGTGTGTGTGTGTGTGTGTGTGTGTGTAGTGGCGGAGGCGTTGAAGCAGCTCTCAGCTCTGGATTCTCTCAGCAGGACGGTCACTTCACTCAAATGTTCCCTCGAACGCCTCATCAACAATGGTACACACACACACACACACACACACACACACACACACACACACACACACACACACACACACACACACACCTGACATCCAGATGTGATGTTGGTCCTTAGAAAGGCATCTGTTCCAGAGGACGCAGACATGTAATTGTCTGTCTCCCCCCGTGCCCTACCCCCTCCCCCCCGTGCCCTACCCCCTCCCCGTGCCCTACCCCCTCCCCCTCCCCCCCGTGCCCTACCCCCTCCCCCCCCTGCCCCCCCCCACCCCCCTCAGGTTCAGCCTCAGGCGGCTGTTGTCCCCTGGACTGGGTCGTCTTCGGGTCCAGCTGTTACCTGTTCAGCAGGACGTCGTTGTCCTGGGACGAAGCGAGAGACTGGTGCAACGGACACGAGTCCCACCTGGTCATCCTCAACACCGACGAGGAGTGGGTGAGACAGCCTGTCTGTCTCTCTGCCTGTCTGTCTCTCTGCCTGTCTGTCTCTTGAGAACCAAAATACTGTATTCACAGAGCAAACAGCGGAGGACCCAGACCAGATCCCTGTGGGACACCTAATCCAAAGTTAAACCAGCTGTGTTTGTGCCCGTCTCTCTGCCTGTCTGTCTCTCTGCCTGTCTGTCTCTCTGCCTGTCTGTCTCTCTGTCGCTCTGCCTCTCTGTCTCTCTGCCTGTCTGTCTCTCTGCCTGTCTGTCGCTCTGCCTGTCTGTCTCTCTGTCTCTCTGTCTCTCTGCCTGTCTGTCTCTCTGTCTCTCTGCCTGTCTGTCTCTCTGCCGGTCTGTCTCTCTGTCTCTCTGCCTGTCTGTCTCTCTGGTTCAGGACTTCGTCATACAGCATACCACGGGAGCCTTCTACTGGGTGGGTCTCACTGACGAGAGGACGGGGGAGTGGGAGTGGGTCAACCAGACCCCCTACGTCATGAACCGGAGGTAGGTGGTCTCTACAGGGGACCTGGTCTAGGCACTGTACCTGGTCTAGGTACTGTACCTGCTCTAGGTACTGTACCTGGTCTAGGCACTGTACCTGCTCTAGGTACTGTACCTGGTCTAGGCACTGTACCTGGTCTAGTTATGGTACCTGGTCTAGGCACTGTACCTGGTCTAGGCACTGTACCTGCTCTAGGTACTGTACCTGGTCTAGGCACTGTACCTGGTCTAGTTATGGTACCTGGTCTAGGCACTGTACCTGGTCTAGGTACTGTACCTGGTGTAGTTATGCTACCTGGTCTAGTTATGCTACCTGGTCTAGGCACTGTACCTGGTCTAGTTATGGTACCTGGTCTAATTATGGTACCTGGTCTGGGTACGGTACCTGGTTAAGGTACCGTACCTGGTCCGGGACCGTACCTGGTCTAGTTATGGTACCTGGTCTAGGCACTGTACCTGGTCTAGGGACCATACCTGGTCTGGGTACCGTACCTGGTCTAGGGACTGTACCTGGTCTGGGTACCGTACCTGGTCTAGGTACCGTACCTGGTCTCGGGACCCCCCAGGAGACCACAGTCTGACCTGTGCTGGTTCTGGTCCCAGGCGCTGGAAGCCGGGTCAGCCTGACAGCTGGACGGACCACCAGCTGGGCCCCGGGGACGAGGACTGTGCTCACCTGCACAGCGAGGGGCGGCTCAACGACCTGCACTGCTCCACCAGGATGCGCTTCGTCTGCCAGGTGCACAGCCAGCGCACCTGAGGGGCGGGGCCCGAGTGAGGGGCGGGGCCCCGCCCCCCGCACGACTCCGCCCACATCCTCGGTCTCCGGGATATGGCCTGAGACCAGCTGATGACATCATGACGTCTGGCCAATCACAGCTCACCATGAAGAGACTCGGAGCAAAGATCCTCCATCCGTCTGCTGATATCATATATTAATATATATATACGAATATATATACATATATATATATATATATATATATATATATATATATACATGTATATATATATATATATATTTATATATACACTAATGTGTCTCATTGAGCTCAATTAAACTCATCAATGAGCCTCACTGTTGTTCCTTCATCATCTTCATCATCATCTTCTTCTTCATCATCTTCTTCACACTGTAGTTTATGACTCAATCACAGGAAGTCAGACAGGAAGTCAGACAGGAAGTCAGACAGGAAGTCAGACAGGAAGTCAGACAGGAAGTCAGACAGGAAGTCAGACAGGAAGTCAGACAGGAAGTCAGACAGGAAGTCAGGATGTTGACAGAACAAATATAAAATACATTTGAAATGAAAGGTTTGGTTGTTAAAACGATAAAAGCAGCAGAACTTCACAAGAAGGGAGAAGATCATTTATTGGTCATCGTGATGAAGATGAAGGTTTTCACTTCATGAAACACAAACTCCTTCAGAGTCACAACAAACGTTCTACTCAGAAAATATCATATAATATACATTATATATATAATATAACAAGAGAAACTTTAAGACGGAACATTTTAGAAAACGTGACAAACAGTTTTTAAACTTTAAATTCCACAGAGGAACAAAAACTACTAAAATACTAAAACTACAAAAAAACAAGAATTACTCCCAACGTCAGTAAAGTGCATCCATCAATACTTAAAGTACAAAAACTTCACAACAATAAGTTATAATGATAATGTTGAAGGAAAATATTTTATGTTTATGCTTAATAAATGTCTCACGCTTAGGTTAACTATGAAGCCGCATTAACACATATATTAGGGTTATTAAGAGCACGATATTCATAGTTTTATGTATCTGTTAATCACTGACAGTATTATAAGTTACATACATGAACCAGACTGTAAGCAGGCCCATAGAAAGGGGGGGGGGTAGACAGACTCAGGAGATAAGGTACAGAGAAGAGAGCCCAGTGAAGGCAGAAGACGACAAGGTCACGATAAGTTAGCGCCTTAGGCTCAGCTGTTGTGGATATTATGACTAGTAGCAGGAATATTATGACTAGTAGCAGGAATATTATGACGAGTAGCAGAAATATTATGACTAGTAGCAGGAATATTATGACTAGTAGCAGGAATATTATGACTAGTAGCAGGAATATTATGACGAGTAGCAGGAATATTATGACTAGTAGCAGGAATATTATGACTAGTAGCAGGAATATTATGACTAGTAGCAGGAACATTATGGCTAGTAGCAGGAATATTATGACTAGTAGCAGGAATATTATGACTAGTAGCAGGAATATTATGACTAGTAGCAGGGAATATTATGACTAGTAGCAGGAATATTATGACTAGTAGCAGGAATATTATGACTAGTGCAGGGGAATATTATGACTAGTAGCAGAATATTATATGGTAGCAGGAATATTATGACTAGTAGCAGGAATATTATGACTAGTAGCAGGAATATTATGACTAGTAACAGGAATATTAAGGACTAGTAGCAGGGGAATATTATGACTAGTAGCAGGAATATTATGGCTAGTAGCAGGGAATATTATGACTAGTAGCAGGAATATTATGACTAGTAGCAGGAATATTATGACTAGTAACAGGAATATTATGACTAGTAGCAGGGAATATTATGACTAGTGCAGTGGAATATTATGACGAGAGAATATTATGACTAGTAGCAGGGGAATATTATGACTAGTAGCAGGGAATATTATAACTAGTAGCAGGGGAATATTATGACTAGTAGCAGGAATATTATGACTAGTAGCAGGAATATTATGACTAGTAACAGGAATATTATGACTAGTAGCAGGGAATATTATGACTAGTAGCAGGGGAATATTATGACTAGTAGCAGGGAATATTATGACTAGTAGCAGGGAATATTATGACTAGTAGCAGGGGAATATTATGACTAGTAGCAGGGAATATTATGGCACGGGAAAATAAACATGAGGCAGACAGTGAAATAATCAGTTTCGGTATTGAGACGGCGTCAACTGGGTAAAATGGCGTGCGTGAGACATTAGGTCACCTGATACGAGGTCACAATGGCCGCAGGGGGCGGGGTTAAGGGGCGGGGCTAAGGGGTGGGACCGGGGGATGAACCTGAATCAGAATGTGTCATTATAAAAACTATGTCAATCTGAATGTTGTTGTACTTCCGGACAGCAACTGGAATCTACATGAATTGAACTTTGATCCAGTCTCTCTGGTATTCTGTGGGTGGTCAATTACTGAGGTCCCGTAAGTGAGTTCCTGTGGCGCCTCACTAGCAGTCAGACAGGAAATAGTTATGAAGTTTATACAGGACTAGGTTTTAAGGAAGTTAATCATCATCGAGCAGAATACACAATAAACGGGAGAGATTCAGCCACAACAACACTGAAGAGCTTCACCTTGAGGACACTGAAGAGCTTCACCTTGAGGACACTGAAGAGCTTCACCTTGAGGACACTGAAGAGCTTCACCTTGAGGACACTGAAGAGCTTCACCTTGAGGACATTGAAGAGCTTCACCTTGAGGACACTGAAGAGCTTCACCTTGAGGACACTGACGAGCTTCACCTTGAGGACACTGACGAGCTTCACCTTGAGGACACTGAAGAGCTTCACCTTGAGGACATTGAAGAGCTTCACCTTGAGGACACTGAAGAGCTTCACCTTGAGGACATTGAAGAGCTTCACCTTGAGGACACTGAAGAGCTTCACCTTGAGGACATTGAAGAGCTTCACCTTGAGGACACTGACGAGCTTCACCTTGAGGACACTGAAGAGCTTCACCTTGAGGACACTGAAGAGCTTCACCTTGAGGACATTGAAGAGCTTCACCTTGAGGACACTGAAGAGCTTCACCTTGAGGACATTGAAGAGCTTCACCTTGAGGACAGGGAATAGCTTCACCTTGAGGACACTGAAGAGCTCAACCTTGAGGACATTGAAGACCTTGTTGTGGCTGGATTTCTCCCGTTGATTGTGTATTCTGCTCGTTGAAGGCTAACTTCCTTAAAACCTGATTCTGTATAAACTTCACAACTATTTCCTGTCTGACTGCTAGTGAGGCGCCACAGGAACTCACTTACGGGACCTCAGTACTTCGTGACCACAGAATATCAGAGAGACTGGATCAGAGTTCAATTCACGTAGATTTATTTGCAATGCACAGATTACAAATAACTCGAGTTGCTGTCCGGAAGTGCAACAACATTCAGATTGACATAGTTTTTATAATGACACATTCTGATTCAGGTTCATCACCCGGTCCCACACCTTAGCCCCGCCCCTTAACCCCGCCCCCTGCGGCCATTGTGACCTCGTATCAGGTGACCTAATGTCTCACGCATCCCATTTTAACCAGTTGACGCCGTCTCAATACCGAAACTGATTATTTCACTGTCTGCCTTATGTTTATTTTCCCTCGTCATAACCTTCAACCGCTACTAGTCATCATACCTAGTCCTTCCCTACTAGTCATAATACCTAGTCTTTCCCTACTAGTCATAATATCTAGTCTTTCTCTACTAGTCATAACATCTAGTCCTTCCCAACTAGTCATAATATCTAGTCCTTCCCTACTAGTCATAATATCTAGTCTTTCTCTACTAGTCATAATATCTAGTCTTTCCCTACTAGTCATAATATCTAGTCCTTCCCTACTAGTCATAATATCTAGTCCTTCCCTACTAGTCATAATATCTAGTCTTTCTCTACTAGTTATAATATCTAGTCTTCCCCTACTAGTCATAATATCTAGTCTTTCTCTACTAGTCATAATATCTAGTCCTTCCCTACTAGTCATAATATCTAGTCTTTCCCTACAAGTCATAATATCTAGTTTTCTCTCTTTTTAGCGCTATTTAGACACAAACACTCTTCTGCTCCTAATGACTAGACTTAACAACTGCTCTTTACCTCTGGGAGTCTTAACTGTACTTTCACCTGCAGGGCTTTTAGTACTTCCACCTATAGGAATTTTCACCTGGAGGACTTTCCATTCACAACACACTTCACGCACACACATTCATACAGCACGTGCACGTGCCCGGAATTACGCTTCATGAACTTCAACCAATCTCCATGCAGTTCAATGTTATTTTCACTATGATCTATTGTTTAGTACCAGAAACACTCTTCCTGAATGGAAATAGAAACAGTTTGTTAGTTTATTTTATCAACAATTATGCCACAGCTCAATCAGAATTAAAGCACATTACACTAGTGGGGTTCTACAAAGTATTACTGAGTGCCGTCTCTGTCTTACGGTATTAGGGCGTCCTTGGGGGTGCCACCGTCACAGCCGTCCCTTCCTCCTCACGGACTGAGACCTCCGATGCAGAAACTTTAGACAATGGCTTTCTGCTTACCTTTACTTTACGTAGACGCGTCTTAGATCGGTCAGTCTGTGAGGAGCAAAGGTCGCCTCGCTTGGCCTGGTCCCCCGCGGTGCCCTCCTGGCTGGCTCGCCAACTGTTGTGGCTCGATTTCTTCCGTTTATTGTGTATTCTGCTCGATGATGGCTAACTTCCTTAAAAGCTAATTCTGTATAAACTTCACAACTATTTCCTGTCTGACTGTTAGTGAGGCGCCACAGGAACTCACTTACGGGACCTCAGTACTTAGTGACCACAGAATACCAGAGAGATTGGATCTAAGTTTTATTCATGTAGATTTATTTGCAATGCACAGATTACAAATAACTCCAGTTGCTGTCCGGAAGTACAACCCACGAACATTCAGATTGACAGTTTTTATAATGACACATTCTGATTCAGGTTCAGCCCCCGGTCCCACCCCTTAACCCCGCCCCTTAACCCCACCCCTTAACCCTGCCCCCTGCGGCCATTTTGACCTCGTATCAGGTGACCTAATGTCTCACGCATGCAATTTTAACCAGTTGACGCCATCTCAATACCGAAACTGATTATTTCACTGTCTGCCTCATGTTTATTTTCCCTCGTCATAACCTTCAACCGCTACTAGTCATTATATCTAGTCCTTCCCTACTAGTCATAATACCTAGTCCTTCCCTACTAGTCATAATACCTAGTCCTTCCTTACTAGTCATAATATCTAGTCCTTCCTTACTAGTCATAATACCTAGTCCTTCCCTACTAGTCATAATATCTAGTCCTTCCTTACTAGTCATAATATCTAGTCTTTCCCTACTAGTCATAATACCTAGTCCTTCCCTACTAGTCATAATATCTAGTCCTTCCCTACTAGTCATAATATCTAGTCCTTCCTTACTAGTCATAATACCTAGTCCTTCCCTACTAGTCATACCTAGTCCTTCCCTACTAGTCATCATACCTAGTCCTTCCCTACTAGTCATAATACCTAGTCCTTCCCTACTAGTCATAATACCTAGTCCTTCCCTACTAGTTAATACCTAGTCCTTCCCTACTAGTCATAATACCTAGTCCTTCCCTACTAGTACATACCTAGTCCTTCCCTACTAGTCATCATACCTAGTCCTTCCCTACTAGTCATAATACCTAGTCCTTCCCTACTAGTCATAATACCTAGTCCTTCCCTACTAGTCATCATACCTAGTCCTTCCCTACTAGTCATAATACCTAGTCCTTCCCTACTAGTCATAATACCTAGTCCTTCCCTAGCCCTTGGGGTGTGACTCATTAACCACCGGCTGGGGGCCAAGGCTCCATCTCTTCCGGCCCACTCTAGAATGTTTCCGGTCACCGTGACCTTATCTCCAGCTGAGCCTTGT
>JACSYO010001452.1:25000-27500 GCA_016806645.1 Ophiodon elongatus
TCTCTGCCTGTCTGTCTCTCTGCCTGTCTGTCTCTCTCTCTGTCTGTCTGTCTCTCTGTCTCTCTGTCTCTCTGCCTGTCTGTCTCTCTGCCTGTCTGTCTCTCTGTCTCTCTGCCTGTCTGTCGCTCTGCCTGTCTGTCTCTCTGTCGCTCTACCTGTCTGTCGCTCTGCCTGTCTGTCTCTCTGCCTGTCTGTCTCTCTGCCTGTCTATCTCTCTGTCTCTCTGCCTGTCTGTCTCTCTGTCTCTCTGCCTGTCTGTCTCTCTGCCTGTCTGTCTCTCTGTCTCTCTGCCTGTCTGTCTCTCTGCCTGTCTGTCTCTCTGCCGGTCTGTCTCTCTGTCTCTCTGCCTGTCTGTCTCTCTGGTTCAGGACTTCGTCATACAGCATACCACGGGAGCCTTCTACTGGGTGGGTCTCACTGACGAGAGGACGGGGGAGTGGGAGTGGGTCAACCAGACCCCCTACGTCATGAACCGGAGGTAGGTGGTCTCTACAGGGGACCTGGTCTAGGCACTGTACCTGGTCTAGGTACTGTACCTGCTCTAGGTACTGTACCTGGTCTAGGCACTGTACCTGCTCTAGGTACTGTACCTGCTCTAGGTACTGTACCTGGTCTAGGCACTGTACCTGGTCTAGGCACTGTACCTGGTCTAGTTATGGTACGTGGTCTAGTTATGGTACGTGGTCTAGTTATGGTACCTGGTCTAGGCACTGTACCTGCTCTAGGTACTGTACCTGGTCTAGGCACTGTACCTGGTCTAGGTACTGTACCTGGTCTAGGTACTGTACCTGGTCTAGTTATGGTACGTGGTCTAGTTATGGTACGTGGTCTAGTTATGGTACCTGGTCTAGGCACTGTACCTGGTCTAGGCACTGTACCTGCTCTAGGTACTGTACCTGGTCTAGTTATGGTACCTGGTCTAGGCACTGTACCTGGTCTAGTTATGGTACCTGGTCTAGGCACTGTACCTGGTCTAGGTACTGTACCTGGTCTAGTTATGCTACCTGGTCTAGTTATGCTACCTGGTCTAGGCACTGTACCTGGTCTAGTTATGGTACCTGGTCTAGTTATGCTACCTGGTCTAGGTACTGTACCTGGTGTAGTTATGCTACCTGGTCTAGTTATGCTACCTGGTCTAGGCACTGTACCTGGTCTAGTTATGGTACCTGGTCTAATTATGGTACCTGGTCTGGGTACGGTACCTGGTTAAGGTACCGTACCTGGTCCGGGACCGTACCTGGTCTAGTTATGGTACCTGGTCTAGGCACTGTACCTGGTCTAGGGACCATACCTGGTCTGGGTACCGTACCTGGTCTAGGGACTGTACCTGGTCTGGGTACCGTACCCGGTCTAGGTACCGTACCTGGTCTCGGGACCCCCCAGGAGACCACAGTCTGACCTGTGCTGGTTCTGGTCCCAGGCGCTGGAAGCCGGGTCAGCCTGACAGCTGGACGGACCACCAGCTGGGCCCCGGGGACGAGGACTGTGCTCACCTGCACAGCGAGGGGCGGCTCAACGACCTGCACTGCTCCACCAGGATGCGCTTCGTCTGCCAGGTGCACAGCCAGCGCACCTGAGGGGCGGGGCCCGAGTGAGGGGCGGGGCCCCGCCCCCCGCACGACTCCGCCCACATCCTCGGTCTCCGGGATATGGCCTGAGACCAGCTGATGACATCATGACGTCTGGCCAATCACAGCTCACCATGAAGAGACTCGGAGCAAAGATCCTCCATCCGTCTGCTGATATCATATATTAATATATATATACGAATATATATACATATATATATATATATATATATATATATACATGTATATATATATATATATATTTATATATACACTAATGTGTCTCATTGAGCTCAATTAAACTCATCAATGAGCCTCACTGTTGTTCCTTCATCATCTTCATCATCATCTTCTTCTTCATCATCTTCTTCACACTGTAGTTTATGACTCAATCACAGGAAGTCAGACAGGAAGTTCAGACAGGAAGTCAGACAGGAAGTCAGACAGGAAGTCAGACAGGAAGTCAGACAGGAAGTCAGACAGGAAGTCAGACAGGAAGTCAGGATGTTGACAGAACAAATATAAATTACACTTGAAATGAAAGGTTTGGTTGTTGAAACGATAAAAGCAGCAGAAGATCATTTATTGGTCATCGTGATGAAGATGAAGGTTTTCACTGAGTCACAACAAACGTTCTACTCAGGAAATATCATATAATATATATTATATATATAATATATATTATATATATATATATATTTAATATATAATATATATTATATATATAATATATATTATATATATATATATATTTAATATATATTATATATATAATATATATTTAATATATATTATATATATATAATATATATATTATATATGTAACATATATTATATATATATTATATTATATATTATATATATATAATATAACAAGAGAAACTTTAAGACGGAACATTTTAGAAAAAGTGACAAACAGTTTTTAAACTCTT
>JACSYO010001452.1:32500-37500 GCA_016806645.1 Ophiodon elongatus
ACAGACACACACACCTAAATAGATAGCTCACTTTTACTCTTTATATAATTAATAGTCATAGACGTACCTCTCCTGTCTTTCATGTACGTTTCCAAGGAGACCGGAGGAGGCGGATGGATGAAGAATCCTCCAATCAGAGCCCTCCTCAGCACCTGTCCGTCATCCTGGCTCCGCAGCCATTGGAGGAACTGTCGCACCGGCCGCAGCTTCCGGTAACTCATCTGTGAGTGGTGGCCCAGTCCTGTCCCTCAGCCAATGAGGAGAGAGGACAGGCGTCAGCTGACAGACCCATGAGGTAATACCAGAGAATATGTACATGTACACACCTGTACACAGTGTATTACCTGTACAGTACACAGTGTATTACCTGTGTATTACCTGTGTATTACCTGTACAGTACACAGTGTATTACCTGTGTATTACCTGTGTATTACCTGTACAGTACACAGTGTATTACCTGTACAGTACACAGTGTATTACCTGTACAGTACACAGTGTATTACCTGTACAGTACACAGTGTATTACCTGTGTATTACCTGTGTATTACCTGTACAGTACACAGTGTATTACCTGTGTATTACCTGTGTATTACCTGTGTATTACCTGTACAGTACACAGTGTATTACCTGTGTATTACCTGTGTATTACCTGTACAGTACACAGTGTATTACCTGTGTATTACCTGTGTATTACCTGTGTATTACCTGTACAGTACACTTGTGTGTACGCTGAGTTCATCAGGTAGAAGACGTCCGTCCCATCGGCTCTGATCAACTTCAGTCTGGTACAAACTACAACGGAGACTAGAGACACACGGAGACACACGGAGACACACGGGGACACACGGGGACACACGGAGACACACGGAGACACACGGGGACACACGGGGACACACGGAGACACACGGAGACACACGGGGACACACGGAGACACACGGAGACACACGGGGACACACGGAGACACACGGGGACACACGGGAACACACGGAGACACACGGGGACACACGGGAACACACGGAGACACACGGGGACACACGGGGACACACGGAGACACACGGGGACACACGGAGACACACGGAGACACACGGAGACACACGGGGACACACGGGAACACACGGAGACACACGGGGACACACGGAGACACACGGAGACACACGGGGACACACGGAGACACACGGGGACACACGGAGACACACGGGGACACACGGAGACACACGGGGACACACGGAGACACACGGGGACACACGGAGACACACGGAGACACACGGGGACACACGGAGACACACGGGGACACACGGAGACACACGGGGACACACGGAGACACACGGGGACACACGGGGACACACGGAGACACACGGGGACACACGGGGACACACGGGGACACACGGAGACACACGGGGACACGAGACACGCGGAACACGGAGACACGGACACACGGGACACAACGGAGACACACGGAGACACACGGACACGGAGACACACGGGACACACGGGAGACACACACGGAGACACACGGGACAAACGGAGACACACGGAGCACACAGACACGGGACACACGGAGACACGGAGACACACGGGACACACGGAGACACACGGGAACACACGGGACACGGGATGGCCACGGGACACAGACACACGGGAACACACGGAGACACACGGAGACACACGGGGACAAGACGGAGACACACACACACCACGGGGACACGGAGACACAGGGGACACACGGAGACACGGAGGGACACACGGGGACACACGGGGACACACGGGAACACAACGGAGACACACGGGGACACACGGAGACACACGGAGACACACGGGGACACACGGAGACACACGGGACACACGGGACACACGGGAACAGGAGACACACGGGAACACACGGAGACACACGGAGACACACGGGGACACACGGAGACACACGGGGACACACGGAGACACACGGGGACACACGGGGACACACGGGGACACACGGAACACACGGAGACACACGGGACACACGCACGACACACGGAAACACACGGAGACACACGGAGACACACGGGAACACACGGAGACACACGGGGACACACGGGGACACACGGAGACACACGGAGACAGAAGAAAAAAGGTCTAAATGTCAATTTATATTTGAGTCAGAGGGTGTGTGTGTTATTCTGTGTGTGTGTGTGTGTGTGTGTGTGTGTGTGTGTGTGTGCGTGTGTGTGTGTGTGTCTCACGTGGGTGGAGCTTCTGGTGGGTTTCAGGTTGAGACGTAGAGAAGAGCTTCACCATGATTGGCTGGTTGCTGCTCCCGTCCTCCAATCGCAGCCAGTGATACTCCAACAGCTCCGCCCCTCTTCCGTCTACCAAAGAGAACACACACGCACGCACACACACACACACACACACACACACACACACACACACACACACACACACACACACACACACACACACACAGTGTGACTAAAGCTTCACACTGTCCATACGCAGTATGATCCTGGTCACCACGGCAACCCTCACCGCTCCTGATTCGCTCGGGTCGTCCTGAGAAGGTCAGCAGGCCGATGACATCACACAGGACGCCGTGAGGACGGTCCAGGAGCTCCTTCCTGAGGGGGACAGTCAGAGAGAGTGTGTGCGTGCGTGCGTGTGTGTGCGTGTGTGTGCGTGCGTGTGTGAGCGTGCGTGCGTGCGTGCGTGCGTGTGTGTGCGTGTGTGTGAGTGAGTGAGTGAGTACCTGGTGCAGAAGCTGTAGGCTGCAGGTGGGAGATGTTCAGGTGACACAAAGGATTCTGGGAGGACGGCGATGAGAGCGGCAGGATTTCTGCTGTTCACACTGATCTCTGGAGAGACGAGCAGAGTGTGTGTGAGTGAGTGTGGGTCCCTGAGCCCCCTGAGCCCCCTGAGCCCTGAGCCCTGAGCCCTGAGCCCTGAGCACCCTGAGCCCCCTGAGCACTGAGCCCCCTGAGCCCCCTGAGCCCTGAGCCCCCTGAGCCCCCTGAGCCCTGAGCCCCCTGAGCCCCCTGAGCCCTGAGCCCCCTGAGCCCCCTGAGCCCTGAGCCCCCTGAGCCCTGAGCCCCCTGAGCCCCCTGAGCCCTGAGCCCCGAGCACCCTGAGCCCTGAGCCCTGAGCCCCGAGCACCCTGAGCCCTGAGCCTGAGCCCTGAGCCCCTGAGCCCCCTGAGCCCTGAGCCCTGAGCCCCGAGCACCCTGAGCCCCCTGAGCCCTGAGCCCTGAGCCCTGAGCCCTGAGCCCCTGAGCCCTGAGCCCTGAGCCCTGAGCCCTGAGCACCCTGAGCCCCTGAGCACTGAGCCCCCTGAGCCCCCTGAGCCCTGAGCCCCCTGAGCCCCTGAGCCCTGAGCCCCCTGAGCACCCTGAGCCCTGAGCCCCCTGAGCCCCTGAGCCCTGAGCCCTGAGCCCCCTGGAGCCCTGAGCCCTGAGCCCCCTGAGCCCTGAGCCCCTGAGCCCCTGAGCCCTGAGCCCCTGAGCCCTGAGCCCCCGAGCCCCTGAGCCCTGAGCCCTGAGCCCCCTGAGCCCTGAGCCCCTGAGCCCCCTGAGCCCCCTGAGCCCTGAGCCCCCTGAGCCCCCTGAGCCCTGAGCCCCCTGAGCGTACCGATGTCCTCTGGCTCCGCCTGGAAGCGCCTCTTGACCCGGTAACGTCGCAGGCTGATGATGTCACCGGGCTTCAGGCGGCGATACCAGCTGACACACACACTGTTCCACAACACCACACACACACTTCCTGTGCGGTCGCACACCTCCAGCAGCGCCTGGAGAGAGAGACAGGTCAGTCAGGTCTGAGTGGAGAGAGAGACAGGTCAGTCAGGTCTGTGGTCTGGGGTTCCACAGGGTTCCATCCTAGGGCCTCCTTCTTTTCACAAGGGTACCCCGTCAACACGAGAACTCAAAGGGTTTTGTATATAATATATATATATATATTTACATACATATATATATTTTATATGTATGTATATATATATATATACACACACATATATATTTATATATATATATACATATTTTTTTTTATATATATATTTTATATATATAAAATATACATATATATATATATATATATTTTATATATATACATATATACATATAAAATATATATATACATATAAAATATATATATGTATGTAAATATACATATATATATATATAAAATATATATTTTATATGTATATATTTTATATTTATATATTGTATATATATTCTTTTTTTTATATATATTTTATATATACATATATATATATATTTTATATACTGTATATATACATATATACATATACAGACGTGTGTTTGTCCACTGACCTTATATGGACACTCACAGTTCTGGTCTCTTCTCCCATAATACATCAGGTGTGACTTGTTGATGATGCGTACGATCAGCTGACGGTGGACGGTGCCCCTGGCAACGCCCCGGCGACCAATCAGGAAGGAGTCCCGCAGCTCCGACACGGTCACAGCAGGACGTCTCGCTGTCAACACACATATTAATCATATTATTATCATTTACCACCAAACAATAATTTCATACTCATCACATTTTTAAACAGATTACCTTCCTCCTCCTCCTCCTCATCTTCCTCTTCCTCAGTGGGCGGAGCTTCCCTCCATGCCTCCCCGCTGTAGTCCACGTTGTTCCACATAGGGAGAAACACACTCCTATTGGCTCTCAGAGGACCTGTGGGATCCATCAACCAATCAGAGGCACCGTTGGACCAGAGGGGGCAGGGCCAGGTCACAACAACAGGAAGTAAGTTATTGTACACTCTCCTGTTCTTCCTCCTGACTGACCTGCTGGTTCTGAGCCTCCAAACCAGGACAGGGAGTCCACATGGAACCTCCTGAGTCCTTCAGCCGGGTCCCCCTGGACCCCCTGGTCCCCCTGGATCCCCTGAACCTCCTGGACCCCCTGAACCTCCTGGACCCCCTGGACCCTCTGGTCCTCCTGGTCCCCCTGGACCCCCTGGACCCTCTGGTCCTCCTGGACCTCCTGGACCTCCAGACTCAGCA
>JACSYO010001452.1:42500-44243 GCA_016806645.1 Ophiodon elongatus
TGAATGTATCTACTTTGTAAGTGATCTACTTTGTAAGTGATCTACTTTGTAAGTGATCTACTTTGAATGTGATCTACTTTGAATGTATCTACTTTGAATGTGATCTACTTTGAATGTATCTACTTTGAATGTGATCTGCTTGGTAAGTGATCTACTTTGTAAGTGATCTACTTTGAATATGATCTACTTTGAATGTATCTACTTTGTAAGTGATTTACTTTGAATGTGATCTACTTTGAATGTATCTACTTTGTAAGTGATCTACTTTGAATGTGATCGTCATGACCATGTGGTCAATGACGACCTCACTAGAACGAGGTGGCTGCACATTTTAGAGCCACTGACAGCATGCCCAAGTGCATGCTGGGAAAAGCCTGGCTGTCTCCATACAGAGAGCTGATTGGCTCTTAGATTTGACAACAAACACGCGTTGTAGAAAATCCTTTTTTCTGTGTATTTGTAAAACTTAACACCCAATTGTTGACTGTTTGTCTCAAGTTTAATCTAAAGACATATCTTGTGTGGTTAATAAATATATTGTTATGATTAAGCTTATTTATACAACACATCAAAACGAGACATACATAAAAAGAACAAAGGATGCAGCTACACGCACATTTCTACATAAATATATGTTTACAAACACATGAATAGATCTGAACAAGGTCTGTAAACTACAAGTAGCCTACAGATCTAACAGGAAGTAACTGTTTCTGTGACTTCCTGTTAGGTCTGTAAACTACAAGTAGCCTACAGATCTAACAGGAAGTAACTGTTTCTGTGACTTCCTGTGTTTCTTTAAAGGAGAGAAGCAGCTCATCTCCAACGAACCTGTTCGTAACACAAAGTCTGTGAATCATAACTCATTAATATTCATGTTCAGACGGAACACGTGGACTCAGATACAACAGGCGTTTTATTTTGAAAAGCTCGCGTTTCATAGATGAATTAAAGCAGAGTGCCCGTTCACACTGATTATCATCATCATCATCATCATCATAATAATAATAATGGTTATCCTCAGTAATGTTCGAGCCAAGAAGAAACCGACGTTAGATGGATTTATGAATGAAGTGCTGGACGTTTACACACAGGAGGACGGAGACGCACATCAATAACAATAACAATAAATAATAATAATAATAATAAACAATAACAACGTGATGCAGTTCAGACCTTGCTGGGACCGGGTCTGGACCGGGTCAGGGTTCTGCGGAAGACGCAGTCAGGAGCCGCCATGTTGGACAGGCAGCCGCAACCATAACAGAGCGGTGCATTGTGGGAGGAGAGGCGCGCTAACAGAGCGGTGCATTGTGGGAGGAGAGGCGCGCTAACAGAGCGGTGCATTGTGGGAGGAGAGGCGCGATAACAGAGCGGTGCATTGTGGGAGAAGAGGAGCGATAACAGAGAGGTGCATTGTGGGAGGAGAGGAGCGATAACAGAGAGGTGCATTGTGGGAGGAGAGGCGCGCTAACAGAGCGGTGCATTGTGGGAGAAGAGGAGCGATAACAGAGCGGTGCATTGTGGGAGAAAATGACAAAGGCTGTTTTAATTGTTTTAATCAGAGTGTTTATTTCAGAGAGGATTCTATGAATGAAATCTAAATGTTTTAATAGCTGGTCTGTTAAAATGCAACAATTTAATCTGAATTCATAGAAGCAAACAGACAGTTAAATAAAAAAAAAAAATATATATGTATGTATGTATATATATATGTATATATATACATATATATATATATAT
>JACSYO010001453.1:0-16398 GCA_016806645.1 Ophiodon elongatus
TACCTTTCTTCACAGAGAAATCTGACACATTGGGTTGTAACCGGCTTGCCAAGACTCAAATACGAACAACAGTATGTCAATTGCAAATTGTCAATGAACCTAAACCAGGTCATTGATGAACTTTTAGAGAAAATGAAAAAGATAATATGATACTGAATGAATCTATTTTACCATTACCCACCTTTTTGGATCCATCTCTTTAATCTGGCCTTTTTCTCATATTTTTCTCAACAGAAAAAGTATCAATTTCCACTGCCTATTGGAGATAGAAGTTAAAGAGCTTACAGCACATGGTATTCCCAGGTAGTCTCCTATCCAAGTACTAATCAGGCCCTACTCTGCTTAGCTTCCGAGATCAGACGAGATCGGGCTTGATTAGAGTGGTGTGGCCGTAAGTAACAGATCCTCCCACACATGGTTCCTTAAAATCGGTCAAACATTGCAGTATTTTATCGTACATTTAGAATACAGGTATTATTTTATTTTTCCGAAGGAGCCTAATTTCAAAATCGAAGCAGTTCTCTGAAGAAACAAGAGAATAGCGTAAATGTTGAGTTAATCTTTACCTTCCTTCACAGAGAAATCTGACAAATTGGGTTGTAACCAGCTTGCCAAGACTCAAATAAGAACAACAGGATGTCAATTGCAAATTGTCAATGAAACTAAACCAGGTCATTGATGAACTTTTAAAGAAAATGAAAAAGATAATACGTTATTGATTGAATCTATTTCACCATTACCCACCTTTTTGGATCCATCTCTTTAATCTGGCCTTTTTCTCATCTGTTTCTCAACAGAAAAAGTAGCAATGTCCACTGCCTATTGGAGATAGAAGTTAAAGAGCTTACAGCACCTGGTACTCCCAGGCAGTCTCCCATCCAAGTACTAACCAGGCCCTACTCTGCTTAACTTCCAAGATCAGACATCATCGGGCTTTATTAGAGTGGTGTGGCTGTAAGCAACATTTCCTCCCACACATGGTTCTTTAAAATCGGTCAAACATTGCAGCATTTTATCGTACATTTAGAATACAGGTATTATTTTAATTTTCCGAAGGAGCCTAATTTGAAAATCGAAGCAGTTCTCTGAAGAAACAAGAGAATAGCGTAAATGTTGAGTTAATTTTTACCTTCCTTCACAGAGAAATCTGACACATTGTGTTGTAACCGGCTTGTCAAGACTCAAATACGAACAACAGTATGTCAATTGCAAATTGTCAATGAACCTAAACCAGGTCATTGATTAACTTTTAAAGAAAATGAAAAGGATAAGATAATACTGATTGATTCTATTTCACCTTTACCCACCTTTTTGGATCCATCTCTGTAATCTGGCCTTTTTCTCATAATCTTCTGAACAGAAAAAGTAGCAATGTCCACTGCCTATTGGAGATAGAAGTTAAAGAGCTTACAGCACCTGGTATTCCCAGGCAGTCTCCCATCCAAGTACTAACCAGGCCCTACTCTGCTTAACGTCCGAGATCAGACTTCATCGGGCTTGATTAGAGTGGTGTGGCTGTAATCAACAGATCCTCCCACAAATGGTTCTTTAAAATCGGTCAAACAATCCAGTATTTTATCGTACATTTAGAATACAGGTATTATTTTATTTTTCCGAAGGAGCCTGGTATTCCAAGGCAGTCTCCCATCCAAGTACTAATCAGGTCCTACTCCGCTTAGCTTCCGAGATCAGACATCATCGGGCTTGATTAGAGTGGTGTGGCTGGAAGCAACATTTCCTCCCACACATGGTTCTTTAAAATCGGTCAAACATTGCAGCATTTTATCGTACATTTAGAATACAGGTATTATTTTATTTTTCCGAAAGAAACCAATTTGAAAATTGAAGCAGTTCTGTGAAGAAACAAGAGAATAGCGTAGATGTTGAGTTAATTTTTACCTTCCTTCACAGAGAAATCTGACACATTGGGTTGTAACCGGCTTGCCAAGACTCAAATACGAACAACAGTATGTCAATTGCAAATTGTCAACGAACCTAAACCAGGTCATTGATTAACTTTTCAAAAAAATGAAAAAGATAATGTGATACTGATTGAATCTATTTTACCATTACCCACCTTTTTGGATCCATCTCTTTAATCTGGCCTTTTTCTCATAATTTTCTCAAGAGAAAAAGTAGCAATGTCCACTGCCTATTGGAGATAGAAGTTAAAGAGCTTACAGCACCTGGTATTTCCAGGTAGTCTCCCATCCAAGTACTAATCAGGCCCTACTCCACTTAGCTTCCGAGATCAGACGTCATCCGGCTAGATTAGAGTGGTGTGGCTGTAAGCAACATTTCCTCCCACACATGGTTCTTTAAAATCGGTCAAACATTGCAGTATTTTATCGTACATTTAGAATACAGGTATTATTTTATTTTTCCGAAGGAGCCCAATTTGAAAATCGAAGCAGTTCTCTGAAGAAACAAGAGAATAGAGTAAATGTTGAGTTCATTTTTACGTTCCTTCACAGAGAAATCTGACACATTGGGTTGTAACCGACTTGTCAAGACTCAAATACGAACAACAGTCTGTCAATTGCAATATGTCAATGAACCTAAACCAGGTCATTGATTAACTTTTAAAGAAAATGAAAAGGATAATATGATACTGATTGAATCTATTTCACCTTAACCCACCTTTTTGGATCCATCTCTTTAATCTGGCCTTTTTCTCATATTTGTCTCAACAGAAAAAGTAGCAATGTCCACTGCCTATTGGAGATAGAAGTTAAAGAGCTTACAGTACATGGTATTCCCAGGCAGTCTCCCATCCAAATACTAACCAGGACCTACTCTGCTTAACTTCCGAGATCAGACGTCATCGGGCTTGATTAGAGTGGTGTGGCTGTAATCAACATTTCCTCCCACACATGGTTCTTTAACATCGGTCAAACAATGCAGTATTTTATCGTACATTTAGAATACAGGTATTATTTTATTTTTCCGAAGGAGCCTAATTTGAAAATCGAAGCAGTTCTCTGAAGAAACAAGAGAATAAAGTAAATGTTGAGTTAATTTTTACATTCCTTCACAGAGAAATCTGACACATTGGGTTGTAACCGGCTTGCCAAGACTGAAATACGAACAACAGTATGTCAATTGCAAATTGTCAACGAACCTAAACCAGGTCATTGATTAACTTTTAGAGAAAATGAAAAAGATAATACGATATTGATTGAATCTATTTCACCTTTACCCACCTTTTTGGATCCATCTCTTTAATCTGGCCTTTTTCTCATATTTGTCTCAACAGAAATAGTAGCAATGTCCACTGCCTATTGGAGATAGAAGTTAAAGAGCTTACAGCACCTGGCATTATCAGGCAGTCTCCCATCCAAGTACTAATCAGGCCCGACTCTGCTTAGCTTCCGAGATCAGACGTCATCGGACTTGATTTTTTTTTTTTTTTTATCTTTTATTATCAAAAATACAAACATTGTTATTTTGGTTCACATCATTATTTGCAAGTATGATTATAATATTTACAGTGAGAAAGTACAACAAAATCTACAGCAATGATTTCACACATACACACACATCTCTATTCTTGAGACACAAAAAGAGGCCCCCTCCCCCCCGCAACGCAACAAAAAGTCAGTGACCTCAAACCCAACCTACGTGGCTCAAAAAAGAAAGACCATGTTATTGTCATTATCCACTGAGAACAGTTTGTTTTTTTCACTTACATAGTTCTCCATTAGGTCTTTTTTATGAGCATATAGTGTTCTCCAGTGTGCTTTTATGCTGTTTGCGAACAGTTTTGTGAGGTCCTTTGTTTTGTTCTCAAAAAGGGCAAAATTCCTCCTCATCAGGACTGCCTGTCTGGCAAATGCCAGGCATGTATTGGGGAGGCTGGCATCCTGACCTTCGATCCTTTTTGATAGACCAAAACACCAGGTCCAGTCCCACAATGTTCCCCTCATGTTCTTTACCCCACATCCCACTGTTATCAGTTCTTTTATATACGCTCTAAAAACTCTGAGTGCGGAGCAAAATAGTATGAGATGTTCAAAGTCCTCCTCTTCCTGGCCACAAACTGCGCACATTCTTGTGAATTTCTCCTTGTGTAGTTGGTGCAGGACGATGCTTGTGAATATCTTCCTGTGCCTTATCTTGAAGTCTGAGTTGAAAATGCCCGGGGGGATGAATTTAAATTCTATATTGGACCAAATTCTGTTAAGTTGGTAGTTAAGGAATATTTTTGTCCACGATTGTTCAGCTGTTGGTTTACTTATATGTTTTTTTATCAAAATGCTGTAGAATATTTTTGTCTTTATTTGTTCTATGCATGTGAGTTTACCCTCAAGGCACAGGAAAAAAACCCACGGCTCTGTCCTGCCCCATGTCGACCCCCATTTTCTCCATCCATACTTGTCTCATAGATTCATCAAACATTTTTCCTATCTCTTTTAAACGTGTTATATTGTATTTACACCCCCCCACCCTTAGTCTTTTTCTCACTCTCTCTAAATCAAACATACCATTCATCCCCCACACGCTTCCTACTGACGTGAGACCTGCCTGACTGAGGTGACAGCTTATGAGAGGCCTTCCCTGACCAACAAAGCTTGGGTTTGATAGGAAAGGTAACCGCAGCACTTGTTCTTTCCCTTTTACGTCAGGTTTGAGGTGGGGCAGAATCTTGTCCCAGGCCTCCAGCACTTCCCTGTAGAATCCTGACGAGCCCACTTTTACATCCTTTGGGGAGAAGGCACACAGGTTGTACAAGCTCCTCTCCCCGTAATTTGTCAAGAGGCCCATCAAGAAATCTTTCCAGGGCAGCTGACCTTCTGAATTGAAAAATCTTCCTATTAGTTTTAGCCTCAGTGCATCTTTTTTCACACTTATATCAATCAAAGCTAAGCCCCCCTCCCTTTTGTTAGCTATTAATGTCCTGCGAGCAATTGAATTCCCCTTTCCTTTCCAGAAGAATGTGGGAATTGCTACATTGAGCGAATTTAGTACCCAAGAGGGCAACTCGCAAGACCCCAAAATGTGGTTAATTTTGGACAGTATCAGGGCGTTAACTACGATTACCTTTCCTTTCAAATTTAGGCCTCTCGCATACCAAAGGTTGAGTAGATTTTTTATTTTCCCCAAAACCTCTTTCCATGTTCTTTCCATGGCTCTCTTTTCATCTTTCCCTATAAAAATGCCTAATATTTTCCTTTCATTGTCAATTTGTTTGAGTCTCCAGGCATTGCTCGGGATGTCACATTGTTTAAAGACCATGATTTCAGATTTTCCTTCATTTATTTTTGCTCCCGATGCCCTCCCGTAGTTTTTTATGTGTTCTAACGCTCTATCCACACACCCTCTCGTTTTAACGCATATGTTGACATCATCGGCATATTGTATGATTTTAATTGTGTTTCCAACTGGGGTTGAAATTCCTTTTATTTTCCCATCGCTGTTTATTAAGCAGGCCAGGGGTTCTGCCACCAGACTGTATAATAACGCTGATAGTGGGCAGCCCTGTCTTACTGACCTCTTGATCTCAAAGCTGTCTGTCAGGAGGCCGTTGCATTTAACCCTGCTTTTTGCATTCCTGTACAACATTTTGATTCTTTGTATGTACAGAGGCCCAAAACCGTAGCGCTCCAGTACCGCCCACAAGAAGGGATGTTCCACTCTATCAAAGGCTTTTTCTAAATCTACACCCAACATGATCCCTCCCTCACTGTTTAAAGTACTTGTTGTGTCTCTGATGGTGTTGATGGTGTCTGAGATGTCTCTCCCAGGAATACTATAAGCCTGTGTTGTTCCTATTATTGAGTTTATTACCCTTTTTAATCTATTCGCCAGTGTTTTTGCAAAGATTTTGTAGTCCGTATTTAATAAGCTGATTGGTCTGTAATTTCTGAGGTTGGTCCTGTCTCCTTTGTTTTTAAAGATTATGGTTACTATCCCTTCTGTGAACGGTACTGGAGCCTTCTGCTCTGTGTCCATCTGAGTGTAAATTTTGAGCAGGATCGGGGCTAGAGTTTCTTTAAATGTTTGAAAGAATTCTGCAGGTAGACCATCTGCACCTGGGCTTTTGTTTTTATTCAGTCCGTCTATTGCCTGCTCTACCTCTCCGAGATAGGGCGGCGTGTCACACCACTTACGATCATCTTCCTTGAGTTTGTTACTTATTTTATTTGCTACCTCATTTATTTTACTGTTATCACTTGCTTCGCTCTGAAAAAGTTGTTGGTAATATCCCTGTATGGTAATCATGATCTCTTCTGTTTTTTCTATTATTTCCCCCCTTGAATTTTCTAGCCTGGAGAGGAAAGTTTTGTTTTGGCTTACTTTTTCCAGCCCTAGAAAAAAAGCGGTACACCTTTCTCCCCCGGTTATAAATTTTGCTCTGCTTCTGATTATTGCACCCTTACACCGTTTTCTTTCAATTTCATTTATTTTAGTTTTATATAGTTCATATCTTTCACTATTATAATTGGGGTTTTCTTCACATTTCCGTATTTCATTTTTTAGAAGGGAATTTAAAACAGTCTCTTCTCGTTTATCCTCCCAGTTCTTATTTTTGCTGAAAATGATACACATCTTTTTGATTTTTCTTTTACTTTCCCCCAGTAGCTACAAATATCATCGACAAAGTCAATGTTTTGTAGCACCTTTACTAGATATTTATTTATTTGTATTTTGAGCACCTCATCTTCTAGATGACTTATATTTAAACACCATGTTCCCCCACCCCTCTTGTTCCCATCACCCCCCACACCTACTGTCATAAAAGCGTGATCGCTCCATGAATTAAAGGAGTATCTACAGGTTGTTATTTCTTTCATCACCCGAGAGGCAACCAGGCAATAATCAATCCTGGATTGTTTTAATTTCCCATTCACCGCCTGTCTCCTTGAAAACCCTGTGCCACTTTTGTTGAGAACTCTCCACACATCTATAATATTAGATTCAATTATTATATTTTTTAGGGTGCTTCTACTCGTATCGTTCCTATACACGTTGTTATTTGAAAGGTCTTTTTCCGTCAGGGATACATTTAAGTCCCCTATTAAAAGGGTTTTTTCATTACACCACTTTGTGAGTTTTTGAAAGAAGCATTTCCTTTCACATTCACCATTAGGTGCATATACATTTATCAACCGGTAAAATGAATTAGCAAAACTAAAATCAATGATTTGTAACCTGCCTTCTTTGTCCCTGTGTATTTCTTTTATGTTCTCAAAACAGTTTTGTTTGAAGAGTGCAGCTACACCGCATGAGGTGCAGGTCCCTTCGCTTGAGTAGATTTCTCCCTCCCACTGCTTTTCACAATATTTTACAGAGCTTTCATCCCATCTTGTTTCCTGGAAGCATATTATGTCTGGTTTAAGTTGTTTCAGAATTGAGTCCATTTTTGTTTTATTACGGAGCCCATTCGCATTAAGCGAGTTTATCTGGAAGCCTGTGAAGGTGCACATAAGTATTAGCTGTTGTATATTAATCATCTGTTAGTTTCTACTTTTATTTTTCTTTACTTTGCTCTTTTTCTGCCTCTCGTTTGGCCTTTTCCTTGCTTCCTTAACATTGACAACATCCATCTCTGAGTCTGATCCTTCTTCCGTCAGGGGAGGCTCATTAGCGGCTTTGCGGAGCCGATTTCCAGGCCGTGGAGGGAGCGCGGTGTCCGGCAAGGTGTCTGGCACCGGCACGGTGTCCGGCACCGGCACGGGCACGGGGTCCGGCTCGGTCGCAGGGCTTTGGTGCTCTGAAACGGCGGGTGGAGACGGTTGTTTTGGCCGCTTTCCGAGCACCTTCTCACCGCTCCTCGCCTCTGTTTTCTCTGTGGGCTCGCACACCGCCTTTTCTTTTTCCCCGGGGCTTCTACCCGGCACCATTTGAAGGACAACCCCTCCGCTCGTAATCACCCTCGTAGCGAGCTCTGACTCGGCGTCCGTAAAGAGTTCTTTTCCCCTCTCTTCCACAATCTCACTCTCCTCGGTCCCTCCACTCCCTTCAGCCAACTCCTCTTCGCCCTCGCCCTCAGACTCAGAGATTTCACTCTTCGTATTCTCCCTGTCATTTTCACTCTTATTACAGATGCATTCATCCATTATATTAAAGCACAGGCTGCATTTCGGTTTGTTTTTTGTGCATTCCCTAGCGTAATGCCCCTGGACTCCGCATTTATGGCAAGAAAAATCCGGACATTCCCTCAGAATATGCCCCGGCTGAATACACATCCCACACACTTTAACCTGTTTGTCATGAATGACTCTGAAGTACTCCGCACCCAGAGCTGTATTGAACCGAGCAGAGTAAGGCAAGGACTGGACCTGGTCATTAAATTTTACCTTTAGGAATCTCGTTCCGTCCGCTATCTTGGCCCCCGGCCACATACGACGTTTTATCTGGGAAACAGCCGACACTCCCCAGCACTGTAGCTTCTCCAGGATCTCCCGGTCTTCGGTGTAGAACGGCAGGTTCAGGAAGGACACCACCAGCTCATCGTTGTTTAGCTCCCTGGCGTGGACCCTCGTCTGTCCGATCTTGAATCCCTCCAGCAGCCTCTCCTTCCCCTTCGGATGGCTCATCGTCATCTCGTACCGGCCTTCTCCGACGAAGCGGCACGCCACCAGTCCACCACACAGCTCACGCACACACTTCATTAACTCCATTGCAGTTATTGCATTCTGTCCTTCCAGCTCCACACTAACTGTGAGCTTTTTATTATATTCACCACTCTCTTTATTGCTTTCAAATTTTCTCATTGCAGTTCTTTGTCCGTTTTCCTTCTCGTTAATCTCTGTGCCGTTCCGTGTCATTTCACCAGTAAAAGCCGTGATAGTCTCCATTCTTTCACCCAAAAGAGAGGGAAAAAAGAGTCCCCCACACAGTGAAACACTGTTGGGGGAAAACAAATGATAAACTAACAAAATTGAGTCCTTTTCTCATGGAAAAACAAAAGAAATAGGAGAAAAAAAAGGAATGGAGGGAAAGAACCCTCCACCATGTGCTCTGTCTCACTTCCTGCTTTGGAGTTCAGCTGCAAATCCCACGTGATTTTGATTTGGTCTCGCGTGATTAGAGTGGTGTGGCTGTAAGCAACATTTCCTCCCACACATGGTTCTTTAAAATCGGTCAAACATTGCAGTATTTTATCGTACATTTAGAATACAGGTATTATTTTATTTTTCCGAAGGAGCCTAATTTGAAAATCGAAGCAGTTCTCTGAAGAAACAAGAGAATAGCGTAAATGTTGAGTTAATCTTTATCTTCCTTCAGAGAAATCTGACACATTGGGTGTTAACCGGCTTGCCAAGACTCAAATATGAAAAACAGTATGTCAATTGCAAATTGTCAATGAACCTAAACCAAGTCATTGATTAACTTTTAAAGAAAATGAAAAAGATAATGTGATACTGATTGATTCTATTTTACCATTACCCTCCTTTTTGGATCCATCTCTTTAATCTGGCCTTTTTCTCATAATTTTCTCAACAGAAAAAGTAACAATGTCCACTGCCTATTGGAGATAGAAGTTAAAGAGCTTACAGCACATGGTATTCCCAGGCAGACTCCCATTCAAGTACTAACCAGGCCCTACTCTGCTTAACTTCCGAGATCAGACGTCATCGGGCTTGATTAGAGTGGTGTGGCTGTAAGCAACATTTACTCCCACACATGGTTCTTTAAAATCGGTCAAACATTGCAGTATTTTATCGTACATTTAGAATACAGGTATTATTTTATTTTTCCGAAGGAACCTAATTTGAAAATTGAAGCAGTTCTCTGAAGAAACAAGAGAATAAAGTAAATGTTGAGTTCATTTTTACATTCCTTCACAGAGAAATCTGACACATTGGGTTGTAATCGGCTTGCCAAGACTCAAATACGAACAACAGTATGTCAATTGCAAATTGTCAACGAACCTAAACCAGATCATTGATTAACTTTTAGAGAAAATGAAAAAGATAATACGATATTGATTGAATCTATTTCACCTTTACCCACCTTTTTGGATCCATCTCTTTAATCTGTCCTTTTTCTCATATTTGTCTCAACAGAAAAAGTAGCAATGTCCACTGCCTATTGGAGATAGAAGTTAAAGAGCTTATAACACTTGGTATCCCCAGGTAGTCTCCCATTCAAGTACTAATCAGGCCCTACTCCGCTTAGCTTCCGAGATCAGACGTCATTGGGCTTGATTAGAGTGGTGTGGCTGTAAGCAACATTTACTCCCACACATGGTTCTTTAAAATCGGTCAAACATTGCAGCATTTTATCGTACATTTAGAATACAGGTATTATTTTAATTTTCCGAAGGAGCCTAATTTGAAAATCGAAGCAGTTCTCTGAAGAAACAAGAGAATAAAGTAAATGTTGAGTTCATTTTTACATTCCTTCACAGAGAAATCTGACACATTGGGTTGTAACCGGCTTGTCAAGACTCAAATACGAACAACAGTATGTCAATTGCAAATTGTCAACGAACCTAAACCAGGTCATTGATTAACTTTTAGAGAAAATGAAAAAGATAATACGATATTGATTGAATCTATTTCACCTTGACCCACCTTTTTGGATCCATCTCTTTAATCTGTCCTTTTTCTCATATTTGTCTCAACAGAAAAAGTAGCAATGTCCACTGCCTATTGGAGATAGAAGTTAAAGAGCTTATAACACTTGGTATCCCCAGGTAGTCTCCCATTCAAGTACTAATCAGGCCCCACTCCGCTTAGCTTCCGAGATCAGACGTCATCGGGCTTGATTAGAGTGGTGTGGCTGTAAGCAACATTTACTCCCACACATGGTTCTTCAAAATCGGTCAAACATTGCAGCATTTTATCGTACATTTAGAATACAGGTATTATTTTAATTTTCCGAAGGAGCCCAATTTGAAAATCGAAGCAGTTCTCTGAAGAAACAAGAGAATAGCGTAAATGTTGAGTTCATTTTTACCTTTCTTCACAGAGAAATCTGACACATTTGGTTGTAACCGGCTTGCCAAGACTCAAATAAGAACAACAGTATGTCAATTGCAAATTGTCAACAAAATTGTCAAATCGGTCAAACATTGCAGCATTTTATCGTACATTTAGAATACAGGTATTATTTTATTTTTCCGAAGGAGCCCAATTTGAAAATCGAAGCAGTTCTCTGAAGAAAAGAAAGAATAGCGTAAATGTTGAGTTCATTTTTACCTTCCTTCACAGAGAAATCTGACACATTGAGTTGTCACTGGCTTGCCAAGACTCAAATACGAACAATAGTATGTCAATTTCAAATTGTCAATGAACCTAAACCAGGTCATTGATTAACTTTTAAAGAAAATGAAAAAGATAATATGATACTGAATGAATCTATTTTACCATTACCCACCTTTTTGGATCCATCTCTTTAATCTGGCCTTTTTCTCATATTTGTCTCAACAGAAGAAGTAGCAATGTCAACTGCCTATTGGAGAAAGAAGTTAAAGAGCTTACAGCACCTGGCATTCCACGGCAGTCTCCCATCCAAGTACTAATCAGGCCCGACTCTGCTTAGCTTCCGAGATCAGACGTCATCAGACTTGATTATAGTGGTCTGGCCGTAAGCAACATTGCCTCCCACACATGGTTCTTTAAAATCGGTCAAACATTGCAGTATTTTATCGTACATTTAGAATACAGGTATTATTTTATTTTTCCGAAGGAGCCTAATTTGAAAATTGAAGCAGTTCTCAGAAGAAACAAGAGAATAAAGTAAATGTTGAGTTAATTTTTACATTCCTTCACAGAGAAATCTGACACATTGGGTTGTAACCGGCTTGCCAAGACTCAAATACGAACAACAGTATGTCAATTGCAAATTGTCAACGCACCTAAACCAGGTCATTGATTAACTTTTAAAGAAAATGAAAAAGATAATGTGATACTGATTGAATCTATTTCACCATTACCCACCTTTTTTGGATCCATCTCTTTAATCTGGCCTTTTTTCTCATAATTTTCTCAACAGAAAAAGTAGCAATGTCCACTGCCTATTGGAGATAGAACTTAAAGAGCTTACAGCACCTGGTATTCCCAGGCAGTCTCCCATCCAAGTACTAATCAGGCCCTACTCTGCTTAGCTTCCGAGATCGGGCTTGATTAGAGTGGTGTGGCTGTAAGCAACAGATCCTCCCCAAAGGAGCCCAATTTGAAAATCGAAGCAGTTCTGTAAAGAAACAAGAGAATAGCGTAAATGTTGAGTTAATCTTTACCTTCCTTGAGAGAAATCTGACAAATTGGGTTGTAACCGGCTTGCCAAGACTCAAATTAGAACAACAATATGTCAATTGCAAATTGTCAATGAACCTAAACCAGGTCATTGATGAACTTTTAGAGAAAATGAAAAAGATAATACGATATTGATTGAATCTATTTCACCTTTCCCCACCTTTTTGGATCCATCTCTTTAATCTGGCCTTTTTCTCATATTTGTCTCAACAGAAAAAGTAGCAATGTCCACTGCCTATTGGAGATAAAAGTTAAAGAGCTTACAGCACCTAGTATTCCCAGGGAGTCTCCCATCCAAGTACTAACCAGGCCCTACTCTGCTTAGCTTCCGAGATCAGACGTCATCGGACTTGATTATAGTGGTTAGGCCGTAAGCAACATTGCCTCCCACACATGGTTCTTTAAAATCGGTCAAACATTGCAGTATTTTATCGTACATTCAGAATACAGGTATTATTTCATTTTTCAGAAGGAGCCCAATTTGAAAATCAAAGCAGTTCTGAGAAGAAACAAGAGAATAGCGTAAATGTTGAGTTCATTTTTACCTTTCTTCACAGAGAAATCTGACACATTGGGTTGTAACCGGCTTGCCAAGACTCAAATACGAACAACAGTATGTCAATTGCAAATTGTCAATGAACCTAAACCAGGTCATTGATTAACTTTTAAAGAAAATGAAAAAGATAATGTGAGACTGATTGAATCTATTTTATCATTACCCACCTTTTTGGATCCATCTCTTTAATCTGGCCTTTTTCTCATATTTTTCTCAACAGAAAAAGTAGCAATGTCCACTGCCTATTGGAGATAGAAGTTAAAGAGCTTACAGCACCTGGTATTCCCAGGCAGTCTGCCATCCAAGTACTAATCAGGCCCTACTCTGCTTAGCTTCCGAGATCAGACGAGATCGGGCTTGATTAGAGTGGTGTGGCCGTAAGCAACAGATCCTCCCACACATGGTTCTTTAAAATTGGTCAAACATTGCAGTATTTTATCGTACATTTAGAATACAGGTATTATTTTATTTTTCCGAAGGAGCCTAATTTGAAAATCGAAGCAGTTCTCTGAAGAAACAAGAGAATAGCGTAAATGTTGAGTTAATTTTTACCTTCCTTCACAGAGAAATCTGACACATTGGGTTGTAACCGGCTTGCCAAGACTCAAATAAGAACAACAGTATGTCAATTGCAAATTGTCAATGAACCTAAACCAGGTCATTGATGAACTTTTAGAGAAAATGAAAAAGATAATACGATATTGATTGAATCTATTTCACCTTTACCCACCTTTTTGGATCCATCTCTTTAATCTGGCCTTTTTCTCATATGTTTCTCAACAGAAAAAGTAGCAATGTCCACTGCCTATTGGAGATAGAAGTTAAAAAGCTTACAGCACCTGGTATTCCCAGGCAGTCTCCCATCGAAGTACTAACCAGGGCCTACTCTGCTTAACTTCCAAGATCAGACATCATCGGGCTTGATTAGAGTGGTGTGGCTGTAATCAACCTTTCCTCCCACACATGGTTCTTTAAAATCGGTCAAACAATGCAGTATTTTATCGTACATTTAGAATACAGGTATTATTTTATTTTTCCGAAGGAGCCTAATTTGAAAATAGAAGCAGTTCTCTGAAGAAACAAGAGAATAGCGTAAATGTTGAGTTAATTTTTACCTTCCTTCACAGAGAAATTTGACAAATTGGGTTGTAACCGGCTTGCCAAGACTCAAATACGAACAATAGTATGTCAATTGCAAATTGTCAACAAAATTGTCAAATCGGTCAAACATTGCAGTATTTTATCGTACATTTAGAATACAGGTATTATTTTATTTTTCCGAAGGAGCCCAATTTGAAAATCGAAGCAGTTCTCTGAAGAAAAGAGAGAATAGCGTAAATGTTGAGTTCATTTTTACCTTCCTTCACAGAGAAATCTGACACATTGAGTTGTCACTGGCTTGCCAAGACTCAAATACGAACAATAGTATGTCAATTGCAAATTGTCAACAAAATTGTCAAATCGGTCAAACATTGCAGTATTTTATCGTACATTTAGAATACAGGTATTATTTTATTTTTCCGAAGGAGCCCAATTTGAAAATCGAAGCAATTCTCTGAAGAAACAAGAGAATAGCGTAAATGTTGAGTTAATTTTTACCTTCCTTCACAGAGAAATCTAACACATTGGGTTGTAACCGGCTTGCCAAGACTCAAATACGAACAACAGTATGTCAATTGCAAATTGTCAATGAACCTAAACCAGGTCATTGATTAACTTTTAAAGAAAATGAAAAAGATAATGTCATACTGATTGATTCTATTTTACCATTACCCACCTTTTTGGATCCATCTCTTTAATCTGGCCTTTTTCTCATAATTTTCTCAAAAGAAAAAGTAACAATGTCCACTGCCTATTGGAGATAGAAGTTAAAGAGCTTACAGCACCTGGTATTCCCAGGCAGTCTCCCATTCCAAGTACTAACCAGGCCTAACTCTGCTTAACTTCCGAGATCAGACGTCATCGGGCTTGATTAGAGTGCTGTGGCTGTAATCAACATTTCCTCCCACACATGGTTCTTTAAAATCGGTCAAACAATGCAGTATTTTATCGTACATTTAGAATACAGGTATTATTTTATTTTTCCGAAGGAGCCTAATTTGAAAATCGAAGCAGTTCTCTGAAGAAACAAGAGAATAGCGTAAATGTTGAGTTAATTTTTACCTTCCTTCACAGAGAAATCTGACAAATTGGGTTGTAACCGGCTTGCCAAGACTCAAATAAGAACAACAGTATGTCAATTGCAAATTGTCAATGAACCTAAACCAGGTCATTGATTAACTTTTAAAGAAAATGAAAAAGATAATGTGATACTGATTGAATCTATTTTACCATTACCCACCTTTTTGGATCCATCTCTTTAATCTGGCCTTTTTCTCATAATTTTCTCAACAGAAAAAGTAGCAATGTCCAATGCCTATTGGAGATAGAAGTTAAAGAGCTTACAGCACATGGTATTCCCAGGCAGTCTCCCATCCAAGTACTAACCAGGCCCTACTCTGCTTATCTTCCAAGATCAGACGTCATCGGGCTTGATTAGAGTGGTGTGGCCGTAATCAACATTTCCTCCCACACATGGTTCTTTAAAATCGGTCAAACAATGCAGTATTTTATCGTACATTTAGAATACAGGTATTATTTTATTTTTCCGAAGGAGCCTAATTTGAAAATCGAAGCAGTTCTCTGAAGAAACAAGAGAATAGCGTAAATGTTGAGTTAATTTTTACCTTCCTTCACAGAGAAATCTGACAAATTGGGTTGTAACCGGCTTGCCAAGACTCAAATAAGAACAACAATATGTCAATTGCAATATGTCAATGAACCTAAACCAGGTCATTGATTAACTTTTGAAGAAAATGAAAAGGATAATATGATACTGATTGAATCTATTTCACCTTTACCCACCTTTTTGGATCCATCTCTTTAATCTGGCCTTTTTCTCATATTTGTCTCAACAGAAAAAGTAGCAATGTCCACTGCCTATTGGAGATAGAAGTTAAAGAGCTTACAGCACCTGGTATTCTCAGGCAGTCTCCCATCCAAGTACTAACCAGGCCCTACCCTGCTTAACTTCCGAGATCAGACGTCATCGGGCTTGATTAGAGTGGTCTGGCCGTAAGCAACATTGCCTCCCACACATGGTTCTTTAAAATCGGTCAAACATTGCAGTATTTTATCGTACATTTAGAATACAGGTATTATTTTATTTTTCCGAAAGAAACCAATTTGAAAATTGAAGCAGTTCTGTGAAGAAACAAGAGAATAGCGTAAATGTTGAGTTAATTTTTACCTTCCTTCACAGAGAAATCTGACACATTGGGTTGTAACCGGCTTGCCAAGACTCAAATACGAACAGTATGTCAATTGCAAATTGTCAACGAACCTAAACCAGGTCATTGATTAACTTTTAGAGAAAATGAAAAAGATAATACGATATTGATTGAATCTATTTCACCTTTACTCACCTTTTTGGATCCATCTCTTTAATCTGTCCTTTTTCTCATATTTTTCTCAACAGAAAAAGTAGCAATATCCAATGCCTATTGGAGATAGAAGTTAAAGAGCTTACAGCAACTGGTATTCCAAGGTAGTCTCCCATCCAAGTACTAATCAGGTCCTACTCCGCTTAGCTTCCGA
>JACSYO010001454.1:0-17500 GCA_016806645.1 Ophiodon elongatus
TATATATACGTATATATATGTATATATATATATGTGTATATATATATGTATATATATATATATATATATTTATATATATATATATATATATATATTTGTATATATATATATATATATATGTGTGTATATATATAATCCCCTGATCCTCTATTCATGTGAGTCGGTTAAAGAACTTCACAGACGTCTCAGTATTTCTGGCCGTTCCCGCCCTTCATGTCTAATTTAGATGAACCTCTTATTTACTGTTGGAGAGTAAGTTATTATCAAGCAAAATACTACGATGACATTGAGCCAATTGATATGACATGAGCATGACGCGAAAAGACTGTGGGTGTTATCCTGAGCCATGAAGGGTCTGATGGAATGGGGGAAGGAACCGTTTCTAAAAAATATTAATTAATATCTCATTCCACTTCAGACTATTGTACAACTATGAAGTCACAGTGGGAGAGAGATCTAATGGTATCTCTCTTACCGCTCGTCCATGTTGATGTGTCCTTGGGCAAGACACTTAACCCTGATTTGCTTCCGCAGGCTGTTCCTGCGGTGTATGAATGGTTAGCTAGTCCTGATGGGCAGGTGGCACCTTGCATGGTAGCCCCTCCCATCAGTGTATGAATGGGTGAATGATGACAAGTAGTCTGAAAGGGCTTTGAGTGGTCGGAAGAATAGAAAAGCGCTATACAAGTACAGTCCATTTACCATTTGCCATTTGAGATGGCTGTAGAGGGACAGCTACACTAATGCATGGACTGCCCCGCAGTAAAAATATTCTAGTTCATGTGTAGGTATCCCAGAATGCCCTACAGTGTGTGTACTGGGCAGTCAGGTAGAGACAATCGGTTCTCCAATGATGCAACGTGCCGACGATGAAGATGGTGATGATGCTGGTTACTGTGACGTGTTGTTTGTTCTTCTTCTCGACGCCTCGTGATTCTCACTGTTTATTTCTATATTTCTACACATCATTTCATATTTGGCCCCTTGTTGCATGATGGATGAGGTGGATATTGTTGGATATGAATTTCCATACAAAGCAACATGACGCACTGGTTCCGGTGTGTCCGTGACGGCCCCTCCCAGAGAACAGGAATGAGTCACAGCTTAAGACTTCTTAAGTTTTAGTTCCCTTTTTTGTTTCCTTCCACTAATCTCTTACTGCCACAAATCAACTGATGGAATGTAACTAAGTACATTCACTCATCTACTAAAGTACATTTATTTGTGGTACTTGTATTTAGCTTATAATTTCCATTTTCTGCTCCTTTCTAATTCTACTACGCCACATAGTGAAATAACCATTATAATTTGTATTCCAAATTAATTTGATAACTTCAGTTACTAGTTAGTTTGCAGATCCATATCAATATGTTATCAAATAAATGTGGAGTAAAAATATTAAGTAGTAGAAAATGGAAATTATAAGCTAAAATATAAGTACCACAAAAATGTACTTCAGTACAGAAGTTGAGTGAATGTACTTAGTTACATTACATCAGTGAATTTGTGGTAGTAAGAGATTAGTGGAAGGAAACAAAAAAATTTAACAGAAACATTGAAGTCTAAAGATGTGACTCATTCCTGTTCTCTGGAAGGAACTTTGACATTAGATTACACAAGAAGTACAAAGAAAAAAGTACTTTATATTATTGATGCATGTTGTCTATAAAGTCCTATATCCAAAAATATAAAGTTCATAAACTACGAAGTATTCCTACGAGGGATGTGCGATAGCTTTAGAGTGGATGATGATGTAATACTGTACATACAACACTTTATTTTGATTCCATTTGTATTCAGTTGATTGAAGAAAAACATCAAGTATTTCTTTAACTTCTTCTTGTGAGACTGAAATCAAAAGTCCCTTCGGTTCCTTCAATCGGCTCCACACATCTGTTCCACTGCTTTACCGTAAACGTTTGATCATCACACTGTCTGAACATAGGGGCTGGTTTGACCACAGTGGTGGACTGGAATAAGGAAGGAAGGAAGGAAAAGAAGCAAGTGATGGAAACGTGTATTCCTCCATGTGGGCCTCATACGTCATGTCCAACGTGCCCCGAGGTCGGTTATCAGCCTCACCTATATATGATGATAGTGATGATGTGCTGATCAATGCTCATCCTGTAGTATCTGAGTTTCTCCTTTATTATTTTGAAAGTTTGTTTTGTTCACACTGTCTGATTTTATAGCTGATGGAGAATATGTAGTGACAAATGGTAGACTCTAATGGGGCCAAGTTTGTTGAAATATTCAGATTTATTTCTAAGGAAAGACCTCTGCTGCTCTCTAGTGACCAAAGCTGAGAATATTGTTTAGTGGCCTGTGTGAAAAGCTTTTTCTGAGTATAGATTCTGTTAAACTGTAAAAATTGACACTTTACCAACCCAGAATGTTTGTGGTGATGACTGGTTTTATAAAGCAGAGTTTTTGTGTTCTTGAAAAAGGCTTTAATATCAGGTTTATTAGAATCATTGGAATGTCTGCCATTATAGGTCGTGGGGGTTTGAAATACAGAGTATCTGAGTTTCACCCCAAAAAACACTGTATATCAATGTAGGGCTCCAATGAAATGAAAACAAAATACCTTTCTGTCTAAAACATTGTTTAATTTTGATTATATTATAGCCCTGAAACTCCATTTGTGAGAAATATCTAACCTCATTATATTTTCTATATTTGTGATTACTATTATTATTTCTTCCAATATTTGGGTGTCTGTGTGTCATGAACCTGTGTTCTATGAACAAATAAGGGTGCAAGAGGCAAGCGTGTTTACAGATATAAAAACAACAAAGAAGACAATCAAATATAGCACAAGTCCGCTCTCATCAAATTACGTATGAATGACATGACGATGTTCTGTTTTCTTGGCTATTCTGAACCACAATCCTTTAGCACAGCAGATATATGAGCAAGAGGGTCAAAGTTCAAGGTGCCATGTTATGAGGAAGTAGTATGTCCTCATTAAATGCATTAGGCTGCAGTATGTCCTAAAAGTAAATGATTTGGAACGCAGCTTAATTAAGACTGATGCGTGGGTAAGTCGTCCCGCCCCAACAGGTTCAACCAGATCAACAAAGTGGAGTGAAGAATAAAAACACTCTCAGGTCAGACTCTGTTGTCTTAGTGAATGTTTTTATTCAAGATAAACTCTACACAACATTTGCTGCAAAGGTTTCTGCTTGATCATCTGTTCCCTACTAGTCTACATATACAAGAAGTCAAGGGGACAAAGAGGGGCGGTCATGGATCCTCTGAACTATCTGGTCTCAACAACAGAATCCAGACTGTTGTCATAGCAACTCTTTACAAGTTGTAATGATTTTCCCACAGATGCTGGATTTGATCCTGAAAGACTCTTGTTTGAGCTGTGAGGAGGTTTCTGTGCACGATGACATTTGATCCTGTGAACGCAGCTCAGCCTGAGACTCAGTCCAACCAGTCAGACTGCATACTCTGATAGTGACGTGAGGACACACTCTCTCTGATGAAGGAGAAGAAGCTGCGTCACTTCACTTCGTCTGATGGAAGTTTAAGTTGAAGTGAAGCACGAAGCTCCTTTTCTACACAGACCTGCTGAGGACAGAAGAGAGCTGCACACTGATGAAGTCCATGGCTAAAAGATCAGTAAGTAGAGCTGTGATTGGTTGAAATGATGTTATTGATTGTTGTGAACGTGTGAATGTTTAAAGCTGCTTTCAAACACAAACGTCAGCTGGGAAACAAGATGGCCGCCTGTGTGAGCAGGCGGAGAGAAGCTGCTGTTAGTCTGAATGTTGAAGTCCAGATGAAGTGTTGCTTTGAATAATGACACTGTGATGAAGAAGAGGAGTTCAGTCTGATCTGGGGTCTGTCAGGACTCTTACTGACGTGGAGGGGAAGGTAGCAGCCGGTGGAGCACTAGGACCCAGCAGGGACCAGAGAGCTCACCTGGGTCTTTGTTCCTGCACTGAAACACACCTGAGAGACTCTGTTTGCTCTCACCTGCTGCTTTCAGTCCTTTAACCTGTAGCGCCATTTGTATCATATTTGCAACATGAATTTTAGAGACCTCTACGTCATTAATAAGAGCAATACTTTCCTTAAAATCCTGTTGCATACAATCCTATACATGTCTTCTTCCATCTAGAGGATTTTCCATGCACTGCAGGAAGTAGCAGGTATTTAAATACCATTTCCAAAATGGCAGCTGCGTGAGACTTTTTACCATTTTATAAAGATTTATTTTCAAAGTGTGCACATTAATCAGCAGGTTGTAGTTAACCTTTTCTTAACTCAACTGTCTGAGACACTTTTTCTATTTAACTTTTCTCTTCAGACGTTTAGTTAAAGAGGAGTAAATAGTAAATAGTGTTTCCTCGTGTGCTTTGAGTTTTAACTGTAAAAACAACTGAAGTCACAATTAACAAAAGGTTTGTTCACTTCAGTCTTTAGTCTGAGCAACAACAAGCCAAAGAGAATCAGCTGATAGGAAACAGAGAGGAGCAGCTGAGTCAGGAGAGATGATGTAAAGGATGATGATGATGATGATGATGGTGATGATGATGATGATGATGATGATGATGATGATGATGATGGTGATGATGATGATGGTGATGATGATGATGATGATGATGATGGTGGTGATGATGATGATGATGGTGATGATGATGGTAGTGATGATGTTGATGATGATGATGATGATGATGATGATGATGATGATGATGATGGTGATGGTGGTGATGATGATGATGATGATGATGATGTGCTGATCAGTGATTGGACTGATGCTTTCAGCTCTGCTCTCAGTTTTTCCTCTACAGATGAAGGTAGAAAGTCTCTGAATTCAGCAGCAGCTCACAAGGTCACATGATTGATTTTGGATTATTGGACTAGCTGCCACTGCATGCTCTGACTGGATGTAGTAGACTTGGAAAAAGAGGAACATTTCAAAAATTGAAGAGCTTTTCAAAGTCAGTCAGATAGAAGTGAAAAGTGACGTCATCCCCAAAGAAAGACAAATAAAAAGCCCCATGAAGTGTCTTCCTCTCGTCTTCAAACAAGCCAAAAGACTAAAGAGCTTGTGAATGTCATGTCTTAGATACGACTCTGCAGCTCAAAGTGACAACAACATGGAAACTGTCCCATGAGTGTATTTAGTATTGAGGTGAATGAGCTCTGTGTGTTTGTCATGATGAAGATAAATAATGTGTGAGCTCTCCCAGCAGGTTGTTGTGTTTGTGTGAAGGTGTGGACTCTGCTATGAATCAGTGTGAGGACAGAGAGGAGGGAGTCCCTCCCTCTAAAACCACTCTGTGTGGGGACCATGACAGCCAGACCACAGCTCAGAGGTGAGAAGACCATCTCTACCTGTCCATGACTCTTCTCCATGTCACAAAGTCTTTGATTCACTGACTCTGGTTCTACATATGTGACCAGGATCCATCAGAGACAAGACTGTCCTGGACCTGGACCTGGATCTGGACCTGAACCTGGACCTGGACCTGGACCTGGACCTGAACCTGGACCTGGACCTGGACCTGGACCTGAACCCAGCTGTGTGTCCATGAAGAGGGATTTGTTTATGGATCGTCTTTTAATCTTCAAAGATGAACGCCACTCTGTTAATCAAAGGTGAGGATTTCAAACTGATGATGAAAACAAAGAGATGATGAGGAGGAGGAGGAGGAGGAGGAGGAGGAGGAGGATGAAGACAAAGTGATGATGATGATGATGAAAACAAAGTGATGAAGATGAAGATGATGAAAATGTCAGTGTTTCTTTCAGTTCACAGCAACAGAGAGAAAAGTCTCCTGAACCCAGCTGTGTGTCCATGAAGAGTGATCGGTCTAAAGACGGTCCGTATAACTTCAGAGATGGACGCCGTTCTTATGACCCAGAGTAAGTTCTTAAAACAGATGAAACAGACTAACTGTTCTGATTCTCAGTTATGTAACACAAAATTGGCCGTGCAGCATTTACAGTGTTGCTTTCATGATGATCAATCATTACAGAACTCAATATATTTAACTAACTGGTCTGTATGTCTTTGTGTGTAAGTGTTGTGGCTGAATTTCTTTTGTTTATTGCGTATTCTGCTCGATGATGGCTAACTTCCTTAAAACCTGATTCTATATAAACTTAATAGCTATTTCCTATCCGACTGCTAGTGAGGCGCCACAGGAACTCACTTACGGGACCTCAGTAATTGACCACCCACAGAATACCAGAGAGATTGGATCAAAGTTCAATTCACGTAGATTTATTTGCAATGCACAGATTACAAACGAACCAAGTTGGGTCCAGGCATACAACAACTCGCGAACATTCAGATGGACATAGATTTATAATGCAATGCACGGGTTTGGTACGGCCCACTGCTCCACCCCTTAACCCCGCCCCGGTGGCCATCTTTTCCCCTTCGTATAGGGTGACCTCATACCTCACGCACGCCATGCTCCCCAGTTGACGCCGCCTCAATACAGAAACTGATTACTTCACTGTCTGCCTCCCATTCTTACCTTCCCTCGTCATAACATTCAACCGCTACTCGTCATAATATCTAGTCCTTCCCTAGCCCTCGGGGTCTGAATCGCTTTAAACACCAGCTGGGGGCCAAGGCGCCATCTCTACCGGCCCACGCTAGAATGTGCAAGGCCAACGCGACTTTATCTCCTGCTGAGCCTTGTATCAGAGAGCCGTTTGCAGGCTTCCTTTACACGCAGTTCCCTGTGTCTCAACTGTGTGCCCTCCCCTACGAAGCTTATCTCCTCAGACTAATTAAACACTGTTCTCTATGTGGGTCGCTTACAGATTCACATACATATAACTCATAATAATACTATGTCAATGATTAACAGATACAGTATATGTAACTATGAATATTGTGCTCTTAATAACCCGGATATATGTGTTAATGTGGCTTCATAGTTTCACTACGCACAAGACATGTATTAACCACAAACATAAACATTTCCCCTTCCACATAAACCATGAACTGTAAACAGTCTCTGGTGCAAACACAATGTGAGGTCATTCCTCCACAGAGTCAAACAGGAGACGTCAGATTTTCACAGAGCTGCAGAGTTCTCGACACATGACCGGGACTAACTTCAAAAGTCTTCAGAATAGCTCCAGAGTTCTGGGGACTAGCTGAAGAGGTTTGGAGAGTAGATTCAGAAGATTATGTATCAGATTCAGAGGTCTGAGGAATAGCTGCAGAGGTTTTCGGACTACAGGCCGAGGTCTGGGATTAAGTTATAAAGCTATGCAGACTGGTGCCAGAATTTTGGCAGACGTCTGGAGACTCTTTCGACTCTTGCAAAGATTTGAACTGATATAGAGACTCATTCAATCATTGGTGGTTGAACTTTGGGTTTTATAATGTGCACTGAATGTATAATACACTGGTGAACTTTGAATTATTGTGTGCTTTGTATTTTTTGCTGTCTGCTGGTTATATTTGGAAGATCCTGAATATAACTGGCTCCCCAGCAGCAAGTCAAACCGCTACAATATGTGACTTGTAGTTTTAGTTATTGTGACTCATTGTAATGACTAGTTGGTTGAATAGGAAAATAACAAGTCACCATAAAGCAGCTCTGTCTTCTTTACCATTAAATACATGTTTTAATGGTAATAACATAACTTTTATCCTACAATAAAACTAGTGAAAGCAGAATACAAATCTTGTATGTTCAGTAAATGTCAGTGTTTCTATCAGTTCACAGCAGCAGAGAGAAAAGTCTCCTGAACCCAGCTGTGTGTCCATGAAGAGTGATTGGTCTAAAGACGCTCTGATTGACTTCAGAGATGGACGCCGTTCTTATGACCCAGAGTAAGTTCTTAAAACAGATGAAACAGACTAACTGTTACACAGATGGTCGTCCTTCATCTACTGTCTTTAGTATCTATTTTTTCTAATGATTAATCATGACAGGACACAACATCTTTAACTAATTGTTGTATTTGTGTTTTAATATCATGAACAATAAACAGTCTATGTTGCAAACACAATGTGAGCTGATTGTTCATGACTCCTCCACAGAGAGGACCAGCAGAGCTCAGAGGGTCCCAGAGGTCAGTCTGCCCAGCAGCATCAGACACACCTGGACTCCGTATTTATGGTCTGTACATGTACAACTACTTTTATATCTATTCTGTTCACAATCATCTCCATGCTGCACTTTGTAGACCAGTGGATTGTCAGTCTGTCCAACATGGATCTGATGTTTGGTTCCATGGTTTTAGTTTGTGTCATTCATATAATATTCTGTTCCAGCTGCTGGAGGAGAACATCCTCACTTTTGTGAAGAACGAGCTGAAAAAGATCCAGAAGGTTGTGAGTTCAGATTACCCAGAATGCTTAGAGAGTCAGAGGGAGGATGAGGAGGTGCTGGACGGTGAGGATGAAGAGCAGAGGAGGAGCAGCAGAGAGGCATTTCTGAAGATCTCACTGCACTTCCTGAGGAGGATGAAGCAGGAGGAGCTGGCTGACTGTCTGCAGAGCAGTAAGAGGATTTCTCTAAAGATTTAACATGCTGGATAAATGGGACGTTTACTAATGTCTCAAGAGATGGACCAGAATATATTCATAGACTCATTCTTTGAGGAAATGACATGTTGAAATATATTCTTTGACTCGTTGATCTTCTTTGTTGTGTTCATTCAGGACTTCTTGCTGCAGTTTGTCAGCGTGAACTCAAATCTAACCTGAAGAAGAAGTTCCAGTGTGTGTTTGAGGGGATCGCTAAAGCAGGAAACCCAACCCTTCTGAACCAGATCTACACAGAGCTCTACATCACAGAGGGAGGGACTGCAGAGGTCAATGATCAACATGAGGTCAGACAGATTGAAACAGCATCCAGGAAACCAGACAGGCCAGAAATAACCATCAGGCAAGAAGACCTCTTTAAAGCCTCACCTGGAAGTGAAGAACCAATCAGAACAGTGATGACAAAGGGAGTGGCTGGCATTGGGAAAACAGTCTTAACACAGAAGTTCACTCTGGACTGGGCTGAAGACAAAGCCAACCAGGACATCCAGTTCACATTTCCATTCACCTTCAGAGAGCTGAATGTGCTGAAAGAGAAGAAGTACAGCTTGGTGGAACTTGTTCATCACTTCTTCACTGAAACCAAAGAAGCAAGAATCTGCAGGTTTGAAGAGTTCCCGGTTGTGTTCATCTTTGACGGTCTGGATGAGTGTCGACTTCCTCTGGACTTCCACAACAATGAGATCCTGACTGATGTCACAGAGTCCACCTCAGTGGATGTGCTGCTGACAAACCTCATCAGGGGGAAACTGCTTCCCTCTGCTCGCCTCTGGATAACCACACGACCTGCAGCAGCCAATCAGATCCCTCCTGAGTGTGTTGGCATGGTGACAGAGGTCAGAGGGTTCACTGACCCACAGAAGGAGGACTACTTCAGGAAGAGATTCAGAGATGAGGAGCAGGCCAGCAGGATCATCTCCCACATCGAGACCTCACGAAGCCTCCACATCATGTGCCACATCCCGGTCTTCTGCTGGATCACTGCTACAGTTCTGGAGGATGTGTTGAAGACCAGAGAGAGAGGAGAGCTGCCCAAGACCCTGACTGAGATGTACATCCACTTCCTGGTGGTTCAGTCCAAAGTGAAGAAGGTCAAGTATGATGGAGGAGCTGAGACAGATCCACACTGGAGTCCAGAGAGCAGGAAGATGACTGAGTCTCTGGGAAAACTGGCTTTTGATCAGCTGCAGAAAGGGAACCTGATCTTCTATGAATCCGACCTGACAGAGTGTGGCATCGATATCAGAGCAGCCTCAGTGTACTCAGGAGTGTTCACACAGATCTTTAGAGAGGAGAGAGGACTGTACCAGGACAAGGTCTTCTGCTTCGTCCATCTGAGTGTTCAGGAGTTTCTGGCTGCTCTTCATGTCCATCTGACCTTCATCAACTCTGGTGTCAACCTGCTGTCAGAAGACCAAACAACCTCCCTGTTGTCTAAAGTCTTTAGAGACAAACCTAAACCAAGACATCTCTACCAGAGTGCTGTGAACAAGGCCTTACAGAGTCCAAATGGACACCTGGACTTGTTCCTTCGCTTCCTCCTGGGTCTTTCACTGGAGACCAATCAGACTCTCCTACGAGGTCTGCTGACACAGCCAGGAAGTAGCTCACAGAACAATCAGATACCAGTCCAGTACATCAAGAAGAAGATCAGTGAGAATGTTTCTCCAGAGAAAAGCATCAATCTGTTCCACTGTCTGAATGAACTGAATGATGGTTCTCTAGTGGAGGAGATCCAACAGTCCCTGAGTTCAGGATGTCTCTCCACAGATAAACTGTCTCCTGCTCAGTGGTCAGCTCTGGTCTTCATCTTACTGTCATCAGGAAAAGATCTGGAGGTGTTTGACCTGAAGAAATACTCTGCTTCAGAGGAGGCTCTTCTGAGGCTGCTGCCAGTGGTCAAAGCCTCCAACAAAGCTCTGTAAGTAAAGAGAGAGTTAGATTCATATATCATAACTTAAATACGCTGCTATCTTCTCTACTTATTGTTTATCTTTCTCTTCATCACTGTCCCTTCAGACTGAGTGGCTGTAACATCTCAGAAAGAAGCTGTGGAGCTCTGTCCTCAGTCCTCAGCTCCCCATCCTCTAGTCTGACAGAGCTGGACCTGCGTAACAACAACCTGCAGGATTCAGGAGTGAAGCTGCTGTCTGCTGGACTGGAGAGTCCACACTGGACACTGGAAACTCTCAGGTCAGGATTTTTTAAAAGATGTTTAGATGTGTCTCTAAACTATCAGCTCCATTCAGTGTAAACAGACTCTCTCTTTCTGAATCTTTGAATTTGTTCATCAGGATTTCAGATTTCATGAACCACTTTTCCACCAGGAAATGAACCAGAACTCTGGAACCAGAGGAACTAGTCTCAGAGACTAAGCAAGAGTCCAAATGTCCTTTTAGTGAATTTCCGTTTGTGTTTCCATCACATCATAAGAACTTTGTAGAATAGACACATTAGATCCTCAGTGGATTAAAAAACGATGGCGGCGTTTGAAACACAATTTTCCTTCACAATAAAACATCACAGGGTCGTCTTGTTGATCCTCTTATTTCTGCTTTGTGATGTTATGTTTCATATAATTAATGAATGAAAAGGAGAAATGCAGGAAAAGAGACTGAAAACATGAATGTGTGTCTCTACAGTGACGATCTGCTGAGAGTTTGATGGTTGTTTATTTCTGATTTAGAACTAACAAACATGGATTCAGAATATACAGTTTAATTGATCTTTTTCGCTCACTTTGTCCTCTCTCTCTCTCTCTCTCTCTCTCTCTCTCACTCTCTCTCTCTCACACCCATTAGCTCACTCACAGAACCTTTTTTCTTCTCTTACGAGTCAGGAAAACAGAAAAGCTTAAATTTGTGTCAGTACTTCTAGTTTACAGTAGAGAACACTGAACTGCAGTTTTATCTAGGACTTTGTGAATAAGATGTGTGTGCGTAACTGTTAAACCTTGAAACTGAAGACCTGTGCGCCGGTGATCTTCAGGAATGTGAGATAACACAGGGGCCTCCCTAAGCTGTTAGTTTGGGGTAAGTTACAGTTCAAAGGTCAAAGGACAAGACCGTTGATTACATCTCAAAGCTGTATAAAGTAGGTTGTGACCTGTGGAGTGGTGATACATTTGCGACAGACTGCAGAGCGTGTAGTCGTTGTGAATCTCTCCCTTGCAAGAATACAGGAAGACAAAGACAAACTTGATTTTCTAAAGACTTTATCCATTTCTTAACTTCAGCTTCTTCTCCTGATTAACGTACAAATCTTCCACAACACTTGTTTAGAGTTAAACTGCAATCATTTTATTCACTTTCACTGAACAAATTATCTTTGTTCTTTCTGATTCTACTTTAGTCCAGACTCATTATCAAAGAGGATTTCATTTTGACACAAATGTTATTTTCTTCTTGTTGATTGTTGTCTCTTCAGGCTGAGTGGCTGTAACCTCTCAGAGAGAAGCTGTGAAGCTCTGTCCTCAGTCCTCAGCTCCCAGTCCTCTAGCCTGAGAGAGCTGGACCTGAGTAACAACAACCTGCAGGATTCAGGAGTGAAGCTGCTGTCAGCTGGACTGGAGAGTCCACACTGGACACTGGAAACTCTCAGGTCAGATCAAGTTAGTTTGTCTGAAATTATTTAATGTGTCTCTAAACTATCAGCTCCATTCAGTGTAAACAGACTCTCTCTTTCTGAATCTTTGAATTTGTTCATCAGGATTTCAGATTTCATGAACCACTTTTTCACCAGGAAATGAACCAGAACTCTGGAACCAGAGGAAGTAGTCTCAGAAACCAAACTACAGTCCAAAATTCCTTTTTATGATTTTCCGTTTATATTTCCATCACATCATAAGAACCTTATAGAACAGACATATTAGATCCACAGTGGATTAATAAACGATGGCAGCGTTTGAAACACAATTTTCCTTCACAATAAAAGATCACAGGGTCATCCTGTTGTTCCTCTTATTCATGCTTTGTGATGTTATGTTTCACATAATTAATGAATGAAAAGGAGAAATGCAGGAAAAGAGACTGAAAACTTGAATTTATTTCTCTACAGTGATGATCTGCTGAGAGTTTGATGGTTGTTTATTTCTGATTTAGAACTAACAAACATGAAATCAGAATGTAAAGTTTGATTCATTTCTCTTTCTCTCTTTCTCATTTACTCATTAGCTCACTCGTCCTGACGCTTGTTTACAGCATTTATTTTTCTCTCTCGAGTCAGGGAAACAACAGAAACTCTTGAATTTGTATTTAACACAAATAAACATCATTAAATATCCACCCCTCATCCTGATATTGATACTACAGTACTTCCTGTTTACAGCAGAGAACACTGAACTGAATTGTTATCGTGTTTAGAGTAAAACAGCAAGAATGTTATCCACTTTAACGGAACAAATTATCTTTGTTCTTTCTGATTCTGCTTTAGTACAGACTCATTATCAAAGAGGATTTAATTTGAACACGAATGATATTTTCTTCTTGTTGATTGTTGTTTCTTCAGACTGAGTGTCTGTAACCTCTCAGAGAGAAGCTGTGAAGCTCTGTCCTCAGTCCTCAGCTCCCAGTCCTCTAGTCTGAGAGAGCTGGACCTGAGTAACAACAACCTGCAGGATTCAGGAGTGAAGCTGCTGTCTGCTGGACTGGAGAATCCTCACTGTGAACTGGAATCTCTCAGGTCAGGATTTTTCAAAAGATTCAACTAACGGACACGGATAAACTCGTATCCTGGATCAGATTGTCTTAAGATGTGACATGTGTGTTGTTTTGTGTGTTTGCAGGCTGTCAGGCTGTCTGATCTCAGAGGAAGGCTGTGCTTCTCTGGTCTCAGCTCTGAGCTCCAACCCCTCCCATCTGAGAGAGCTGGACCTGAGCTACAATCATCCAGGAGACTCAGGAGTGAAGCTGCTGTCTGCTGGACTGGAGGATCCACACTGGAGACTGGAAACTCTCAGGTATGAATAGGCCTGCTGCAGCCACAGACAATCAGTCTGATAGAGGAGGTAGAGCTGGAAACCTTTTCTTTGTCACACTTTCAGCCTGGTTAATATGACCCTGACACACCAAGCTGACCTCAAACTACCAGAGACTCATCAAACTGTTTGTGTCCCACATCAGACCATCAATACAGACAGAAGTAGTCAGGGAACAGAAGCCAGGATGAGCCAGAACAGGGAGGGAAGGTGATGAAACTGTCTTGTTTCAACATTAGAAAATAGAACAGTGGTGAATCCTGACACGTTGACGGCATCATGGTGGGTTAACATGCATCAACGTCGTCACGCTGCAGGTTTGTGGACTCATATCAAACAATAGATGGATGTTTTGATGCTCGTCATCTGCCTCCAGTGTGTGTTTCCCTTTAGTCCAGACATTATTGTGAAAAGACAAACAGAGTTCAGCTTCACCTGGTGTTGGTTAGTTTTGCACTGAGAGCCAGTTCCCTGGCTGATCAGAGTCGACTTGTTGAAACTACAGGTGACAGTCGGCCACAGACGCTCAGTGAAGAACCAACAGCTGATTGTGGACATGGTGTCAGAGCCCAAAGATGTTTCTTTAGGACTGGACCAAAGTTATAGGGGGACACAGGCAGTGCCCTGTGGCTGCAGACGGACTTGAGCTGTAATATTTTCACCCCCAGATTACAGACAAGAGAAACCAGTGTTGACTGTTGCTAGGAGACGGGATGTGAACAGCAGGGTCAAAGTCAGACTCTTTGTACATCCAACCATCCCCCCGACCTCCTCCATCAGAGGGTTTGTGGTGCTGTAGTGATTTCAGGCTCCTTTCTCCTTTACTTCTGAGAGACAACAGTCATTATTACACAAACACAAGAGGGCGCTAGTCAGGACCCAAACATCCAACAATCCATACTTCTATATTGACAACGGATCAGCTGACTCTGTGTGACGGTGAAGAGTCGTGTGGTGGTGATGAGCCCACAGAGAATTGTCTCCATCTCTACAGCTCTACAGAGCCTTTTAGTCTCTTTTAGCTCCTAGTTTTGGTTCTGCAGCACATTTTCTGTTTGGTTCAGTCTCAGTGTTTCCAGCAGCTGTTTTCATCCAACAAGCTGTGATGAAGCCACTGTTCACTACCTGCTCAGCAGCAAACAGCAGACAGACTCATTAGAGACCAGCTGGTGAACATAGTGGAGCATTTAGCAGCTAAAGAGACAGATGTTTCCCTCAGGAGGTGGTGGAGACCAAACACAGAGCTAAAGAGACAGATGTTTCCCTCAGGAGGTGGTGGAGACCAAACACAGAGCTAAAGATACAGATGTTTCCCTCAGGAGGTGGTGGAGACCAAACACAGAGCTAAAGAGACAGATGTTTCCCTCAGGAGGTGGTGGAGACCAAACACAGAGCTAAAAGAGAGAGAATAGTGGACTTCCATTCATCAGGTGACACTGTAGTGATCTGCTATGTTACCACCTGGCTCAAGGATGGCAACAAAAAGGGAGGCCACACACAGACATTTAACCCAAAACAGTTTTATTTGGTGCTGTACAACTTCAGCACAGTTGAGGTGAGGCTGGTGCAGCAGGCCCTGCCGAGAGAGAGAGACCGAGACTCTCTGAAGTCCGGCCTTTTATTTTCTTCTTGGAGGCCTCCAATCAGATGGGCTGGTCCCTGCTCCTCCCACCAGGAAACCCCTTAACAGGACACAGCCAGTAGAGCGGCAGGGTCGTCACAGCTCTCACTACCAAGGGAGGTTATTACGTTACTCCACGACACACCCCCGGCCCTGTCACAGACACACACCCGCTTGAGAACCAACCCGCTCTCTTCACCTGTCGTGAAATGGTGACAAAAGCTGAAATGCGGGTCGCTCAGTGCTGAAGATGGTGTTAGATGATGGTGAACCGATCTTACGGTCGGAGCCGAAGGTTTGCGTCCGTCTTCTTTGTTTTGTCCTTTTTAAAGTCCGTATTACCGAGAGTTCGGGTTGTTGCTCATCGTGAATCCTCCAGGCAATGATGAACTGAGCGTATTCGGTAAGTAAGGCACGGACTGGACTTACTGGACTGGACGCACCTGACTAGCAGACACTCCGGTAAAAGCCGTGAGAGACCCTTTTTGTTTCGGAGTGTTATTTTTTCCCTTCTGGAGTTGAACTGCACAAAACTGACTGAACTGAATTGTTAATACAAATGCATTTACATTGAGAACTACCTGGTGTGGTGTTTCATTGTTTGGTGGCCTGTACTAAATGTTTTGCTTTTGGAAATGTACCTTGGAGGGTTCAAGATATGAGTAGTGTGTTGGTGTTCATCGTTCTCTATACTTGAGCCCTTTGTGCGGTTGACTAACACTAAATATTGTCTCACAAACCTGAAGAAAATATTGTTAGCTGCAGACCTAACTGGCCCCCAAGCAACCAGTCGTACCGTTACATCACAAACACAAAGAGTCCTGATGAAGCATCATGTTGATGTGTAACTGCTGGATGTGGAAGCAGCTGGTTGATATCATGTCAGACACAACTACTTCATAAGCTGATAATATGTCAGATGTTGTGTTTACAGCTTGTTTTCACTGAACCACAAGTGGACAAAGAAATCAATAATGCAGATTTAAACATTTGATTTATGACTGACTGGTGGAGGAAACTGAGTCTGAAATGGATGATGATTGTTAATATAATACTGATCATAATATATCATGAATAAGTGAACATGATGAGCTGTCGTCATCGGCCAATCAGAAGGAGCTCCATGAAGTAACAGAATATGAGCTGATTAATAATAAGTGCTCCATGTGAACATGAATAACAAAGCTCTGTGTATGAGAGCGATGTCATGTCCATGTTTCCATGCTGCTCTGACCCCCCTCCCCTCCCCTCCCCCCCCTCCTCCTTTCAGGGTGGAGCCTGCTGGAGTCCGATGGCTCAGACCAGGTCTGAGGAAGTGTAAGTGGGCTTTGAATTTGATTCATGAAAACAAAGCAGCACACATTCAACCATCTTCAGACTGTGACATCACTCATTCACATCTCTGATGTCATCATCAAAGTGTCAGTAGATGAACAGATGATAGATTAATAACTGCAGCTGTATTGTGTCTTGTTCTCTCATCAGATTCCTGTGAACTCACACTCGACACAAACACAGTAAACAGAAGACTCAAACTGTCTGACAACAACAGGAAGGTGACTTGTGAGGAGGATCAGTCATATCCTGATCATCCAGACAGATTTGACTACTGGCCTCAGCTGCTGTGTAGAACTGGTCTGACTGGTCGCTGTTACTGGGAGGTCGAGTGGAGAGGAGACGTTTCTATATCAGTGAGTTACAGAGGAATCAGGAGGAGAGGAGACAGTGAAGACTGTTGGTTTGGATGGAATGATCAGTCCTGGAGTCTGCAGTGTTTTAGTGGTGGTTACTCTGTCTGGCACAATAAGACAAGAACACCCATCACCTCCTCCTCCTCCTCCTCCTCCTCCTCCTCCTCCTCCTCCTCCTCCTTCTCCCCCCCCTCTGGTAGAGTAGCAGTCTATGTGGACTCTCCTGCTGGCTCTCTGTCCTTCTACAGAGTCTCCTCTGACACACTGATCCACCTCCACACCTTCAGCACCACATTCACTGAACCTCTTTATCCTGGGTTCAGGTTCAGGTCCTGGTCTGGTTCCTCAGTGTCTCTGTGTTCTCTGGAGGAGGGAGAGTCTCCTCCTGGTAGAGAAACCTTCTCTGTGACCAGATAGTTCAGTCTGTACAGGATCAACACAGCTGATGTTAGTTGGTACCAACCTGGTCTCTCAGTGGTTGTAGATGCAGGTGGAGCAGGTGAGGGGTACCTGAGCTGGTCTGGACTCTGGGGGGTTGAGAGCTCTCTGGACTTGTGGTGTTGCAGATGGATGTCTGAAAGAGCTGAGCGAGGTCCATGTGATTACCTGAAATGATCTGTTGTCTGAGAGAAGCTGTGAAACATCTTTTACTTTGTGTATAAAACTGAACTCTGTTG
>JACSYO010001454.1:25000-42830 GCA_016806645.1 Ophiodon elongatus
CTGCTGTGATGGATTTGGACATTTTTGCTTTGACGTGATGTTTATGTGGTTTATTATCTAGAATCATCCAAAACTTTGATTTCTTTTTATTTCAACGTCACTTATCAAAGTTTGTTCATTTGTTACACGATGATCAAAGATGATGAATTTAGTTTGTTCAAATCAAAACAACTCTTTACAAGTTGTGATGCTGAATCTGATCCAGAAAGACTCTTGTTTACATTCGTAGGTTTTTCTTCACACAAACAAATGTTTCAAGACAACAGAGTTCAGTTTTATACACAAAGTAAAAGATGTTTCACAGCTTCTCTCAGACAACAGATCATTTCAGGTAATCACATGGACCTCGCTCAGCTCTTTCAGACATCCATCTGCAACACCACAAGTCCAGAGAGCTCTCAACCCCCCAGAGTCCAGACCAGCTCAGGTACCCCTCACCTGCTCCACCTGCATCTACAACCACTGAGAGACCAGGTTGGTACCAACTAACATCAGCTGTGTTGATCCTGTACAGACTGAACTATCTGGTCACAGAGAAGGTTTCTCTAGCAGGAGGAGACTCTCCCTCCTCCAGAGAACACAGAGACACTGAGGAACCAGACCAGGACCAGAACCAGAACCCAGGATAAAGAGGTTCAGTGAATGTGGTGCTGAAGGTGTGGAGGTGGATCAGTGTGTCAGAGGAGACTCTGTAGAAGGACAGAGAGCCAGCAGGAGAGTCCACATAGACTGCTACTCTATCAGAGGAGGAGGAGGAGGAGGAGGAGGAGGAGGAGGAGGAGGAGGAGGAGGAGGAGGAGGAGGAGGTGATGGGTGTTCTTGTCTTATTGTGACAGACAGAGTAACCACCACTCAAACACACCAGACTCCAGGACTGATCATTCCCTCCAAACCAACAGTCTTCACTGTCTCCTCTCCTCCTGATTCCTCTGTAACTCACTGATATATAAACGTCTCCTCTCCACTCGACCTCCCAGTAACAGCGACCAGTCAGACCAGTTCTACACAGCAGCTGAGACCAGGAGTCAAATCTGTCTGGATGATCAGGATATGACTGATCCTCCTCACAAGTCACCTTCCTGTTGTTGTCAGACAGTTTGAGGTTTCTGTGTACTGTGTTTGTGTCGAGTGTGAGTTCACAGGAATCTGATGAGAGAACAAGACACAATACAGCTGCAGTTATTAATCTATCATCTGTTCATCTACTGACACTTTGATGATGACATCAGAGATGTGAATGAGTGATGTCACAGTCTGAAGATGGTTGAATGTGTGCTGCTTTGTTTTCATGAATCAAATTCAAAGCCCACTTACACTTCCTCAGACCTGGTCTGAGCCATCGGACTCCAGCAGGCTCCGCCCTGAAAGGAGGAGGGGGGGGGGAGGGGAGGGGGGGGGGGGGGCAGAGCAGCATGGAGACATGGACATGACATCGCTCTCATACACAGAGCTTTGTTATTCATGTTCACATGGAGCACTTATTATTAATCAGCTCATATTCTGTTACTTCATGGAGCTCCTTCTGATTGGCCGATGACGACAGCTCATCATGTTCACTTATTCATGATATATTATGATCAATATTATATTAACAATCATCATCCATTTCAGACTCAGTTTCCTCCACCAGTCAGTCATAAATCAAATGTTTAAACCTGCATTATTGATTTCTTTGTCTACTTGTGGTTCAGTGAAAACAAGCTGTAAACACAACATCTGACATATTATCAGCTTATGAAGTAGTTGTGTCTGACATGATATCAACCAGCTGCTTCCACATCCAGCAGTTACACATCAACATGATGCTTCATCAGGACTCTTTGTGTTTGTGATGTAACGGTACGACTGGTTGCTTGGGGGCCAGTTAGGTCTGCAGCTAACAATATTTTCTTCAGGTTTGTGAGACAATATTTAGTGTTAGTCAACCGCACAAAGGGCTCAAGTATAGAGAACGATGAACACCAACACACTACTCATATCTTGAACCCTCCAAGGTACATTTCCAAAAGCAAAACATTTAGTACAGGCCACCAAACAATGAAACACCACACCAGATAGTTCTCAATGTAAATGCATTTGTATTAACAATTCATGTGCAGGCAAGATAATACACAGTGCTTTTCATACAATCCCACAAATCCCGGTCCATATTTTCCTTTTCATTAAATCCATACACAAAATCATATTCCTTCCAGTTCAGTCAGTTTTGTGCAGTTCAACTCCAGAAGGGGAAAAAATAACACTCCGAAACAAAAAGGGTCTCTCACGGCTTTTACCGGAGTGTCTGCTAGTCAGGTGCGTCCAGTCCAGTAAGTCCAGTCCGTGCCTTACTTACCGAATACGCTCAGTTCATCATTGCCTGGAGGATTCACGATGAGCAACAACCCGAACTCTCGGTAATACGGACTTTAAAAAGGACAAAACAAAGAAGACGGACGCAAACCTTCGGCTCCGACCGTAAGATCGGTTCACCATCATCTAACACCATCTTCAGCACTGAGCGACCCGCATTTCAGCTTTTGTCACCATTTCACGACAGGTGAAGAGAGCGGGTTGGTTCACAAGCGGGTGTGTGTCTGTGACAGGGCCGGGGGTGTGTCGTGGAGTAACGTAATAACCTCCCTTGGTAGTGAGAGCTGTGACGCCCCTGCCGCTCTACTGGCTGTGTCCTGTTAAGGGGTTTCCTGGTGGGAGGAGCAGGGACCAGCCCATCTGATTGGAGGCCTCCAAGAAGACAATAAAAGGCCGGACTTCAGAGAGTCTCGGTCTCTCTCTCTCGGCAGGGCCTGCTGCACCAGCCTCACCTCAACTGTGCTGAAGTTGTACAGCACCAAATAAAACTGTTTTGGGTTAAATGTCTGTGTGTGGCCTCCCTTTTAGTTAAACTTTGGAACCAGACGCAACTTAACAGCAACATCAAATGAGGGAAAAGCAGGAACAGATAATACAGACTCTCCTACCTTGTGTGGATCAGCCTGAAGCTTTCCTTCACTCATGAGCTCCAGCTTATACCGCTCCAAGTCTAACTCCTCCTGAAGATGTGCATCTTGTCTTAACATTTCTAACTCCACAGTATTTCTATGTCTCTCCTGCATTTGTAGCAAGATAAGTTATTTTCGTTGCTCAAATGTCAACCCAACTCCAAGTCCAGTCAAAACGGGAGCCATTTTGGAACCTGGGGGAAGCTACCTCTGAAAATGTATCAATTTCTACAGGTGCCTTTGCAATCTCCGCTATGAAAGGCAAAACTTTTTTCTTCAACAAATGATCTTTATTTAACTTCTTACGAAATTCAACACCGTAATGGTCCGCTAATTTCAAGAGCTGATCTTTTTTGTAAGAATTCAGCAAGTCCTCATTTGGCGACTGAAGAAAATCTTCAATGGAAACCATTTTACCAGTTCACCACCAACCTTTGAGGTACTTTTCCAACAAACTACAACTAAGACAAGGTTTTCCACCACAAACCTAAAGAACGACAGGCTGTTTGAAATAAGGAACCCAAGTCCTCTGACTAACTGCCTAACCAGGTTGAGCTGAGTAACTCAACCCTAGTCTTCATGCAGGTTGGTGGCAGGATAAATTAAGCACAAAACCCAGAAACCCGGTTAACCTTCAGCAAGCTGAAAATCACCTAGACGGTCATGGAAGTGCCCCAGAGCAACTGCTCGAACCACTTACTGCACAAAAACAACAAACTAACAAAAGAAAAGGGCCAATGGGAGACAGCTGGTGCCCCTCATTGCTTATGCCTATCAGGAAAAGGGTTCCAAATGACTCACAAGCCTGTACTACTAACAGCAGATCAGAAAAGACAATTCATAACAAACCATAATCTTAATACCCAGCCAAATGGGTGTCTCAGGAAGGAGAGTCTGTGTTATCTGTTCCTGCTTTTCCCTCATTTGATGTTGCTGTTAACTTGCGGTTGGTTCCAGAGTTTAACAAAAAGGGAGGCCACACACGTTAGATATACGTCATGTAAAAGGCACTGAAAATACAGTGGCTGATGCCATGTCCCGAGCTGTAGCTGTTTAACCGTTGTTCTTTTACTCCCTGTAGTGTCTCTTTCTGTCTGCTCTGGTTTTTTCCTCTTAAATTGCTTCTCAGGTACCGAAGTTGCAGAGGGGAAGATTCTGGACGGTCAGGGTTCAGATTGCCTGCAGGGAGGACCCCCAATCTTAAGGGAGAGGGTGTGACGACCCTGCCACTCTACTGGCTGTGTCCTGTTAAGGGGTTTCCTGGTGGGAGGAGCAGGGACCAGCCCATCTGATTGGAGGCCTCCAAGAAGAAAATAAAAGGCCGGACTTCAGAGAGTCTCGGTCTCTCTCTCTCGGCAGGGCCTGCTGCACCAGCCTCACCTCAACTGTGCTGAAATTGTACAGCACCAAATAAAACTGTTTTGGGTTAAATGTCTGTGTGTGGCCTCCCTTTTAGTTGCCATCCTTGAGCCAGGTGGTAACATAGCAGATCACTACAGTGTCACCTGATGAATGGAAGTCCACTATTCTCTCTCTTTTAGCTCTGTGTTTGGTCTCCACCACCTCCTGAGGGAAACATCTGTCTCTTTAGCTCTGTGTTTGGTCTCCACCACCTCCTGAGGGAAACATCTGTCTCTTTAGCTCTGTGTTTGGTCTCCACCACCTCCTGAGGGAAACATCTGTCTCTGTAGCTGCTAAATGCTCCACTATGTTCACCAGCTGGTCTCTAATGAGTCTGTCTGCTGTTTGCTGCTGAGCAGGTAGTGAACAGTGGCTTCATCACAGCTTGTTGGATGAAAACAGCTGCTGGAAACACTGAGACTGAACCAAACAGAAAATGTGCTGCAGAACCAAAACTAGGAGCTAAAAGAGGCTAAAAGGCTCTGTAGAGCTGTAGAGATGGAGACAATTCTCTGTGGGCTGATCACCACCACACGACTCTTCACCGTCACACAGAGTCAGCTGATCCGTTGTCAATATAGAAGTATGGATTGTTGGATGTTTGGGTCCTGACTAGCGCCCTCTTGTGTTTGTGTAATAATGACTGTTGTCTCTCAGAAGTAAAGGAGAAAGGAGCCTGAAATCACTACAGCACCACAAACCCTCTGATGGAGGAGGTCGGGGGGATGGTTGGATGTACAAAGAGTCTGACTTTGACCCTGCTGTTCACATCCCGTCTCCTAGCAACAGTCAACACTGGTTTCTCTTGTCTGTAATCTGGGGGTGAAAATATTACAGCTCAAGTCCGTCTGCAGCCACAGGGCACTGCCTGTGTCCCCCTATAACTTTGGTCCAGTCCTAAAGAAACCTCTTTGGGCTCTGACACCATGTCCACAATCAGCTGTTGGTTCTTCACTGAGCGTCTGTGGCCGACTGTCACCTGTAGTTTCAACAAGTCGACTCTGATCAGCCAGGGAACTGGCTCTCAGTGCAAAACTAACCAACACCAGGTGAAGCTGAACTCTGTTTGTCTTTTCACAATAATGTCTGGACTAAAGGGAAACACACACTGGAGGCAGATGACGAGCATCAAAGCATCCATCTATTGTTTGATATGAGCCGACAAACCTGCAGCGTGACGACGTTGATGCATGTTAACCCACCATGATGCCGTCAACGTGTCAGGACACACCACTGTCCTATTTTATAATGTTGAAACAAGACAGTTTCATCACCTTCCCTCCCTTTTCTGGCTCATCCTGGCTACTGTTCCCTGACTACTTCTGTCTGTATTGATGGTCTGATGTGGGACACAAACAGTTTGAGGTCAGCTTGGTGTGTCAGGGTCATATTAACCAGGCTGACAGTGTGACAGAGAAAAGGTTTCCAGCTCTACCTCCTCTATCAGACTGATTGTCTGTGGCTGCAGCTGGCCTCTTCCTACCTGAGAGTTTCCAGTCGCCAGTGTGGATCCTCCAGTCCAGCAGACAGCAGCTTCACTCCTGAGTCTCCTGGATGATTGTAGCTCAGGTCCAGCTCTCTCAGATGGGAGGGGTTGGAGCTCAGAGCTGAGACCAGAGAATCACAGCCTTCCTCTGAGATCAGACAGCCTGACAGCCTGAAAACACACAAAACAACACATGTCACATCTTAAGACAATCTGAAGCAGGATACGAGTTTATCCAGGAATATAAATCAGGATTTAAGTGTCCATGAGTTGAACGTTGATGGATCCTGACCTGAGAGTTTCCATTTCACAGTGAGGCCTCTCCAGTCCAGCAGACAGCAGCTTCACTCCTGAATCCTGCAGGTTGTTGTTACTCAGGTCCAGCTCTCTCAGACTAGAGGACTGGGAGCTGAGGACTGAGGACAGAGCTTCATAGCTTCTCTCTGAGAGGTTACAGACACTCAGTCTGAAGATACATGGATGAAGAAAAAATAAGCAATAAGTAGAGAAGATAACAGCATATTTAAGTTATGATATATGAATCTAACTCTCTCTTTACTTACAGAGCTTTGTTGGAAGCTTTGACCACTGGCAGCAGCCTCAGAAGAGCCTCCTCTGAAGCAGAGTATTTCTTCAGGTCAAACACATCCAGATCTTTTCCTGATGACAGTAAGATGAAGACCAGAGCTGACCACTGAGCAGGAGACAGTTTATCTTTGGAGAGACGTCCTGAACTCAGGGACTGTTGGATCTCCTCCACTAGAGAACCATCATTCAGTTCATTCAGACAGTGGAACAGATTGATGCTTTTCTCTGGAGACACATTCTCACTGATCTTCTTCTTGATGTACTGGACTGTTCTCTGATTGGTCTTTGAGCTACTTCCTGTCTGTGTCAGCAGACCTCGTAGGAGAGTCTGATTGGTCTCCAGTGAAAGACCCAGGAGGAAGCGGAGGAACAAGTCCAGGTGTCCATTTGGACTCTGTAAGGCCTTGTTCACAGCACTCTGGTAGAGATGTCTTGGTTTAGGTTTGTCTCTAAAGACTTTAGACAACAGGGAGGTTGTTTGTTCTTCTGACAGCAGGTTGACACCAGAGTTGATGAAGGTCAGATGGACATGAAGAGCAGCCAGAAACTCCTGAACACTCAGATGGATGAAGCAGAAGACCTTGTCCTGGTACAGTCCTCTCTCCTCTCTAAAGATCTGTGTGAACACTCCTGAGTACACTGAGGCTGCTCTGATATCGATGCCACACTCTGTCAGGTCGGATTCATAGAAGATCAGGTTCCCTTTCTGCAGCTGATCAAAAGCCAGTTTTCCCAGAGACTCAGTCATCTTCCTGCTCTCTGGACTCCAGTGTGGATCTGTCTCAGCTCCTCCATCATACTTGAACTTCTTCACTTTGGACTGAACCACCAGGAAGTGGATGTACATCTCAGTCAGGGTCTTGGGCAGCTCTCCTCCCTTTCTGGTCTCCAACACATCCTCCAGAACTGTAGCAGTGATCCAGCAGAAGACTGGGATGTGGCACATGATGTGTAGGCTTGGTGAGGTCTCGATGTGGGAGATGATCCTGCTGGCCTGCTCCTCATCTCTGAATCTCTTCCTGAAGTAGTCCTCTTTCTGTGGGTCAGTGAACCCTCTGACCTCTGTCACCATGCCAACACACTCAGGAGGGATCTGATTGGCTGCTGCAGGTCGTGTGGTTATCCAGAGGCGCGCAGAGGGAAGCAGTTTCCCCCTGATGAGGTTTGTCAGCAGCACATCCACTGAGGTGGACTCTGTGACATCAGTCAGGATCTCATTGTTGTGGAAGTCCAGAGGAAGTCGACACTCATCCAGACCGTCAAAGATGAACAAAACCGGGAACTCTTCAAACCTGCAGATTCCTGCTTCTTTGGTTTCAGTGAAGAAGTGATGAACAAGTTCCACCAAGCTGTACTTCTTCTCTTTCAGCACATTCAGCTCTCTGAAGGTGAATGGAAATGTGAACTGGATGTCCTGGTTGGCTTTGTCTTCAGCCCAGTCCAGAGTGAACTTCTGTGTTAAGACTGTTTTCCCAATGCCAGCCACTCCCTTTGTCATCACTGTTCTGATTGGTTCCTCTCTTCCAGGTGAGGCTTTAAAGAGGTCTTCTTGCCTGATGGTTATTTCTGGTCTGTCTGGTTTCCTGGATGCTGTTTCAATCTGTCTGACCTCATGTTCATCATTGACCTCTGCAGTCCCTCCCTCTGTGATGTAGAGCTCTGTGTAGATCTGGTTCAGAAGGGTTGGGTTTCCTGCTTTAGCGATCCCCTCAAACACACACTGGAACTTCTTCTTCAGGTTAGATTTGAGTTCACGCTGACAAACTGCAGCAAGAAGTCCTGAATGAACACAACAAAGAAGATCAATGAGTCAAAGAATAGATTTCAACATGTCATTTCCTCAAAGAATGAGTCTATGAATATATTCTGGTCCATCTCTTGAGACATTAGTAAACGTCCCATTCATCCAGCATGTTAAATCTTTAGAGAAATCCTCTTACTGCTCTGCAGACAGTCAGCCAGCTCCTCCTGCTTCATCCTCCTCAGGAAGTGCAGTGAGATCTTCAGAAATGCCTCTCTGCTGCTCCTCCTCTGCTCTTCATCCTCACCGTCCAACACCTCCTCATCCTCCCTCTGACTCTCTAAGCATTCTGGGTAATCTGAACTCACAACCTTCTGGATCTTCTTCAGCTCGTTCTTCACAAAAGTGAGGATGTTCTCCTCCAGCAGCTGGAACAGAATATTATATGAATGACACAAACTAAAACCATGGAACCAAACATCAGATCCATGTTGGACAGACTGACAATCCACTGGTCTACAAAGTGCAGCATGGAGATGATTGTGAACAGAATAGATGTAAAAGTAGTTGTACATGTACAGACCATAAATATGGAGTCCAGGTGTGTTTGATGCTGCCGGGCAGACTGACCTCTGGGACCCTCTGAGCTCTGCTGGTCCTCTCTGTGGAGGAGTCATGAACAATCAGCTCACATTGTGTTTGCACCATAGACTGTTTATTGTTCATGATATTAAAACACAAATACAACAATAAGTTAAAGATGTTGTGTCCTGTCATGATTAATCATAATAAAACCAGATGCTAAAGACCGTAGATGAAGGACGACCATCAGTGTAACAGTTAGTCTGTTTCATCTGTTTTAAGAACTTACTCTGGGTCATAAGAACGGCGTCCATCTCTGAAGTTAATCACATCGCCTTTAGACTGATCACTCTTCATGGACACACAGCTGGGTTCAGGAGACTTTTCTCTCTGCTGCTGTGAACTGATAGAAACACTGACATTTCATCATCATCATCATCATCATCATCATCATCATCATCATCATCATCATCATCATCATCATCATCATCATCATCATCATCATCACTTTGTTTACATAATCTTCATCATCATCATCAACATCACTTTGTTTACATCATCAGTTTGAAATCCTCACCTTTGATCAGAGTGGCGTCCATCTTTGAAGTCTTTTGGAAGATCCAAAGACCAGTTACTCTTCATGGACACACAGCTGGGTCCAGATCCAGGTCCAGGTCCAGGTCCAGGTCCAGGTCCAGATCCAGGTCCAGGTCCAGGACAGTCTGGTCTCTGATGGATCCTGGTCACATATGTAGAACCAGAGTCAGTGAATCAAAGACTTTGTGACATGGAGAAGAGTCATGGACAGGTAGAGATGGTCTTCTCACCTCTGAGCTGTGGTCTGGCTGTCATGGTCCCCACACAGAGTGGTTTTAGAGGGAGGGACTCCCTCCTCTCTGTCCTCACACTGATTCATAGCAGAGTCCACACCTTCACACAAACACAACAACCTGCTGGGAGAGCTCACACATTATTTATCTTCATCATGACAAACACACAGAGCTCATTCACCTCAATACTAAATACAGTCATGGGACAGTTTCCATGTTGTTGTCACTTTGAGCTGCAGAGTCGTATCTAAGACATGACATTCACAAGCTCTTTAGTCTTTTGGCTTGTTTGAAGACGAGAGGAAGACACTTCATGGGGCTTTTTATTTAACTTTCTTTGGGGATGACGTCACTTTTCACTTCTATCTGACTGACTTTGAAAAGCTCTTCAATTTTTGAAATGTTCCTCTTTTTCCAAGTCTACTACATCCAGTCAGAGCATGCAGTGGCAGCTAGTCCAATAATCCAAAATCAATCATGTGACCTTGTGAGCTGCTGCTGAATTCAGAGACTTTCTACCTTCATCTGTAGAGGAAACACTGAGAGCAGAGCTGAAAGCATCAGTCCAATCACTGATCAGCACATCATCATCATCATCACCATCATCATCATCATCATCATCATCACCATCATCATCATCATCATCATCATCATCATCATCATCATCATCACCATCACCATCATCATCATCATCATCATCATCATCATCATCATCATCATCATCATCATCATCACCATCATCATCATCATCATCATCATCATCATCATCATCATCATCATCATCATCATCACATCATCATCATCATCACCATCATCATCATCATCATCACCATCATCATCATCACCACATCATCATCATCATCATCATCATCATCATCATCACATCATCACCACCATCATCATCATCATCATCATCATCATCATCATCATCACCATCATCACCATCATCATCATCATCATCATCATCATCATCATCATCATCATCATCATCACCATCATCATCATCATCATCATCATCATCATCATCATCATCATCATCATCATCATCATCATCATCATCATCATCATCATCATCATCATCATCACCATCACCACCATCATCATCATCATCACCACCATCATCACTCATCATCATCATCATCACCATCACCATCACCATCATCATCATCATCACCATCATCATCATCATCACCATCACCATCATCATCATCACCACCATCATCATCATCATCATCCTTTACATCATCTCTCCTGACTCAGCTGCTCCTCTCTGTTTCCTATCAGCTGATTCCCTTTGGCTTGTTGTTGCTCAGACTAAAGACTGAAGTGAACAAACCTTTTGTTAATTGTGACTTCAGTTGTTTTTACAGTTAAAACTCAAAGCACACGAGGAAACACTATTTACTATTTACTCCTCTTTAACTAAACGTCTGAAGAGAAAAGTTAAATAGAAAAAGTGTCTCAGACAGTTGAGTTAAGAAAAGGTTAACTACAACCTGCTGATTAATGTGCACACTTTGAAAATAAATCTTTATAAAATGGTAAAAAGTCTCACGCAGCTGCCATTTTTGAAATGGTATTTAAATGCCTGCTACTTCCTGCAGTGCATGGAAAATCCACTAGATGGCAGAAGACATGTATAGGATTGTATGCAACAGGATTTTAAGGAAAGTATTGCTCTTATTAATGACGTAGAGGTCTCTAAAACTCATGTAGCAAATATGATACAAATGGCGCAACAGGTTAAAGGACATGGGTAGGCAGTCAGTACAGGTAAACAAATAGGCAGGGATGAGGCAAACATGTAGCTGATAAAAACATAGGCAGAGATGAATGGGACAAAGTAGCCAGAGAGCTGACGCATGTGGGGGAACTGGATAGGAATTAAGCAGGAAAACAGGCAGAACCCCTCCGACAGGCGTCATTTTAAATGCTCATCCTATAAATTTTGAGTTTTTTCTAAGTTAAATATTGTTCATCAACTTCCACCAAATGGAGCTGTGCTGTTTCTCCTCGTGATCTCCCTTCAGAGTCCAGAAGTCAGTGAAACACAGAACAGTAGAACGACATGTAAATGTCCTTCTAGGAAAACACTGTGGTCACTCTGGTAACATGTGGAAGCTTTCACTTGATGGGATTGTTCACTTCACCATTTGATCAGTTAGTAAAAGGTCGACTACAACCTGGTGATCAATGAGAGAAAAACTGAACACTAAAGAAAACACTAACGAACATGAAGCTTTGTGGACTTAAAACCCTGTGAAGCCTGACATCAAATAATATTCAGAAAATTCAGATTTTTTTATATTGAAGTGTTTATTGGACCCTTGGTAAAAAATAAAATATATTGTCATTTACATATAATATTTTTTTTTGTATCAAATTTGATACATCAGGGATATTAATCAATATATTGATCACAACAATGGGCATTTTAGAAAAAATAACAAATAATGTTCATTGCGTTTGTAACATTTGTAACATTTCAGTTGGTTTGGTTCTTATTCTTTCCCAAACAGGAACCTTTTTACAACTTTTTTTATTTTGCTTTGTTGTAGGCGAAAAAAATGTTTCTGTCCTCGTTCAGGCAAAGATGGACTTTACATTTCCCACAATGGGAGAAGTGGTTTCCCATGTTGGGAAGTGATCAATGCCATCCTTTTTCTAGTCTAGTCAAATCTTTCATCTCGCAAATCTTCATCCTCACTACTATCTGAGCTCCTCCTCCTCCTCATCATCATCATCTTCACCTAACTGCTCCATATAACTTGAATTGCCACCAAGAATCATGCTGATGACAAATTCAACATTGTACCTCTTTGCCATCTAAAAGTAAACAAAAACAAATGATTGTTTACTCTGAATAAACAATCATTTGTAAAAAGGATTTTTTATTATATATAAAAAACATCAATTTACACTCAATATATCTTACTATGACATTTCTACCTTAAATTAGTTTAATTAAATGATCACAATACAATACAATGTCGATGGCATAATTTACAGGTGAATTATTACTTTATAAACCTGCTGTATCATATTTGATACCTATGTTTTCAAAACAATTTTACTATAAAATATGGAACGAAACATGAAGTAATTATAGGTTGCTTCAATACAGTAAATATTCATATTGAAATATTAGTAACACTATTAATGTTATTCTTACAGTAACCTTTTCAAAATGAGCAATGATTTCCCTGCCAAAAAGTAACTTTGTGATGACTGCCATTTTGGAAATGGTATTTAAATGCCTGCTACTTCCTGCAGTGCATGGACAGTCCACTAGATGGCAGAAGACATTAATACGATTGTATGCAACAGGATTTTAAGGAAAGTATTGCTCTTATTAATGACGTAGAGGTCTCTAAAACTCATGTAGCAAATATGATACAAATGTCGCTACAGGTTAAAGGACTGAAAGCAGCAGGTGAGAGCAAACAGAGTCTCTCAGGTGTGTTTCAGTGCAGGAACAAAGGCCCAGGTGAGCTCTCTGGTCCCTGCTGGGTCCTAGTGCTCCACCGGCTGCTACCTTCCCCTCCACGTCAGTAAGAGTCCTGACAGACCCCAGATCAGACTGAACTCCTCTTCTTCATCACAGTGTCATTATTCAAAGCAACACTTCATCTGGACTTCAACATTCAGACTAACAGCAGCTTCTCTCTGCCTGCTCACACAGGCGGCCATCTTGTTCACAACATCTTGTTCACGTTCACAACAATCAATGACATCATTTCAACCAATCACAGCTCTACTTACTGATCTTTTAGCCATGGACTTCATCAGTGTGCAGCTCTCTTCTGTCCTCAGCAGGTCTGTGTAGAAAAGGAGCTTCGTGCTTCACTTCAACTTAAACTTCCATCAGACGAAGTGAAGTGACGCAGCTTCTTCTCCTTCATCAGAGAGAGTGTGTCCTCACGTCACTATCAGAGTATGCAGTCTGACTGGTTGGACTGAGTCTCAGGCTGAGCTGCGCAGGATCAAATGCACCTACTGCTATTATTACATGAATCATTTCTGTCATGTGAATTGAACGTGTTGTAACTCTGTTATGCTGTTCATTCTCTACACATGACATCTATTTTTGTACTCTGTCCATCCTGGGAGAGGGATCCTCCTCTGTTGCTCTCCTGAAGGTTTCTTCAATTTTTCTCCTTGTTGAAAGGGTTTTTTTTGGGAGAGTTTTTCCTGAGTCGATGAGAGGTTCTGGGACAGAGGATGTCGTTGTGTGCAGATTGTAAAGCCCTCTGAGGCAAATTTGTAATTTGTGATTTGGGGCTACACAAAAATAAATTGAATTGAATTGAATTTAATTGAAATGTCAAAGTGCACAGAAACCTCCTCACAGCTCAAACAAGAATCTTTCAGGATGAAATCCAGCATCTGTGGAAAAACAATTACAACTTGTAAAGAGTTGCTATGACAACAGTTTAGAGTCTGTTGTTGAGACCAGATAGTTTAGAGGATCCATGCAGGCCCCTCTTTATCACCTTGTCTTCTTATATATGTAGACTAGTAGGGAACAGATGATCAAGCAGAAACCTTTACAGCAAATGTTGTGTAGAGTTTATCTTGAATAAAAACATTCACTAAGACAACAGAGTCTGACCTGAGAGTGTTTTTATTCTTCACTCCACTTTGTTGATCTGGTTGAATCATGGGTGGATTATGAGACAATTGGCCCCTAAATACCAAACCACCTCTCCTTCTTAGGAGCAAGACACAAACTTTATAGTTGCTTATTATTTTTATCTCTGTTTAGTCATTTTGAGTCTCTTGAACTGGCGTTGCTGCTAGAGCACTCGCCACTGGAACTTTGCCGCCTCGAGTTCTGGGGCCTTGAGCCCTGGTAACTGGGTTTCTGGGGCCTGGAGCTCTGACAACTGGGAGTCTGGGGCCCAGAGCTCTGGGCCCTGGAGGGCTCGCCAATGGGAGTGTTGGGCCTGGAGGGCTCGCCAATGGGAGTCTGAGGCCTGGAGGGCTCGCCAATGGGATTCTGGGACCTGGAGCCCTTGCCACTGGGTCTCTGCGGCCTGGAGTGTTGCCACTAGAGCTCTGGGGCCTACAGCTTCGGGGCAACAGGAGGTTGCTACAACCCAGTGGGAACAGGAACAGTGGGATGCTGCGGCCTAACGGGAACAAGAACAGGGAAGGTGGATTCAGAGAGACAAGCGGGAAAACGATGCACGGTGAATTTCCAAAACAGCTGAGGCCCAGTGGGATTGGGAGTCGGCTGGACCGCCGACATGACACGTGGAACTGGAGTCTGAGCTTTTAGGCGCTGAGACAGGCAGAGAAGCAGGCTGGAGAATAGCAGTCTTGTGGCTAGCTGGTAACAGGCTAACTGACTGGAACCAGCGAGCTGGAGGATAGCTAATGACTGCTCTGGAGTAAACCAGATTAATTCAGCCGACATGTGACTTGATAGATTCAGTCAAAGCAGCTGTGTTCGCCTCTGAATGATGTTATGAACCCAGACAGGGTTTTTGGTTTTCAGGATGTTCCGTTTTCAGACGTATCTGTGACTTCCACAACAGAAACAAAGCAGTAATAGTGGTTATTTCATCTGGTTGATGAAACGTTGTTGGTGTCTACATGGAGGTATGGCCCTCCTCCTCTCTGTTGTGATCACATGAGAGAGTGCTGCAGTTACTCACTCTGACCACTGGAGGAAATATTTGGAGGAAGAATGAAGTGAAATTAAAACTTTACACAAAAACAAAGAAGAACAAACAGTTGAGCAGTCAACCTCGCTGCGTAACCGATACCCCCTCTCAGTGTAGGTAAGTCTCTGGAAGACAGCTTGTTCTGTAATCTCTGACCTTGGTATCAAGCGTACCCCCAACAATCTACACACGTCTCAGGCTGCTTAAGGGGGCTGAGTCAGCAGAGCTTAAAACACTAGCTGCCGTTGTATCACTTATTTCAGGCTAAGAAGTCGGCCTCCCCAACAGCCAGATATCAACAGATTGTGTGTGCAACAGGTGGAGGAGGACTGGCAGTACTCCAGGGTGGACCTGTTCAAAGGGCCACCCCTGGAGGAGGAACCCTTTGTGATTGGGAACCTTCAGGACCCTGACCCCATCACCCTCAATTTAGATGCCAATCTGACCCCTATTGCTTCACCAAACACACAACAGTTAATGTCTAAGTCCTGTAATCACATGCAACACCAAGCATGATAAACCAGGAGAGCATCAAAACAATCTGAGCCAACCAGGTAGGTAAATCACATAAGATAGATGTTCCTGTCTTATTGTGATAGACAGAGTAACCTTCATCAGAGCACTCTAGACTCCAGGACTGATCATTCCTTCCAAACCAACAGTCATTACTGTCTCCTCTCCTTCTGATTCCTCCGTAACTCACTGATATAGAAACTCTTCCTCTCCACTCGACCTCCCAGTAACAGCGACCAGTCAGACCAGTTCTACACAGCAGCTGAGACCAGTAGTTAAATCTGTCTGGATGATCAGGATATGACTGATCCTCCTCACAAGTCACCTTCCTGTTGTTGTCAGACAGTTTGAGTCTTCTGTTTACTGTGTTTGTGTCGAGTGTGAGTTCACAGGAATCTGATGAGAGAACAAGACACAATACAGCTGCAGTTATTAATCTATCATCTGTTCATCTACTGACACTTTGATGATGACATCAGAGATGTGAATGAGTGATGTCACAGTCTGAAGATGGTTGAATGTGTGCTGCTTTGTTTTCATGAATCAAATTCAAAGCCCACTTACACTTCCTCAGACCTGGTCTGAGCCATCGGACTCCAGCAGGCTCCACCCTGAAAGGAGGAGGGGGGGTCAGAGCAGCATGGGAACATGGACATGACATCGCTCTCAGTTTTCTCTACCAGTCAGTCAGTACATCAAATGTTTAAACCTGCATCAATTGATTTCTTTGTCCACCTGTGGTTCAGTGAAAACAAGCTGTAAACACAACATCTGACATATTCCATCCATCCATCCATCCATTTTGATCTGCTTATCCGGGATCGGGTCACGGTAGGCATTCCGTCCCCACCTGGAGGGAGCAATCCACCGGTTTCCGGCAGAGCACCAAGTCCTCAGATCTGTTGGTGCTAACTATCATCCTCGGCCCTTCATACTCTGCAAATCGCCACAGTGAATGCTGGAGGTCACGGTCCGAGGAGGCCAAACAGACCACATCATCTGTGAACAGCAGAGAGGTAATCCCGATACTGCCAAACATTCTCCACCCACCGGCTGCGCCTAGATATCCTGTCCATGAAAGTCTCGAACAGGACCGGTGATAAAGGGCAGTCCTGGCGGAGGCCAACACCCACCGGGAACGTGTCTGACTTAATGCCGAGAATACGACCACAGCTCCTACTGCGGTCGTACAGAGACCGCATGGCCCGTTGTAAGCCCCAGAATGTGGGAGAAGGGAGAGACTCAAAATGACAAAAAGAGGTGAAACAACTATAAAGTCTGTGTCTTGCTCCCATGAAGGAGAGGTGGTGGGGTAATTTAGGGGCCATTTGTCTCATAATCCACCCATGATTCTATTAACTGAGAAACCAAGTTTGGTGCTTAAATAAATCCTATGACCTTCAGCTTTTGAGGTCAACAGTAGTCTGACCTTGGTCTTGATCAAGTGATCTTACAGGTGGCTACTTTCTCTGAAAGCTGCAGTCATCCTGTAGTATCTGAGTTCCTCCTTTATTATTTTGAAAGTTTGTTTTGTTCACACTGTCTGATTTTACAGCTGATGGAGAATATGTAGTGACAAATGTCAGAATGTCTGACTCCAACAGGAGCCAAGTTTGTTGAAATATTCTGAGTGAGTTTAAGGAAAGACCTCTGCTGCCCTCTAGTGACCAAAGCTGAGAATATTGTTTAGTGGCCTGTTTGAAAAGCTTTTCCTGAAGATAGATTCTGTGAAACTGTACTAATTGACACTTTAAAAACCCAGAATGTTTGTGGTGATGACTGGTTTTATAAAGTAGACCTTCTGTCTCCTTGAGAAATACTTTAATATCAGGTTTATTAGAATTATGGAAATATGTGCCATTATAGGTGATGGGGCATTGAAATACAGAGTATCTGAGTTTCACCTTGAAAAACACTGTTTATCAATGTAGGGCTCCAATGAAATAAAAACAAAATACCATTCTGTCTAAAACATTGTTTAATTTTGATTATATTATTGCCTTGAAACTCATTTTGTGACAAATATCCAATCTAATTAT
>JACSYO010001455.1:0-22500 GCA_016806645.1 Ophiodon elongatus
TTTTAGCTATATATTTATTACTTTTAACTATCTATTTATTACTTTTAGCTATATTATTATTACTTTTAACTATATATTTATTACTTTTAACTATATATTTATTACTTTTAACTATCTATTTATTACTTTTAGCTATATATTTATTACTTTTAACTATATATTTACCATTACCTTTAGCTATATATTTATCATTACTTTTAGCTATATATTTATTACTTTTAACTATATATTTATCAATACTTTTAACTATATATTCATCATTACTTTTAGCTATATATTTATTTCCTTTAGCTATATATTTATTACTTTTAACTATATATGTATCATTACCTTTAGCTATATATTTATTACCTTTAGTATATATGTATCATTACCTTTAACTATATATTTATCATTACCTTTAGCTATATATTTATTACCTTTAACTATATATTTATATTACCTTTAGTATATATTTATCATTACCTTTAGCTATATATTTATTACCTTTAGCTATATATTTATTACCTTTAGTGTATATTTATATTACCTTTAGTATATATGTATTACCTTTAGTATATATGTATTACCTTTAGTGTATATGTATTACCTTTAGTATATATGTATTACCTTTAGTATATATGATTACCTTTAGTATATATGTATTACCTTTAGTATATATGTATCATTACCTTTAGTATATATGTATTACCTTTAGTATATATGTATCATTACCTTTAGTATATATGTATTACCTTTAGTATATATGATTACCTTTAGTATATATGTATTACCTTTAGTATATATGTATATTACCTTTAGTATATATGTATTACCTTTAGTATATATGTATTACCTTTAGTATATATGTATTACCTTTAGTGTATATGTATTACCTTTAGTATATATGTATTACCTTTAGTGTATATGTATTACCTTTAGTATATATGTATTACCTTTAGTATATATGTATTACCTTTAGTGTATATGTATTACCTTTAGTATATATGTATTACCTTTAGTATATATGTATTACCTTTAGTGTATATGTATTACCTTTAGTATATATGTATCATTACTTTACTTCTCCAGCTAGCAGCTCTTTATTCATTTGAAGTGAACAATTTCCACTTTGCCTTTTTAATGTCTTTACTTTTATAAAACTACATCAACCACTGAACCATCACTTTGTCCTTCACCAATCAGCTATCTACCTATTTCAGCTGTGCATTAATAACCTTTATCTGACTATTTTAACTGTGTATCGTCTCAGTGACGTAACAACAACTGGACGTCTATTTATAAATACAAATACTTCTGCTTTATTTTGTATTTTAATATTAGTTGAGCTACTCCTCAACCTCACAGCCGGAGTACAAACAGGGTTTCCTCCTTCAGCATCCGGCCTCAGACATTCCCCGTACCCGCCCGTAGATCAAGAGTGTGTGTGTGCGTGCGTGTGTGTGTGTGTGTGTGTGTGTGTGTGTGTGTGTGTGTGTGTGTGTGTGTGTCTTTCCTGAGGATGAAGAAACAAGAGACACGCGTTTGCAGACACTTTCTAAAAACCAATAAGGGACCTGTGCTCTCGTCTCAGTGCACAGCCGGTCCCCAAGGACTCCACGAAACCGGGTTCTCACTGACACTGAACACACACACACACACACACACACACACACACACACACACACACACACACACACACACACACACACACACATTTCCGTGAATGTTTGTAGATAAACATACATCATTCCCTCCCTGCATTCCTGTTGGCTCGCTGTCAGCACCGACGGACACACACACACACACACACACACACACACACACACACACACACACACACACACACGTATGTTATTTATGCGCATTATGTCATTTTTTCCTTTGTGCTCACAGTTTATTTTTGGGGTAACTGGAGATAAAGTTATCTGGATGATTGACAGCAGAGGAAAGCTTTCCAGATATATATATTTTCTGCAAAAGAAAATTGTCCTCAAATGTATTTTATTCTACATGAATTACTTAATTTGACCTTTTCGGGGCCCTAAAAATAATCCCACTGCTAGTGTACATGTTTATTTGCACTTCTTTTATATGAAGTCGTTCCATATCTGTGCTTTTGAAACCCGAGTGGCCAAACCCTGGAATTACAACTTCTTTTTTTAGGCAAATCAAACTTTCTGGTACAAACACTTGAAAATACCTTATTTTAATCATTAGGTCCTTAAAACGTAAAGTAGAATCCATTAATAATAAATATATAAAAATTAGAAAATATTTTCTCTCATGGTTTCAGAATTTAAAGTTGTGTTTCATATTTGTCTAAATGCTGCTATCAATGATTTCCCCTTATTTTTCGTTTTTTTATATATAAATATATATTTATTTATATATATAAATATCTATTTGTATATCTGTATTTATATATATATATTTATATTTATATATATATAAATATATATATATTAATATTTATTTATATATATATATTTATAAATATGTATATTTATATATATTTATAAAGCAAAATAAGGGATATATATATCCTTTTATGTATATATATAAATATATATATATATATATATATATATATATATATACATATATATATATACATGTATATATATATATATATATTAAATTTAGCAGCTGTATTTGAAAAGTGCACAAACAATCCATCTTTCAGTGTGTGTAGAGGATTTGTGTGTTTTGTGAGTGGAGGGAGGGGGGGGGGGGAAATGACAGTGACACACATCCTTTAACCTCTGACCCCAGCTGGAGGCATTCCTGACAGCCTGGCATCAACAGGAAACCTGTGGCCTTGACACACACACACACACACACACACACACACACACACACACAGTTTCATTCTAAAATAAGAACACATCGTTTGGAAATGACTGACGTCCACAGTTTATCACTCTATTGTTACTTCATGCGGCATGAAAGTGAAATGAAACGACGGCGGGATCACACACAAACTACATTTGTACTTGAATAAAATAAGTATATACATATATATATATATATATATATATATATATATATATATATATATATACTGCTTCCTTGACAGAACGGTTGTAAAAGAACTTATTTTACTGACCATCACATCTGTTTTTATACTAAGACTTTACACTTCCTTTCCTTTTTTACTGCCTTTGAGAAATGTGTGTGTGAGTGTGTCTGTCTGTGTGTGTGTGTGTGTGTGTCTGTGAGTGTGTGTGTGTGTGAGTGTGTGTGTGTGTGTGAGTGTGTGTATGTGTCTGTGAGTGTGTGTGTCTGTGAGTGTGTCTGTGAGTGTGTGTCTGTCTGTGTGTGTGTGAGTGTGTGTATGTGTCTGTGAGTGTGTCTGTGAGTGTGTGTGTGTGTCTGTGTGTGTGTCTGTGAGTCTGTGAGTGTGTGTGTGTGTGTCTGTGAGTCTGTGAGTGTGTGTGTGTGTGTGTGTGTGTCTGTGAGTGTGTGTCTGTGTGTCTGTGAGTGTGTGTGTGTCTGTGAGTGTGTGTGTGTGTCTGTGAGTGTGTGTGTGTCTGTGTGTGTGTGTCTGTGAGTGTGTGTGTGTGTCTGTGTCTGTGTGTGTGTGTGTGTGTGTGTGTGTGTGTGTGTCTGTGAGTGTGTGTCTGTGAGTGTGTGTGTGTCTGTGAGTGTGTCTGTGTGTCTGTGAGTGTCTGTGAGTGTGTGTGTCTGTGAGTGTGTGTGTGTCTGTGAGTGTGTGCGTGTCTGTGAGTGTGTGTGTGTGTCTGTGAGTGTGTGTGTGTGTCTGTGAGTGTGTGTCTGTGAGTGAGTGTGTGTGTGTGTGTGTCAGTTTGTTTCCTTTGCTTCAACACACTGAAGATGAGTCACGATGAGACAGAGGCAGCTACTGCCAGAGACTCTTGGAACAACCTGCCAGTTCCAACACACACACACACACACACACACACACACACACACACACACACACACACACACACACACACAGATATGGGGTTTTCGAGGTCCGTACGGAACGCTCTGACTCACACGACCTTCAGCTGTAAACCAACCCTACGCTGAGCTCTTTCCAGTGAAGTCCTTCTTCTCACTCGATGCTCGTTAATGTGGGAAAAGATAACAGCTGCAGCTCCTGCTGAGCTGTGGAGGTAACACCAGGTAGAGGTGAGGAACCAGGACCACATTCATTCTCTCTCTCTCTCTATATATATATATATATATATATATATATATATATATATATGAATGTATATATATTTATATGTATAAATATATATATAATTATATATATATCTATATATATATCTGTCTATATAGATATATAGAGATATCTATATATCTTTATATATAAATATATATATGAATATAAATACATATATACATATAAATATATTTATATAAATGTATATTTATATAAATATATATATATATATTTATATAAAGATATATTTATAGATATAGATATATAAATATATATCTATATATATATATATATATAAATATAAATACATATATATATAGAACTGAATGGTTCTATATATATATTTTATATTTTGTATATATAGAATATATATATAGAATATATATATATATATATAGAGAGAGAGAATATATGTATAGAATATATGTAGAATATATATCTATATATCTTCTATATAATAATAATATAAACCTTATTGATATAGTTATATAGTTCCCAAAGCAAAATAAGGTAAAAAATAAAAACTGATAAAACATAACAGATAACAAAATCACAACAATATAAAAATAAAAAAGAAGCCAGTACATAGAATATATATATAAATAAATATATATATATATATAAATAATATATTATCTATATATAATATATATAGAGAATATATTCTAAATATATAAAGAGAGAGAATATATAAATATATATATAAAATATATATAGAATATATTTTATATATATTCTATATATATATATATATTCTATAAATAGTGGACATTTTATAATAAAGTATAAATATAATATCTATTACTTTAACTGTTTAATTACTATTTTTTTTTTTAAGAGAAGGAGAGATGCATTGTGGGAGAAACACAGGTTTAAATGTTCGTCCCGAGCAGAGCTGGAGTTCACGGGTTCATCCTGCTGTGTATTTCTGTGGTGCAACCAGATCCCACCCCGAGGCCCGGGACCCGGACCAGACCAGACCCGGGCTGAGCAACTCTCACAAGTGTTGCCTTAAAAATACCCTCCGGCTATTCATAGCTGCTGTCTCTGCAGCGCAGGAGGAAGTCCATAATGTATATTTCATTAATCTGGCTCTCCGACAGCAGAGCACCGCTGCAGTCTCCAGTTTCCACAGGAAGCCGAGGAGGCTGCAGATGGAGAGGAGGAGGCCCTCTCTGGAGAACCGGGGCCTTCTGATCCCCCTCACATCCAGCTCCCCGTCTCCCGGTGACATTATTTCAGGGTGGACGTAACGTCGGATTAGCTGGGACTTGCTGCCCTCTGGAGGTTTCGCGTTACAGCGATGGCGTGGAGGTGGAGGAGCGTCGTCACGAGGCTGAACCGGTATGAGATGCACCAGATGTAGTTAGATGTAGTTAGATGTAGTTAGATGTAGTTACCACTTTAATTCACTTTAATCCACATGCAATTAAAGTTCCTCGTAGCAGCTTTTAATCACATTATTTCTTTAGATTGTGGCCCTTAAAATCTTTATTGTTTTACTTTAAAGTAACAGCAATGTCATTCATTGGCCCAGAATTGAAACGTCCTCTTGTGACCTGCAGAGGGCGCTCCACAACCAGAAAGTCTCCTCTCAAAGGTGAGAAAATAAAATATATATAAATATATATATATATATATATATATATATAAATAAATAAATAAATATATAGAAATAAATATATAGATATATATAGATATATATAGAAATATATAAATATATATAGAAATAAATATATATATATATATAAATAAATATATTTAAATATATATATACATATATATATATATATATATATATATATATATATATAAATATATATATAAATACATCATATATATATATATATACGTATATATATATATATATATATATATATATATATATATATATATATATATTAGTGCCTTGCCCAAGAGCACCATAAATGTGCCTGTGCAAACATATTCTATTATCTCTTTAAAAGGGTTTGACGAGCAGAGATGGACTTTGGATGACGCGATAAACTCACCTTAAGTTGCAGCAATTACAACGAATGGGCGTCAAAGAAAGTTCAACCGACGTCCAGAACAGCAGGACGGAGAGTCTGCCGCCACTGAAGTTCACGAGGACCATGAATGTCTGCCCCAAGTTAGCTGGAAAAACATTTAATAATCATTGAGACAAAAGTCAGGGGATCAACAAAGTCACAAGGGTACGTACTCTGGGAACCACGAACCTCTGAACCACAATATTGTGCCGCTTTTGTCCTGTAGATGTTGAGATATCTCACTGGGTAAGTGCTGGTGGCGCTAGAGGGAAAAGTCAGGGGATCGCCAAAGTCATTAGGGTACATCCTCTGGTAACCATGAACCTCTTTGCCAAATTAGCCAAAAATCCATGTATTAGTTATTGAGATAATCCACTCAAGATGAAAAAAGAAGTCAATGTTATGGTGGTGCTACAGGAACAGTCAGATCACCGAAGTCATTTGGGTACATCCTCTGGGAACCAGGAATATCTGTACAAAAAAAGCAGAAATCCATGCAATAGTCATTGAAACATTCCACGCAAAATCACAAAATGTCAACTTCATGGTGGCGGTAAAAGAAAAGTCAGGGAATAACCAAAGTCATAAGGGTACATCCTCTGGGAACCATGCACTATCACACATTTTAGGGCCAATTGTCCTGTAGATGTTGAAATATCTCACTGGGTAAGTGCTGGCGGCGCTTGAGGAAAAGCCAGGGGATTACATAACTACGGGGACCTTGAATGCCTCTTGGGACTATGAATATGTGTAGTCATTTTTCAGCTGGAAATCCATGCAATAGTCACTGAGATATTCTACTCAAACTAAAAAAAAACCTCACGGTGTGGTCAAAACCTCTGGGGACCTTGAACGTCTCTACAGATGGAAAAATGGAAAGCACTCATCCCCTTGGGACCATGAATTTGTGTAGTACATTTTTAGCTGGAAATCCTTGAAATAGTTATTGAGACATTCCACTCAAAATAAAATGGTGTTACTAGAGGAAAAGTTAGGGGACCACCAGTCATTAGGATACATCCTCTGGGAACCATGAATGTCTGTACCGAATTAGTTGGAAATCCATTTAATAGTAATTCTACTCAAATAAAATAAAAAAAATCATGGTGTGCTCAAAAACCCTGGGGACATTGAATGTCTTCACACACGGAGAAATAGAAAGCACTCATCCTCTGGGGAGCATGAATGTGTGGAGTAAAATTCCAAGACAATCTGCCACTTGGACTCAAATGGATTTTGACGTTTTCTTGTGAAAATCCTTGGCCGGACTTTGGCCACCAAAATAAAATAAGTTTCATCCTCTGGGGAGCAGGAAAAATCCCCCAATGTAACTCAGCAGCAGCTCTCACTGCAGGAAGGAAGTCATTTCAACTGGCTGCCCACTTTCCGTCAGACTCCTCCACTTTCACCTGAGGCTAAATTTAGGCGAGGCACCGAGCACCCGGGTCGTTGTCGTCGTCGTCGTCGTCGTCGTCGTCACGGGTGATGTAACTGTAGCAGGTTGCAACTGCTGCAGGTTTTTACGGGCAACTAAAAACCAGGGCGGCAAAAGGTTAACCGAGTAAAAGCGATCAAGATAAGGGCACGCGTTAGTCATCTTTGTCTCGAGGCACACGGAAACGTTTGTGTTGCCACAGCAGACCCCGCGGGCATTGGGATTGCATTCCTCTCTCTCAAACGCTATAAATAGGACGTATAAATTCATCATCACGCTCGCAGTTGCCAACTCGGATTCCAGCAGCAACATCTGCTCCGTGCGGCAACGCTGTTGAACTAGTTTTTGGAAAGCCAGTATTTTTACAGATTTTTTTTTTTTAAGAAGAAACGCACGTGGTGATGTGTGCAACTCACGACGAGGTCGTAGTGGACACTACCGCTTTGGTCCACAGGGGGCGCCAGAAACAACACAACACGGGAGCTTTAAGGCAAATAAAAAAAAAAAAAAACAATAAACACAACGACTCAGTTTATAACGTTTAATTTAGATTGTTTAATGTTAATTCCATGCTGTGTTTCAGTAAGAACAATACAGATTCCCTGTCTGTGGCTCCAGTCAGATATCCAGTAGTACAAATCAGCTCCAAGTTACACATAATGAAGCAAAAACAAAAAGAAAAAGAGAGGAGAAACAAAAAAGGAAACCGCAAAAGAAAGAAAAACCTCTGAACTCAAGAGGAGCTTTTAGGAAAAAAGTAGGGGAGAAGCAGCAGAAAAAGAAAGAAATGTGTTAACTTATGCAAGCACTGACAATCCTTTTTGTTATTTTAGAGGCCGAATCCGAGACTCGTCTTTTGTCCACGAGTGTGAACGTTTTTATTCGTTTTAATTAAAACCACCAACTAGCAGTAAGTCAACCTTCGGAGATTCAGCATGTGTGCACGGTTACAGTATTTCAGCACAAAGTACAGTCCAAGGACAACTACAAAAACATGACAACAGAATCACTATGGTGTAAAAGTTAAGCACTCCTTTGCCCCACGTGGATATCGCGAATTTTGCCAACTTCCTCTGAAATCCTAAGTTAACAAAAAAAAAAGGGCACTTGTAGTTTTCCCAAATTGCCCAACAACAACAACAACAACAACAACAACAACAACGAAAAAAAAAAAGAAAAAAAGAAAAAAAGAAAATGATTCGCATGACATTTCACTAAAAACAAGAGATAAAATAGCTCCCATAACTAATAGTCAACATTATCAGTAATAAAAGTTAATTTCTGTAATTACATTAAGAAAAAATTCTCAATACATCCAGCAACTGATAAAAATATTGAGAAAAAAAAAAAAAAAAAAAAAAAAAAAAAAAAAAAAAAAAAAAAAGCAAAAAAAAAAAAAAAAACGAACGGAAATACAATAATGAAAACAAAGATAACGTTTCAGAACCGCTTGTACCAGGACAAAAAACACAAAAACAACCCAGGGACTCTCTTTATCTTTGACTTTCTAACGTTGTATTTCCCGTCTCAATTAAGTGCTATTTACTTGAATGATGTAAGGGCTAATATAAAAATAAAAAAGAAGAGAAAAATAAACTTGTTGGCTCCGTGGGCCCTGCTGGGTTCATGGAGCTGCAGAGGTGGAAGAAAGGAAAAGGGGGAGGGGGGAGAGGGGGAGGAGGAAAGGTAAGGGGTGGAGGGTGGGGGGGGAGGGATGGAGGGGGGAGGAGTGTGAGGAGGTGGGGTGGGGTGGGGGGGGTCTCAAGTTGTTGGCTGTTGGTGGCGTCGTCTCACTGGGCCTCGTCCTCAACGTCTTGCAGTGCCTCTTTGTTTTGTTCTTCACCTGCTCGAGAGAAAACAACAACAACAACAACAAATCAGCGGTTTGTTTGTTTGTTAAAAACTGATTATTCACAAACAAAGTGAGTGGAGCATTTTTCGTGGGACGAATAAATCCTGCTCTCGTTAGGTCAACGCGATGCGCGTCATCGAATTTTAGACTTACGTCGGTGGAAAGAAGTATTCTGAGAAGTTTACGGAAGTAAAAGTACAACGGTACGAGTTAAAAGTCCTGTATTTATAGAATCCAGTGTATTTTAATACCTAAACCTATCAGAAGTAAAAGCAGCCATGATGCAGGTGCTGCATTATAAATATATACAAAGATGATCTCATGTAGTTATTTATATATATATATATAATAAATATATAATGTATATGTATTATATATAATAAATATATAATACATATACATTATATATAATAAATAAATATATATAAATAAATATAAATAAATATATATAAATAAATACATATATATAAGTAAATAAATAAATAAATACATATAAATATATATAAATAAATACATATATATAAGTAAATAAATAAATAAATAAATATAAATATATAAATAAATAAATAAATATATATTCTTATTACTGAAGCAGTAGACTTTATATACAAGACGGAGTCTTAAAACCTGATTTTCTGTGATTGATCCGCTGTAGCTGCCAAATAAATGAAGGGAAATAAAAAAAGTACAATTTAGCTTTTGGAACGCAGTAAATTAAGAACCTCAAAACCGTACCTCAGTACAGTGATTGCATGTACTCTGTTACTTTCCACCACTGCTACTGAACAGTCTCACAAAACACTTTTAGAAACGCTAGAATCTGTTTAAACGTACCTGCTCCTCTTTAAATAAATAAATAAAATAAATAAATGAATAAAGCTCAAAATGCGTGTTCGTGGTTTCAAACTGTGCCACAGTCACATTCAAGTGATCGGAAAACTGAAGTAAAAAGGTGAAGTGAACAGTCAGTGGAGCTTTGACCCAAATGTGTCACACATGCAGAAAAATCTGACATCTTAAACTTTTGTGTTTTTAAAATGGAGAAGAAATACTATTCATATACTATTATGAATCTTTTTGATTGTATATTGAAAACACACGGGAACATAACTACAGTTTCAATGTCCCGATCTGGAGAATACGTCACTGAAATGAACAGACGGTGTATATATATATATATATATATATATAAATAAATATATATAAAAGCGCTTCCTGTTTGCATTTCAAAATAAAAGCATTCAGAGCATTTTTCTGTGGACTTTTCTTCTGAAATACTTGCAGAACAGTACCACCTTTTAATTGTGTGGATTATTATTATTATTATTATTATTACTACTACAGATGAGCACACACCTCTTCACCTATTTTCTGTTCAACATAAATATAAACAACTTCTATAAATAAATAAAAATGGCCATTATTAAAGACAAACTATGTAGAAATTAAGGGCAGCGAAGCCGTCTGCGTGGACGCTACAGGCAGTCACTGTGATGACGTCATAGACGATGACGTCATAGTTGATGATGTCATCACGAGCCTGAAAGGTCATGGTGGGAGAAACACCGAAAGGCTAAACGCCAACAAATGTGAATCGAAGCGGAATATGTCGTGAAGGTAGAAACATTTCTTGGATCACGACATTGAGCGACTGGAGTTATTGGAAATGTTTAGCAACCGCAGACTAAAAACAAACAAAACAAAAAAAAAGGTATGAAGTGAAGCCTCTAAACCTCCGCTCCCTCTCCCTCTCTCCGTTAACGCAAGTCAAACTCGGCTAAACCCAAGAAACCTCGTTTGAACCGGCTTTGGTGGGAAGATCAAAGATTACTGCTCGTTAACGACAGTTAATACAGAATCCAACCGGAGGAGTGAGCAAGCAACAGGTGAGTGCTTTGAATTATTAAACCATGAGTGAGTTAGTGTTTAGAGGAGGGAGGGGGGAGAGGGGGGGGTAACACACACACAGCAAGGCTTGGGTGAGCAACACTTACAAAGTACAGTTAACATGGGAAATGAACAGTCGGTTTGTTTTCCTTTAGGACTCTACAGAAGAGGGAATGAGAACAGAAGACAAGAGAGATGACGAGCGTGACGCTCTGCAAACTGCTGGAGAGAACGAAGCAAACGGAGGCCGAGCGGCGTTTAAAAAACACGCCGGTGTTTTACGAGTTGTGGCCTGATGGATATTCATGAGGTTGTTAAAACAACGGGAGATTTTTACTTTTTTTTTTTCTTCTGTTGAGCAACTAAAGTGTTGAGTCTTTTTCTACATAACGCCAATTCCAAGCAGGTGGGAACCCTCGGGTTCTGGCGAGTGTCTTAAAGCTGCATTCTCTCTCCTGGCCACCAGGGGGTGACTCCTCTGGTTGTATAGAAGTCAAAGCTTCATGTGTTAAAGCTGCATTCTCTCTCCTGACCACCAGGGGTTGACTCCTCTGGTTGTATAGAAGTCAAAGCTTCATGTGTTAAAGCTGCATTCTCTCTCCTGACCACCAGAGGGCGACTCCTCTGGTTGTATAGAAGTCTATAGAAAATGACTCTACTTCTCTCTTGATTTATTCCCTCAGTAAACATTGTAAACATGAGTTTATGTCTCAATCTCTAGTTTCAAGTCTTCTTCAATACAGCATGATGTTCATTTAGTAAATTATGGTCCATTTAGAGTCAAACAGACCATAAAGAGGGGATGATTTAGGGGCGGGGCTACAAGGTGATTGACAGGTCAACACCAGAGACGTATACAGCGTCTCTACGTCCTCCTCAGTCCTAATATGGTCACTTCCTGTTCACTGGTTGCAAAACAAGGTGACGGCAAAATCACCAAACTCAAAGCTTCCTAACAACCAATGAGGTGCCGTTACCATGACTACGTCCACTTCCAATACACAGTCTGTGATTCCAAGCAGCTTTGAGGTTGTCGAGTACGAATGGCAGACAAGAGTTGTAGGAATAAGAAACTGTATTTCTCCATCTGTAGTTTAGTAGTTTCATCTATGGAAAATAATATTTCCCGCAATTTAAATCCCAATTTTGGTCAACATCAGATATTGTCCTCAAAAATCGATCAGCCTGGAATTGACCGCCGGAAGGTGGAAGAGCAGGTGATCTCGGTGACGTAGGACGGGTTTGACTCATCCGCAGTAAGACGGACTTCTGTGGCTCTGTGTCTGGGCGTGCACACCGTGATCCGGGTCCTGGAAGCTTAAGCCGATGCCAAGTGTGGCTTTTTTAAATCACGGCTTAACTTTGGGCCGTCTCTGACCTTCAACAACCAGACCCCCCTCTCGTTCTTACCAACAACGTCAGCAGGAGTAGCGTAACACTTTGTCTCTGGCATACAAGCAGAGGAATGTTAACTAGTAGGTTTGGACTGGATGTCTTAGAAAATAAATAAAAAAATATATAATAATAAATAAATAAATAAATATAATAAATAAAAAAATACATAATAAATAGAATTATATATATACATTAATAAATAGAATTATATATAATAATAAATATATATACATATATAATAATTATATACACATATATATACACATATATATAATAATAAATAATCTTAAATATATATAAAATAATAATTATATATCCATCCATTTTCATCCGCATATATATATATATATATATATATATATATATATATATATAGAGCTTCCATTGAGGTTTTTGAATGGCGCTTTGAATGTCTGTCTTCATATTTTATGACGTTATCGCACAAAAGAAAAGATCCTCCAATAAAACCCTCAATTTGAATAAAATGATTCATGCAATTAAATTATCATGTCCTTTTTGTTTTTCACTAAAGTACCTCTATTTAATGAATATAACATGAATAATATCCATCAGTGCGTCCTCCCTTCAAAGCGGATAAACCATGAAAATAATATAAAACTATATTTGTAAGTAAAAACTGACTTCAAGTTAAAAAACATTAACGTTGAACACTGAAGTGTTTGTCTTTAAAAAGGCTAAACGCCAACAAATTATGCATTAAACACTATTTCGTTAGATAAAAACAAGTTGTGAATTTTGGAAATGATTACATTTATATTTCTTTAAATAATCTTTGACTTTCTGGACTTCTCAGGACAAACGGAGTTACAGGAATAGTTTAGATCTCACGACTCGGAAACAATCTAATTCTACAAATAGAAATGGAAATAGAACCGGTTTGTAACCGACACCGACAACCGGATCTTCCCTCCGCCCGCTGAGAGGCTGCAGAATTAATACTCATCTGCAACTCGGGCAGAAATACCAGCTTCAAACTGAATGAATTTGCATCCGAATATCGACTCAGAATTAGAGTAACGATGGAAACCTTTTTAACTATCCGTTCCAGCCCTAGAAACTGGAACTACTCGAGACCGTTAACAGATCGTACCGGGTTCCTTTTTTTTAACGTAACGTCTTTAAATGTGGCGACTACGATCATGGGTTACTTTTCCTGGCAAAAATTGGAAGTAGGATATATCTTAGGGTTGCATCCAGAACATCAATCAAGCTGCTCGAGGTTTAGAGACGCGAAGGCAGGTTAAGTAAAGAGTATGAGTGAGTTAGTTCATCGGCTTGTAACCGTGGAAACGGAGGCTCAGGAACAGCAAAATGTCCTTGAGTGTTATTATGAATGAGGGGGAGAGGGGGGAGGAGCACGAGACTCTTACCTTCTCCCTGCATATCTGAAGTCCATAGTGTGAGGTTGTCACGTAACAACTGCATGATAAGTGTGGAGTCCTTGTAGCTGTCTTCATTCAGTGTGTCCAGTTCTGCGATGGCGTCGTCAAACGCAGCCTTCGCCAACCTGAGTTTTCAAGCATCAAAAATATATATTATCCATCTGCGTCTGGTTACTATTAATCATTTTGCATCGGTACTTATACTTCGCTTTGACCGTAAAACTAAAAAGAGACACACGAGAGGAAAGTGCATCGTCACCTGCAGGCGCGGTCGGGAGAGTTTAAGATCTCGTAGTAGAAGACGGAGAAGTTGAGGGCGAGGCCGAGGCGGATGGGGTGCGTGGGGGGGAGCTCCAACATGGCGAGGTCGGTGGCGGTTTTGTAGGCCACCAGGCTGTTCTCCGCCGCCTCCTTTCTGTGGTTGCCGGTGGCAAACTCTGCCAGGTACCTGTGGTAGTCACCCTTCCTGGAATTGGGGGAAAAACAAAATGGCCACAAAATAAGTGTCTGATAACATTACAGGTTAATTGTTTTTAATGGTCTTGAAGGAGCTTCCTGTGCAACTTGTTACACAAGTCTTCCCTTTATAACAGGCGGCAACTATCAGTTCTAAAGAGTGAAGCCAATGCGGAAGTGTCTTAAAACCTGCATTCTCTCTCCTGACCATCAGGGGGCGACTCCTCTGGTTGTATAGAAGTCAAAGCTTCATGTGTTAAAGCTGCATTCTCTCTGCTGACCACCAGGGGGCGACTCCTCTGGTTGTATAGAAGTCAAAGCTTCATGTGTTAAAGCTGCATTCTCTCTCCTGACCACCAGGGGGCGACTCCTCTGGTTGTATAGAAGTCAAAGCTTCATGTGTTAAAGCTGCATTCTCTCTCCTGACCACCAGGGGGCGACTCCTCTGGTTGTATAGAAGTCAAAGCTTCATGTGTTAAAGCTGCATTCTCTCTCCTGACCACCAGGGGGTGACTCCTCTGGTTGTATAGAAGTCAAAGCTTCATGTCTTAAAGCTGCATTCTCTCTCCTGACCACCAGGGGGCGACTCCTCTGGTTGTATAGAAGTCAAAGCTTCATGTGTTAAAGCTGCATTCTCTCTCCTGACCACCAGGGGGCGACTCCTCTGGTTGTATAGAAGTCTATAGAAAATGACTCTACTTCTCTTGATTTATTCCCTCAGTAAACATTGTAAACATGAGTTTATGTCTCAATCTCTAGTTTCAAGTCTTCTTCAATACAGCATGATGTTCATTTAGTAAATTATGGTCCATTTAGAGTCAAACAGACCATAAAGCAGGGGATGCTTTAGGGGCGGGGCTACAAGGTGATTGACAGGTCTCTACGTCACTCCTCCACATTCCAAATATGGTAACTTACGTTCATTGGTTGCAAAAAAACAAGATGGCTCAGCTTCATAACATCAGTCCACAAACCAACGGGTGACGTCATGACGACTACGTCCACTTCTTATATACAGTCTGTGGTTTATACACTGAGATATTCCTAAACTTCCCGGACCGTTGCTGTCTGGAATTTACCTCTTAAATGTTCCATATTTAACCATAATGCTACCTCAGAAACACCCTCCTCATCACGTGCAGGGACCAGAGGGTTGGTTTATTTATTCCTCTACTAGTTTACATTCAGACCACGGAGCTCTTACATTTTGTTGTAGAAGACCTTAGACTCTCCCATGACAGCAGAGGGGAGTAGGTGCCTGTCCAGTGCATCCAGAATATCACCACAGATTGACTTCAGCTCCTTCTCAACCTGAGAGCAAACAAGACAACTCAAATCAGCAAAAACATTTTCATCATTTTCTTTGAAGGCTGCATGAGATATCGTTTCAGCCTGTATATTAACTCAAAACACAACAATATATATATGTATATATTTTCTGTATATATAGAATATCTAATATATATTATATATAGAGATAATATATGTATAGAATATATATCTATATATAGAATAGATGTATTCTATATATAGAGAGAATATACATATATATATAGAATATATTCAAATATTTAAAGAGAGAATATATAAATATATATATTCTATATATTTATATAAATATATATAACTAAATGGTGGAGTGACATTTTATATTAAAGTATAAATATAATATTTATTCATTATACTTTAACTGTTTGATTACTTATTTATTGTACTAGTTTAGATCTTTTTACTGATGCCTCTCGTTGAGTCGCTTTGCGGCTGTAATACTGTATAATAATAATAATAATAATGTAATGTCAGTTCCCCTCCCCCCCTTTTTTTGGACAATATCTGCCCTTTTAAAGCCCCGTGCTAACAACCTGTAACAGATTTGTTCCCCGGGGAGGCGGCGAACAGAAGAAATGAAGGCACCAGCAGCAGGACCACCCGACTCTGAATCCCATTAGGTCATTGACTGCAGCCTCTCCCATCTCTCTGACACACGCTGGCCCCTCCCAGATTAACAGCCAGCTCTTATTTCCCTTCATAAAAAGCGAGACAGAGCGGAGGATTTGCCAGGCCATGACTCAGATGCAGCCCGTCCAGTAGCTTGCTCGTGGTGTGTATTATTAATACGAGCTGGTGAGCTCACGTTAGCACAGCCGATCTGAGAAGCTGTGAAATGCATTCGGGACAACGTGGGATCCGTGCAAGCGCTCCGCTCGTTTTCGGGGGGGAATAAAGCGACACCCCCAGGAACTTTACCGTTTGCCTGTATTCCCGGATCATCTTCAGCTTCTCCTCCCCGCCCTTGCTCTCCTCCCTCTGTTCGATGCTGCTGATTATCCTCCAGGAGGCTCTCCGGGCGCCGATCACGTTCTTGTAGGCGACCGATAGAAGGTTCCGCTCCTCCACTGTGAGCTCCACGTCCATGCCCGCCACGTTCTTCATAGACACCACCATCTCTGTGGAGGAGACGCGTTAAAAAAAAATATAAAATAAACAATGTTTTATTCATCACGTCTTGAGACGACTAGCTGTCGATCTGATGATGATGATTCACGTCGCCCGAATAACGAGATTTCCCCGTCTTTTAAACAACGGCGTCAATTCAATTACCGCGCGGTGACGCAACGCCTCCGACGGGCAGAGGTTCGGATGGTAACCACCCAATATTACGCCATTTCTACATACTTGAATTTCACAGGCCTGAAAGAAAAGAAAACTAAACGTGTCCTCGGTTGAGCTAAAAGCATTGTGGGGGAAGAGTTCAGGCGTGAGGCACGTTGGGCTCAAAAGATAATAATTTACAGCTTATGCAAGTCAGGTGTGACCGTGAAACGACAAGAGAGTGTTTAGAGTACATGTTGGGGCGCAGAACGTCCATCTATTCAGTGGCAACAATCCAACACACACACACACACACACACAAAAGGAGGGGCAATGCGGGCAACGGTGCACACCTCAACCTCCAAAGAAATGTATTTTTAAGTTGAAGGACATTTTTTTTTTTTTTTTTTTTAACACTGATAAACGATGGTGGCATCCACTTGTTCTAATACCGGTCTCGGAAATGGAGCGAGCACGCGAGTCTATGCAATAATATCACATTATCGTGTAATTTATACGGTCACTCGCGTACTGCACATGTGCAAACTAGTCCTACAATATTATTTCTTGATAATTCTACATTGAGCAGGAACAAACCGGGCTCGAGACAGCAGAGCTAACAGCTAACGTACGGAGGTCGCATCGTGATGCGTTCAAGCTCTGTTCGGTAAAAACGAGTACCGGCCGATTGGTTAATCGTGACGTGATCTTGGTAAACTTCGTTATTGGCCGACAAACGAATAAACACAGCTAGTTAACGGAGATGTTTTCACAGCGTTATAAAATAGATAGTAAGTTCGGGTATCAAAAATGAAAAAATGGAAATAAAATGTATATTGGAACATTTATTACCTGTAATGTGTGAAGATGCTTTGTGAGAAAGTTTTTTTTATTAATGACTGTTGATTGATGTACAATGTAAATAAGACACACATTGAGGAGGTTATGTGTATTGGTTTTTATCCACCGTCACGTCATAACCCACCTCTCCTGGTCCCCGAAGTCTGCGATAGCTTTTGTTTTAACGATTGCAGAGTGCAAGCTTTCCAGATGTTTTTTATATATATATATATATATATATATATATATATATATATTATATATCATAATAGATATATATCATAATAGATATATATCATATAGATATATATATATATATATATATATATATATAGATATATATCTATAGATATATATATATATATATCATATGATATATATCTATAGATATATATATATATCTATAGATCTATATCTATATCTATAGATCTATAGATAGATATCTATCTATATATTTATATATAGATATATATCATATATGATATGACACATATATATATATATACACACACACACACACACACATATGAATGATATTTTGTACAGTGTCTTGTAGTAACGCAGGCCTAATATATGCTGTTGCACAAGGGTTGGGACCGGATTCTTTAGCACCATCCTTTTGTACATTTCATGTACTTTTAAGTTGCGTTTAGACGGAGAAATCGAGGGCGGATTTGTTGGTAAATTCCCCTTAAAAATGTAAAATATCTTTATTGCAAGAAATAAAAAAAAAAGGACATTATGAGTCTTTTGCACAATGAAGCGTGGAGTTTTCTCACGTCACTTGGTACTTCTCAGGTTTTAAAATGTATTTATACGGCATCTCTGATGATTCACCTTGCATAAAACACATTTTGATGACCTACCGGCAGCAGAATCAGAGTGGATCGGACCACATTCCTGTCGAGGTGACCCGCTCAGCCAGAGGCCCATAAATCAGCCTGTAAATACAGAGAGTGAGTCATGGCTCATTCACTCCACGTTACCGGGCAACGTGGTGGCGACGGCAGGCCGTCTAAAAACAGCCTGCACCCGGCCTGTAATGGCATGACGGGAGGGTACCGGGGAGGGGAAGAGGGGGTCATTTTCACCAATCGATTCCGTATAGGAGGAGGGAGGAAGGGAGGAGGAAAGGGGGAGGGGGAGGACAGCTGCCCTCCCACTCACACCTCCAGTTGACGTTATCAAAAAAAATAAAACACGCAAAATGAAATAAAATCAAATGTGTTATTGTGGAAAGAAAAAGGGGGGACGGAGCCGTGAGTGTGGGTGTTTTCCAGGCAGCTCAGACGTCGGGTCTGTCGTTAGCCTGGTGCAGAGGGGAGGGGAGGCACCTCCTGACAGTTCACGCTCCAGTAATCCGCCATTTTGTTACGGCCCTCTCGCTCTCTCCGCTAACGTTACCCGCCATCCGTACCTTTTTTTTAATTTATTTTGTATTATTAATAAAAACGCAGGACCGTTATGACATTTACGGTTTTAATGTCGTAGGTAGGTTTTTTTTTTTTTTTTTTTTTTTTTTTTATAAATATAAATGTATTTATTAATTCATTTAATTTTCTCTCCGCACAAAATCAAAACCAACGGCCGTGAAATGGAACACGACGACCGTTAGACACGTTCTATCTCCTGGCTGGGCGCGCGCCGCCGCCGTTGCTGCTTCTTCTTCTTCTTCTTCCCCGACCGTGTCCCGCTCCGGAGAGCCAGCCAGCCCCCCGAGGAAGCACGCGTGTCTTACCGTCGTATCGCTCTGCCTGCTCGGCCAGCTTCGCCTGGTAAACGAGGTCCTCTCGCTCTCCCATCGTGCGTCGAGGTGCTGCGGCTGCGGCTGCTGGAGGAGGAGGAGGCGGCGGCGGCGGAGGAGGAGGAGGAGGAGGCGAACGGGTCAAAAGCGGCGATTCTTCGGGGGGGAAACGACACGGCGTAGCGCCAGGTCTGTCGCGGCGGTTCCTAGAAGTGAACTGGGTCGATGAGTGGTGTTCCGCCCCACCGGCAGCGATGTGCTGTTGATGGAGTAAAGATGGCGGCCGGTCTCATCGGAGCGCTGCACATACGCACATGAATCACCAGCTCTGATACCTCCTTCCTTCCTTCCTCCTTCCTTCCTCCTTCCTCCTTACTTCCTTCCTTCCTTCCTTCCTGCCGCCTTCCTTCCTCCTTCCTTCCTGCTCCCTTCCTTCCTTCCTTCCTTCCTCCTCCCCCCCAAGTAATAATGTAATATTTTAAAAGAGAGAATCAATTTCAATATAAATATATATTTAACTATATATACATAAATATATATTTAACTCTATACATATATATTTATATTAAACTATATATCAATATATATTTAACTAACATATATATTTGTATTTAACTATATATATATATATATATATATTTAACTATATATATATATTTTATATTGAACTATAGATATATAAATATATATATTTAACGATATAAATATATATTTATATTGAACTATTTATAAATATATATTGAACTATATATATATATATTTATATATATATAGTTCAATATAAATATATATATTTATATAGTTATATATATATATATATATTTATGTATATATAGTTAAATATATATAAATATATATTTATATTAAACTATGTATATTTAACTATATAAATAGATTTAACTATATATATATTTAACGATATATAAATATATATATTTATGTAGTTCAATATAAATATATATATATTTAACTACATAAATAGATTTATGTTGAACTATATAGATTTAACTATATAAATATATATTTAACTATATTTATATTTAACTATATATATAACTATATATATAGTTATATATAAACCAACATATGTCCTCAAAGTCTCCAAATAACAGTTAAATATAAATATATAAAATATATATATGTATGTCGCCAAATAATAGTTAAATATAAACATATATGTATATATAAACCAACATGTGATGTCCTCAAAGAATAGTTATAAACCGTATATATATATATATATATTTATACTTAACTATTCTTTGGGGACATCACATGTATATACTGTATATATATTTCTGGGAAGACATTTTGCTGATTATCAAGAGTAACTTTTACTGCTTTAAGCATCACAAATTAAATCCTATTTACCTGGAGCTGGTTAGGTGCTGGTTGATGTTTATATGATTACTTTCTCTGATATATTCACCACAATTTTCATGACAATTAAAACCTTTTCAACTAATAAAAGGCAAGGAGATTATTAAAGGTTATTTAATTGCCTATTAAAAGGAAATTAGCATTTCAGCATTTTTCTGTGCAAGTAATCGGTGTCGTTTTAATTGATATGAAGTAATTTACCTTTACCGTTTGTTAAAGTAATTCCGTTTGCGATTGACAGCAATGCTTCACACATGTTTTCACAATAGCAAACATATTTAATGTCGGTTTTCTTTGCACGTGCCGTGTATAAGGGAGTCGACGTTGGCTTTAGTAGGCTGGTGATCACGCTGGTAAAACTTATTTGGACACATTCCTACGATACATTGACATTATAGTCACCCTGCTTCATAGTGTGTTACTAAAAATACCCCTGGCAATATGAATGGCAACCATTTCCGTAGCTAGGCAACTGCCATGTGCAGCATGAATGGAAAAGGCGCTTTGGTCCTGTATTGTAGTAAAAAAATAAATAAAAAAAGTCAATACATTTAACAAATCATTTGTCATGGGTTCGACTTTATTTACTAGTATATTAACACATTACATGCTACGGAAAATAAAAAGGTAATTTTCAATTGTCTTGAAAGAATATAGTGTTATAATAAAATGGCACATTTTGATATTAACACAATTTCCACTGGCATTTTTTTTTTTGCCACCCCCTCCTTTGTATGAAAGGAAATTAATGACTTCATGCAGGGCTACAAAAAAAACAAAAACAAAAACTTCTCGGTGGTTTCGTTGGCAATGCAATTTATAAAAGGTAATGATTTATGTTCCTAAGCACCTGCCATGTGAAGTGTGAGTGAGAAAGAAGCTCGATTTGATTAAAAATGGGCCGATTAAAAAGCTGAAGATTCACACATTTTACTTTCCTCTTTCAGATTTTTCCCAATAAGTCAACCGCATTAAAGCCGGGCAATATATTGACGTCTCAACACCGTGAGACGAGACTAGACATCCTCTTTTCCTGCTTTAAAAAGATGCATCACATCACGTAAAGTGACTTCCATTATTTACGTTATTATTATTTAACAAAAACCTCATTGACTAAAATTATTTTGTGGAAGCACCAATGGTCAACTCTACAAATAATCACCATAATGTCAATATTTTAATAATAAAAAATATTGCGACCATTTATTTTCTCTCAAAAATCGCCCCAGCCCTGAAACTATTTAAAAAAAATAGTCAATATTATTATTTGGAAAGTGGCCAACTTGAAAAGGAAAGATCAATGTGTGGGAGCGATCAAGGGAAATTAAAA
>JACSYO010001455.1:30000-55000 GCA_016806645.1 Ophiodon elongatus
TTTTCTCTGGTTATTATGATTATAAATTAGATATTTTGGGGGGTTTTGGACCGTTTTCTGGACAAAAACTGTGGTTTGAAGACTTTTGACTCAAGCTTCAGGAAAATGTGACGGATAATATGTTTGAGAATCTTAGTGACACTTCGTAAAACACACGATTCATCGGGAAAAAAGCGGATTAATTCAAATTCATCAACTGTATTCACGGACTGGAATCTCCACGAAGACAAAAACTGAATTAAAAATGAAGAGCACCTCTATGACGGAGGGGTTGACTCCACACGGCTCTCAACATGGCGACGGCCGACTACGTAAACAAAGCAGAGAGACTCTCAGATCACGACACACACACAGATCGTTCCACTAAGTAAACGTATCAAACAGCTGTTTCGATGCTCTGAATTTAGCACATTTAAGACCAATTATGTTGAAAATGTTGTTTTTAAAACCCCATCGACACATAAAACCTCCTGAAACGGGGATCCATCCGGCTTCAGGGGGTTATTAAGGACACGCACACTCAAACTGGAGGTCTCCGCCATCGGAGGGTTTTTTTTTTTTTTCTGCGGACAACGAGACGAGGAAACGTGGGCTAATTATTAACCTGAGTCACTCGAGGAGAAACACAAGCCGGAAACCAACTCTACGTAACGGAGGGGATCTCAAAGCGACCCGGAGCTGGAGGAGTCCGAGGAGACACAAGAGCACACTCGCCTCCTCGTCCCTCAGCTTGACTCCTAGCTTCACACAGACCAGAGGAAGTGGTCCTGTTCCCAAACACAAACTATTTCCTTCCCCCCTCCCGCTTCCCGCTTCCGGACACTTTAAAAAAAAACAAAAAAAAACAGTCCGGCTACCGAGGAGCCGAGCTTCAGAAAGAGGAAGCCAGAGAGTTAATAAACATTTTTTTCAAGGGGCGACCTCTGACCCCGAGAGATAACGGATGACCAGATTGTGTAGGAAACTACCGGCGGCCTCTCTGACCTTGAGCCGTAACCCAGGGATACGCCGTAAACCGACCTCCGTAATGACGGGGAGGGATCATAATCATAATCATAAACTACTTTATTACCTTTGTACGAGGTCTACAAAGAAACAGGTCAAGTATTAAACGCTTTATAAAGAAACAAAAAGGTTGGATATCACGTGAAACTATCTGATCTGGCTGCTAAATATGAAATAATGAAGATTTTTTTAACACTTCCTGCCTTCATGGTACGATCCCGGGACGTAAATAGTGTCGAGTAAACTGAGCTCCACGAGTACTGAGGAGGAAGGAGTTAAAGAAAGGGTGGAAGGAGACGAGGAGCAGAGCTCATTCTCGGTCCTGCGTCCTTCTCCGCTAACGGCCTCCTTTCCTTTCCTCGAGGAGCCGAGACGTAAACCCCCCCCCCACCTGCGCGGGTCCATATTTACCTCCAGGGCCAGGGCGGTCTTGTCGTAGGCGTTGGGGACCCTCTTCTGTACGGCCCTGGCATAGACGGGTCCATTCTGGAGGTTGGGGAGGGAGGTGGGCTGGGCGTACTGGCTCGGGTCTCCCAGCAGCGGAGCCCCGGACTGGGCCGCCGAGCCGTCAGAGTTCCCTAGCGGCCCCCCGGGCACGCCTGGCCCCCCCGCTCCTCCTCCTCCTCCCCCCGCCGCCGCCGCCCCCCCCGCCGAATTCGGAGACGCCGGCCGGTACTTCTCCACGTACGGCACCGGGATCATGCCCGCCCGGCCCTCAGAGTTCTGGGCGTTCCACCACTGCTCCTCGGGCTTCTCCAGCACCCGCAGGACGTCGCCCTTCCTGAACGGGAGGTCCTCCTCGTCGTTGCCGGGGAAGTCGAACAGCGCCCGGACGTACTCGTCCTCCAGGCGCGGCGGGGGCCCGCCGGGGCCCACCATGATGAAGGAGGTGTGTTTGGACTTGTTGATGGGTTCTATGAGAGTGGTGGTGTCCAGGTAGTGGATCTTGTAGAACTCCAGCAGAGCCGGGAGGGCGTCGAACTCCTGGTCGCCGATACGGAACCTCGGATGGGCCAAACCTGGAGAGAGCGAGGGGGGGCCGGGGGGGGAGGGAGGGGGGGGGACACAACATGACATCATTTCTCATCATCTGACCTATTTGCGTAACCAAGGTGCTTTCCAGAGCGACCAGGAAGGACTTTTTGTTTCCTTATTTCCTCGGTCTTCATCTGTTTCGTTCCCTCCGAATTAAATGTGTATTTCTGGGAAGAAAAAAAAAGGTGCACGAGGAAACGGAAACAAATTTCTTCCGGGGGGGCAAAGTCTAATTAAAAACGTGGACTCAAAGACTTTAATGAATTACAAGTTAAGAGGCTTATTTTTTACTATATTTGAGGACTCACAGCAGCCACCATGCTGCATGTCAGTGACCAACAGCTACAACTGTGACCACACATGTGTGACCCCAACATTTAAAGTCACGTGTGTCCAAAAAGGGGCTCTATTGCGCATCTCTCTTTTTGGTGCAAGTCATGCAAGAACGGTCACATCAGCATCTCCATAATACCCCCCCCCCCCACCCCCTCACACACCTCCCCCCTCTCACACACCTCCCTCCCTCCCCCCTTTTCTCTCACCTGGGCCGGACTGTCGGTTGTTGCTGATGCTGTTAATGATGTAATGCGAGACTTTGGAGTTCTCCGACACGGAGAGCACGTAGTCCCCGGGGCTGGTGATGGAGTCCCGCACCAGGAACACGCCGTGCCGCTGCCCCTGCAGCAGGGACACAGCCTCCTGCCTGCTCAGCCGACCCCAGTACCAGCTGCCGCGGTCCTCCGCGTCAAAATTCCCGGCCATTATTTACCCGAAAGCCGAGGCTTCTTGCACCGGGGCCTTCTCCCCCCCGTTATCCAAACAGGCGAAGCCCCTTCAACTCATGCAAAAAAAACTTTAGCGCCTTAAGAGCACGTTTGGTAAACAGGCGACACCCTGCAGCCAGCCGTCTGCACATCAAACCGCCGACACAGAACCGGAACCCGGAAATAAAAAAAAATAAAAAAAAATAAGCACTCTTCTGTGTTTTAACGGTCGGGTTTATTATTTTTTTTAGCTACAGAATTCCGGCTACATGACAACTAAGTTCAAAAAACTGAAATGGCGGATACGAAAAAAAAAAAAAAAAAAAAAAAAAGACCTCACTCGCCGGATCTGACGTAGCGCTTTCAAAGCTGAATCGGAATCCAAAGGAGGACTTCCGGTTCGAGCGGCAAACCATTATATTGCGCTTATAACGATCAGATAACGTCATAATACTACAATAACACGTAGAAAAATTTATATTATAACATTTTGTATCAACTACTTAGACGTATATTTACTCTTTTTTCTCTTCTTCAAAAGGGACAAATTTGAAAGCTCTTATTTTGAAGTGCACGTCTTTTCCGGTTTGCGTGAACTCCATTTAACTTGACGTGTTGGTGGTTTGTTGTGAAACATAAACCTCGCCGATTTATTTATTTTATTTATTTATCTATTATCACGCTATTTATTTATTATAATATTTACAAAAATATTTAGAAGTTCTTAAAAAATATTTAATTTATTACATTTAACCCGGTAGACAGCGGCTTGGTTGTAATTCGTAAGCTTGGCCACTAGATGTCAGACAAATATTATTTTAAATCCTTAATTATTTCAGGATCCACGTGGGTTGGTGTGTCAAAATATAATAATACAAAATAATTGAACTGATAAAAGATTAACATTAAATAAGAAAAACACTTTATCCCAGTTACAGACAGAAAACTAAGACACTATTTCACTGAACTAAAACTATATAATATCAACAACATTTTACCTGCAGACTTGATGTTTATACCTGTTTTTAATTACTTTCTTACATTTATAGCTGTGGACCTGATGCTTTAAAACTGTTTATTAATTACTAACATTTATAATTAATTACTTACTAACATTTATAGCTGTTTATTAATTACTTACTTATTTATATATACACACATTTATAATAATTAATTGATATATATTTCTAAACATTGGATCTGGAAGTCTAGAATTTGGGTGTAATGGTTTAAAGTAAATCCCAAAGGTAAAGGCAGGAAAATGAAAAACACTATTATATTATAGATATTCTGATACGACCATTTAAAAGGTGACATGATACTCAAACACAGTAAATGCAGGATGTGTTTTTGTATCGTAGAATTTATTGGGATCCATGTTATAACAGAAAATGATGCGTTTTACAATTGCATCTGTAAAAGAACGCACGGAGCATTCGCTTCAATGGATCACCTTGATGAAGTGTCACGGAAAACAATTGGGAGCCTTAGGGAGAAGATACGGTCTGGGTAATAATACAGAGGTATACTGTAGATTTAGAAGGATATGTTGAAGAGAGAAAAGACCAAAGGCTACAGACACTTCATGCCTTCAGATTCACATTACCATGTTTTTTTTGTTTTTTTTACATATATCAGCAAAGTCACAAACATCTTCACATTTAGTGTTCATAGGTCCTCCGGCTCTACGAGTTAAACACAACCATCATGTCCTCTTTTACTGGAACGTATGAAAGGACCTCTGTATGACCAGCCAATGGGTGAAGCCCATCACTAAGCCCCTCCCTCAAACGGCCACTGTCCAATCATTCTCTCTCCTGACCACCAGGGGGCGACTCCTCTGGTTGTATAGAAGTCAAAGCTTCATGTGTTAAAGCTGCATTCTCTCTCCTGACCACCAGGGAGCGACTCCTCTGGTTGTATAGAAGTCTATAGAAAATGACTCTACTTCTCTCTTGATTTATTCCCTCAGTAAACATTGTAAACATGAGTTTATGTCTCAATCTCTAGTTTCAAGTCTTCTTCAATACAGCATGATGTTCATTTAGTAAATTATGGTCCATTCAGAGTCAAACAGACCATAAAGCAGGGGATGCTTTAGGGGCGGGGCTACAAGTTGATTGACTTCTATACAAAAACGCAAGAGGAGAGATGTCAGATATGGATTCAACAGTGTGGAAGACTTCCACTCACAGCTGAATCCATCTAAGATCAACAAAAACTACTCTGTGTGCTCCGACGTAAGATGTTAATAATGTTAGCTAGCTTAACACGTTAGCAAACAAAGATGGTTGAATATTAATAATCATGAATTTATTATATCCTACCTGGCGTGCTTTAAACAAATGGAACAGCGGGATACTTTAGTTTTATGTTAGATAATGAACAATAGATCATATCGTGAATGTTGTTCTCAAATATATAATGTTGATATTTCAAAAACAATTATTACAGAAATCTCGACAGGCCTAGCAACAGTCGCCAAAGGGGGAGGGGCTTAGCAACCTTAGCCTAAGGGCAACCTTAGGCTTTATACTGAGGCGCGCGCCAGAAAAAGTACGTAATCGCAATTTGTCACAAATATTTCACTGATAAAAACACTATTTAACGTAAATGTTGTGTGTATTATTTTACGTCTAAGGGTTTAACAAAGAAGGCCGATTCGTTTTTAGACGCTTTTAAAACAGGAGAGGTCTTAAAAAATCTACATTTTATTAAATACTTTGCTGCCAAATCAAATAATTTTACATGATATTCAACCTTTATTTCTTTATAATGCTTTTAATACTTGAATTCTTTCTTTGCAGAGCTCGTATAAAGGTAATAAAGTAGTCCGTGAATATGAGATATTAGTTTACAGTTAATTGTAATCCCTCCTCGTCATCGTGGACGTCGGTTTTTAATGGCGTTTTGCCGGTTAGACCTGCAGTCTGTGATCAAATCTCTGAGTTTTGATTCTTCACAGTTAATTTAATCTGAACGCCCGCTTGGGTTTCGGAGAATAAAAAACGCCTCGGGTGTAAACAAAGCTTCTGAGACACACGAGCAATAAGTGTACAAGAGATTTTGTTTTGGAAGAGTGCCCTCTCATCCTCATGACAAACGACAACTTTCACATCCATCGGCGGTAGTTTGATTGAAGACCCGCCTCCTTTGCCTCTGATTGGCTGGTACTCGTTGCCTCCTGTTGCTGATGAACAGGTTTGGTGGAAGCCTTCTTGCTCCAGTGCTCTCATATATAAATTACAGCTGATTATTGGAGTTTGCCTATATGGATGGAATAACATTACATATCCGTAATTTTGCACTCGTAATTTAACGTAACGTTGTTTTGGCCCACTGATTGACAAGAAAATGTAAAAATGGTTCCCCTGAGACACTGAATCTAAAGCCACAGGGACTGATAGTTGATGTTGCACAAACATTCACATCACAATCTGAAATTGGTTTTGCAGGGACCGGCTTATTGTAAAGGCAGCTTAAAGGGCAATTTTTTTTTTATATTTTAAATCGAGTTGTTGCAGCCGACCGAATCCACAAAAAGAACATGAGTTATCCCCAATAAACAGATAAAACACAAAGTAATAAAGATGTGCTGTAACACAGGGGTTGCTTCATCTGGTTGTTTTAAAAAATGCACGTGCTAAATTGCTGAAGTCCCCGTGAAGTCGCTGGTTTCCTGTTTGAAAAGTTTTGGACACCTTTTAAAGGGCCAGCGTGCAGCATTTAGAGGGATCTATTGGCAGAAATGGAATAATCACCTGATTGTAAGATCCTTTTTTTCTTCCCGTTACCTCAAGATGAGTGATTTATATCTACACGTCCTCTTCTTCGCCATGTTTTTTCTACAGAAGCCCAGAAGGGACAAACCTAACGCGAGCTCTACGGAGCGGCGAGGAGGCCGCCACATCCCCGCAACGTGGCACCTTTTAAGCCGGGGTTGGTGATTCTTGAGAAAAAAGAGTATACGGGAGATTTAAAAAAAAAAAAACGATCCAACCGACAAACCCATCCCGGCGTTGCAAACTCTTTTCAGATGAAAGCATCTCGCGGCTCGAGCTCCAGCGAGAAAGTCGGCAAGTCGGCAACACTGTCCCTTTAAGACCTCCCTCCGAAGCCACGCCCCCAAAATCAGCTGTTACGAACGCAGCTTGGGTAAAAATCTGGTGTCGAAACAATGAGTGAGAATGAAAAGATACCGCGTTTGTTTCCTGTTTTTGGGGCAGAGCGTTTCCTTTCTTGATCGCTGTCGGCATTTAATGAGAATTTCAACAAATATATAAAAAAAAAGAAATTCTCAAGAAAGTCACCAACCCCACCTTTAAATGTCTCTTTTAGTGGTTCTGCCGAATGTAAACGGCATCCATTCATTTTAAATAAAAATTCAAACGACTCACAGAATTTACACTGAATTTGAATTTATACGTATTCAGACATTTTAATTTGAGTTTCTAAGGATTACTTCCTGCTTATCAGAATATGGTTGCATACAATCTTTTCAGAGAGAAACTAGCTTCGATGCTTTGGTCATTAACTACAGTTCATACCTTCGGCCACCTGTCAAGATATTCAAGCTCTACACAAAGTTTAATGCGATGACCTTTGCAGAGGTAATAAATCGTGCCAGCAGAGGGACATAATGAAATGAAAACATGGAGCCTATGCTGGTTGGATTCTGCATAAATAAGCCACAACTACTGTAATTTAAAGGGATACTTCAGCAATTTAGTATTGCAGCTCTATAAAGTTGTGAGGATCAGCAGCAGGATATATTGGCCAAATGTTCTCGCACACCAAAACGTTTACATGCTTGTCAATATGAAACTACCCTGACGATGTTTTGCAACATGAGACCAACTGAGAGCGTCAGTTATTAAAGGCCTTCATTCTTTATTCTTTATGCCACACACGTTCACAGCTCCTTTGCAGCCATCTGGGGAAAATTACGAATATATTTATAATCTTTTTAACTGCTTTCAAATTATTCTCCCCCCCTTTGCATTTGAATAAAACCTTTCCTCTCAGTGCATTCTTATAATATTATTATTATTATATATTATATAATAATATTATTAATAATAATAATAATATTATTGATAATATTAATATTATTATAATTATTATTATTACTATTATTAATAATAATAATATTAATATTAATAATATTATAAGAATGCACTGAGAGGAAAGGTTTTAGTTGATATTAATATTATTATTATTAATAATAATAATAATAATAATAATAATAATATCACAAATTAGGAGTCTGGTTCACATTTCTCCCAACATTTAAAAACACAATTCATGTAAATAGCTTTGAACTATCCCCGACCTACAAAAATAACATATTACTTCATGAAATGAGTGTCTTTCATTTTTAAATAGCCGATCTACAATCTAAACAAAGATTAAAAAAAACATCATCCCGTATATAATATACTGCACATCCAAATATACAGTTTGTTTCTTGAAGCTTCGCGTTGGACTATAAGTGTGGGAGCTACATACTGCATGAGGATATAAGTAGTTGCGTACGTGAACGTGATCATAGCCGATATATAAACACAGCACCGTAAGCGTGTGAGGCGCAAACGTGATTATGAGGGAAAAAAGGCGACTAAACATTTCATCTCGACATCCCGGCTCGTTGCTTTCGGGATCCTCCTCCGACGTCTCCCTTCTGTTCTTCATCACTTGTTTATTTCTTTTGGTTTCAGCTGACTGATTTCATCTGCTCTTCTCTTCCACTGAAGCTCGGGTGCGTCTTGACTTTATTTTTTATTTATTTATTTTTTTTATGATCTCCCGCCCCTCCTCCGTCTATCCTCCGATCCATCTGGCTAGCCACGGACGGACGTGGGAGGAAAACATTTAAATCACTTCTAGTTTTTTTTTGGCAAAAACAAAAAACATTTTTCAAAAAGGTTTTAAAGGGGCCCTGACTAGTTTGTGTGCATCTTTTTTTTTTTCTTCTTTTTCATCTTTCAACAACACACTCTTAAAACGGGACGTGTCACAGGCACATGTAGGTATCACCACGGTTACCGGGAGGAAAAAAGGACCTGAATAAAGATTCTATACACAAAAGCCTCGCGTGATAATAATCTAGTCTACGCGTTAGCGTCCTCGGTCTATTTAAAAACAGGTAAAAACGTCTCCTCGTGTTTCTCGGGCGTCACCTGAACGCCTCCCGGGCGGCGCCGCGTCCACGTGGGCCGCTTTTGACTTGGAGCTCACTCAGTCGTCCTCTGGAGGAGAGACTTCCTCTCGACTTCGACACAGGAAAAAGGGGGGAGGAACGTTAGCGGAGGGAGGAGGAGTCAGGTCAGGTGGTCCGACCGCTCCTCGTCCTCCGACGCTCTCATTGGCTCCACGGCGCCCGAGGAGTGCTGCGATTGGCTGGAGCAGGACAGGTGGGAGGAGTCATCTCCGTCGTCCGCCATCACCGCCCTCCTGCCCGGCCGCACCACCTCCTCCTCCTCCTCCTCCTCCCCTCTCCAACCCCTCCTCCTCCCCCCAGCCTTCCTCTGCTCCCCGACCGTCCACATGCTCTCCTCCTCGTCGTCCTTCCCCTGCGCCTCCCTGTCGAAGTCCAGCAGCTCCTCCATCATCTCCTCTATCTCCAGCTCTCCGTCCAGCTCCTCCTCCACCTCCGACCGGAGCTCGCCCATGCTCTCGGTTCGGTTGTCGTCCGTCTCCTCCTCCTCGCCGCCGCCCCCGAGGCCCCGAGGCCTCTCGGGGGCGTCGCTGGCCTGACTCTCTCCGAACTCCAGGATGGTGGGCAGGTTCCCCTGCTTGGGGCAGCGCTTCCTCAGGCTGACCAGGAACGGCTGCGGCAGCGAGAAGATGTCCACGTTGTTGCCCAGGTCGATCCACGTCACGCTGGGGAAGCTGCCGGGGTCCTGGAGCGGGGCAAAGAAACAGGCTTTAGCAGAAATATCATCTTTCTTTTAGAAAAAGTTACTTTTAACTGGTCCTGAACCAGTCTCAAGCTAGTCCTGGTCCTCTAGAGACCTCAGTGTAGTCCTGATCCTCTATAGACCTCAGTGTAGTCCTGATCCTCTATGTGACCTCAGTTTAGTCCTGATCCTCTATAGACCTCAGTGTAGTCCTGGTCCTCTATAGACCTCTAGTCCTGGTCCTCCATAGACCTCAGTGTATTCCTGGTCCTCTATAGACCTCAGTGTATTCCTGGTCCTCTATAGACCTCAGTGTAGTCCTGGTCCTCTGTAGACCTCCATCAGTAACCAGACCACCAGAGAGAAGATGGTCTGTTTCTATAGAGTTCTTCTTAAAGCTCAGAGACACTACCTCTTTAGTCCACAAGGGGCGCCAGAACCACCACTACATGAAAGTTCCTCGTAGTAGTTTGACATCTTAACATCTTAACTATCTCACCTACACTACGCTGCATTTGACAAACACACATTAAAAAACATGCAGAGAAGGCGAGCGACCTTCAGAGAGTCGGTCAGCTCCTTCAGAACCGCTCGGGTCAGCCGGTTCCCGTTCAGCGCCAGCGTCTCCAGGTGCGGCAGCGCGGCCAGCGTGGGCAGCAGCAGCAGGAAGGCCTCGTCCGTCAGCTCGCTGAAGCCCATCTCCAGGCTGCCCAGCACGGAGGCGTGGCGCTGCAGGTGCGTACACAGGCGCTCCATGTCGCGGGCGGCCAGGGGGATGCCGGACAGGTCCAAGGCCCCGCTGGACAGAGGGGCCGACAGCACCGCCTTCAGGCTGCAGACGGACACGCGAGCAGATATTAAGGCAGCCGTTGTTTTTCTTACAATTCAAAAGAGCGTATCGTCTAAAAAAAAATCTTCATAATGTTGCATTTTTCTTACTGCATTTTTTCTTATTATTACATTATTACATTTTATTTAGCAGACGCTTTTAATCAAAGCGACTTACGATAAGTGATTCAACCATGAGAGAACAAACACAGAACAACAAGAATCAAGAAAGTACAATTTCATCAAGAAGGCCAAACTACCAAGTGCTATAAGTAAGAGACATTTAAGTGCTACTAAAGTACTACGATATATATATGTACACATACTATTTCTTTCTTTTTTTAATTTATTTTTTATTCCAGGTATAGTCGGAAAAGAGATGTGTTTTTAGTTTGCGGCGGAAGATGTAGAGACTTTCTCGTTCCATATAGATAAAAGATAATTACATACACATTTAGCCAGCTCCACTAATCCCATAAAAAACTGACAAAAAATGACAACATGGTAAAGTTTCCGTTTCCATGTTTCTATTAGATGTAATTTATTCACTGAGAAAAACCTAGCACACAATGCATCAAATGTTGTATATATTGTGCATTTATCTTATTTTCTTCTTATTATTCTATTCTATTTTTTGTATATATTGTTCGTTTTGTTATGTAAAATTGTTCTTTTCTTATGTAAAAATGCTGCTGTACCAATAAAATGTCCCCTTGCGGGATTAATAAAGTATCTATCTATCTATCTCAACAAAACTTTCTTCACCGTTTCTTCTTTTTGAATGTTTGTTCTGGTTTAAGTGCACTTTTTTTTTTTTTTTTAGCTCCAACCCATAATATCCACAATAAAATGCTGTTTTTGGTCAATAAAGTTTGGTGCCAAAAAAGGTCTACTTAAATAGGCTTTGAGCAGATCAATAGCACTCTCACATCAGTCTGTTCAATAAGCAGCTGCTGAGCCCGAAGACGGGAAGAAGTCAATCAATCGGTCAAGTTTTATTTACGTAGCGCCTTTCGAACAAAAATTAAAGTACTTTAGAAATGACTGACGGGACGAAAACATGATGAAAATGGAGAGAAGACGAAGAGACTAATAAACAACGAAATAAGTAAAAAAATATATAAATATTGAATAAATTGATGACGGTAAAATAGTCAAATTAAAGCTAGATTAAATCAGAAATAAAATATGAATAAATACTAAAACCACAGCACAAAAACACACAAGACACTGAATAAAATCAGACATAATAATAACCAGTAATACTAGAAAACATGAACTGGAGACAGTTAGAGGCTGAACGCAAAGACTGAGAGGAAATGGAAGATAACTCTATAGATAACTGAGACAGAAACACTGACGGGAAACTCAAAGCAACGGATCCTCGTACAACACGCGATATCTTTTACGAAAAAGTTATTTTTATTTTTTGTGCGTTTTCCTATGAAAGTCCAGCAACACGTGTCAATTACATAAATACAGTCTTTTCTTCTTTCTTCTTTTACAAAAACTCATTTCCGTCCTCAAAGGAAACAACTTAGTTAGGTTTAGGAAAAGATCGTAAAATACTTCGTTAGGTTTAGGAAAAGATCGTAAAATACTTAGTTAGGTTTAGGAAAAGATCGTAAAATACTTAGTTAGGTTGCGGAAAAGATCGTGGAATACTTAATTAAGTTTAGGAAACGATCGTTAAATACTTCGTTAGGTTTTGGAAAATATCGTAAAATACTAAGTTAGATTCAGGAAAAGATTGTGGAACACTAGGTTTCGGAAAAGATCGTGATATTCTTAGTTAAGTTTAGGAAAAGATCGTGATATTCTGAGTTAAGTTTAGGAAAAGATCGTAAAATACTTCATTAGGTTTAGGAAAAGATCGTAAAATACTTCGTTAGGTTTAGGAAAAGATCGTAAAATACTTAGTTAAGTTTAGGAAACGATCGTTAAATACTTCGTTAGGTTTTGGAAAATATCGTAAAATGCTAAGTTAGATTCAGGAAAAGATTGTGGAACACTAGGTTTAGGAAAAGATCGTGATATTCTTAGTTAGGTTTAGGAAAAGATCGTGAAATACTTAGTTAGGTTTAGGAAAAGATCGTGAAATATTTAGTTAGGTTTAATAAAAGATTGTGGTTTGGGTTAAAATAACTACGGAATGGATGTTATTAAAGTACAGCAGTTACGTGACAAATAAATCCACGTAGATTTCTCTCTTCACGCGGGGCACGACGACGGTCTTCTGGGTGAATTAACCTTTTTTTGTTTCACACATCCACCTATTCTTCCAGCCGCCCAGTGAAGAATTTTCTTTTTTTTGGTCTTTAAACTTCCTGGTTCGTAATTACAAACTGATTTCCGTGGGATATCTGTGAATTATAAATCCATTTCTGCAGGTACATCAAGCAGCGCTGTGTCAGCCTGCCTTAAGCCCGGCTCTCCAACCACAAGGCTCAAGCTAAAAATAAACCCGGTGGGGCGCCTGGATTTGGCAGAGAATTAAAGGATAGGAGAGCAAAAGGACTGATCTGGGGTCTATTAACAAAATAAAAGACTGAGATTAGAAGTTCTCATGCAAGTGAAGTTTAGGGACACACACACACACACAAAGTAAGCTTCTTCATTCAGGATTAATATGAGCTGCAGCAGAAACTCTGATCAACTGGACAAACAACCGACTGTGGGGAACGGTTAACGTCAGCCGAATATATTTATCTAGTCACGTACCAGAGGGACTTCAGAGGAATCTAGGCCAGAGCAGCCCAAAGCAAAGCAACGACCGCACGTGGGTCAAATATAGCCATCAAAAATAAATGTTTTCCTAACTCTCCCAATGGTTTCACAGAGTGGCGACCAACATCATTTGGGATTGGGGAGAGAATTGTGTATATTTTTGGATATGAGCCACCAGTTTCCGGAACAGCTACCTAATGGATCAGCATGAGATTTTGTTCCAGCATTCGTGGTTTCCGGAGGATGAACCTTCACGACTTTGTTGATGCTCTGGCTTTTCTTAGTGTCACCATGTGAGGTGGACATTTATGTATTTTTGAGTGGAAAGAAGTACAACAAATGCCTCAAATTATTTATGTGAAGCCTTTTTTTAAAAAGAAATTCACGCTCCAGTTGTCAGAGACTCTGTGTTCTGTTATTCAACTAAACCGGACAATGAAAAGGTTTCCACACGATAGAATGAAATTAACTTGTCTTGCCCCACCTCCTCACATCATTGTCACCATCACTACGGTAACACATCCCCACTGGGAAATCAGTGGGGATTTTAAACCCAGCTGTTCTCTGTTACGTCAGGATGACCTCATACTATACAACCATGTGAAGAGAGAGAGAGGGAGATAGATAGATAGATAGATACTATAGGTAGATAGATAGATAGATAGATAGATAGATAGACAGATAGACAGACAGATAGATACTATAGGTAGATAGATCGATAGATAGATAGATAGATAGATAGATAGATAGATAGATACTATAGGTAGATAGATAGATAGATAGATAGATAGATAGATGATAGATAGATAGATACTATAGGATAGATAGATAGATAGATAGATAGATAGATAGATAGATAGATACTATAGGTAGATAGATAGATAGATAGATAGATAATAGATAGATAGATAGATAGATAGATAATAGTAGATAGATAGATAGATAGACGGATGGATGTGAGGATGTGATGATCGGTAGTGTGTATATGTATGTATGTATATACACATGCTTCGTATTTTTTCACTCATTGCAAGTAAAATGCAACAAGACACCAACACTTAAAGGAACTTATCGTCGTACAACGGTTCATATAACATCTTACGGAAAAGTTACTCCTCATTTTTCGTGTGTTTTCCTAAAAAAATTGTCAATTTCCACCCGTTAAATGAATGACAGTCTTTTCAAAATAAACTTCCGTCTTCACAGGAAACAACTTAGTTCGGTTTAGTAAAATCTTATATGTATAAACACACACACCTGCTTCGTATTTCTTCACATGTTGCAAGCAATATGCAAATTAGCTGAGAAAGAAAACTCCTCAATAAGGAAACAGGTGATTTTAGAAAACAAATATGGGGGTGTGTTTCTTTCCCAAGCTTCACCCCTTCCCTTCTCTCTTCACCCAGACAATCTACCACTTCACGGAAACATCGGCGTGCTCGGTTTAAAGCAACAAACAAGTGTAGTAGTGTGCAAATAAAAAGCAGATGAGACGCTGAGAGAGCTCGTGGTGTGTTTGGCTTCAGACCAGAATCCCACGCTGCAGAGAGAGAGACAACTCCCCACTGTGAACCGAGGTCACCCAACTCTGTTTGGACGACAACCAGCGGTGAGCTATTAGAGGGATTTTATCATATCATATTTTCACTCAGCAAATTCACTTCATAGTATTTGTGCACGTAGTCCAAGAAGTGCTGAGTCCAAAATATTTGTTTCATAAACTACTTTAAGAAGAAAGGGTTTTTATTCCACATCAAAGTTAGACGAAAATTGTGAATCTTGTCCCTGAAGACTTTGCCATTGGATTACTCAAAAGGTACACAGTAAACGTACTTCATAGTATTTGTGCACGTAGTCCAAGAAGTGCTGAGTCCAAAAATATTTGTTTCATAAACTACTTTAAGAAGAAAGGGTTTTTATTCCACATCAAAGTTAGACGAAAATTGTGAATCTTGGTCCCTGGAAGGGACTTTGCCATTGGATTACTCAAAAGGTACACAGTAAACGTACTTCATAGTATTTGTGCAAGTAGTCCAAGAAGTACTAAGTCCAAAAATATTAGACTCATGAACTACTTAAGGAAGAAAGGGTTTTTATAATCAAGCTGTTAGCAAGTTATACGTCTTAGTGCTGCCGCAAGAGGCCTGGAGGACTTCTGTTCAGGTGGCAACCTCCGGTTCTGAAAAGTGAAGCCGATGTGAAAGTGTCTTCAACCTGCATTCTCTCTCCTGACCACCAGAGGGCGACTCCTCTGGTTGTATAGAAGTCAAAGCTTCATGTGTTAAAGCTGCATTCTCTCTCCTGACCACCAGGGGGCGACTCCTCTGGTCGTATAGAAGTCTAAGCTTCATGTGTTAAAGCTGCATTCCCTCTCCTGACCACCAGGGGGTGACTCCTCTGGTTGTATAGAAGTCAAAGCTTCATGTGTTAAAGCTGCATTCTCTCCTGACCACCAGGGGGCGACTCCTCTGGTTGTATAGAAGTCAAAGCTTCATGTGTTAAAGCTGCATTCTCTCTCCTGACCACCAGGGGGCGACTCCTCTTGGTTGTATAGAAGTCTATAGAAAATGACTCTACTTCTCTCTTGATTTATTCCCTCAGTAAACATTGTAAACATGAGTTTATGTCTCAATCTCTAGTTTCAAGTCTTCTTCAATACAGCATGATGTTCATTTAGTAAATTATGGTCCATTTAGAGTCAAACAGACCATAAAGCAGGGGACGCTTTAGGGGCGGGGCTACAGGGTGATTGACAGGTTTCTACCAGAGACGTATACAGCGTCTCTACGTCCTCCTCAGTCTTTATGGTAACTTCCTGTTCACTGGTTGCAAAAAAACAACATGGCGGCGGCCATAATCCAAGATGGCGACGTTTAAATCACCAAACTCGAGGCTTCAAAACGTCCACAAACCAACGAGAGACGTCACCATGACTACGTCCACTTCTTATATACGGTCTGCGAGTGTGTTGAAAGGATTTGCAATATTTTTCAGCTGCATTTGCTTTCGGGGTTTGTGTGTGTTTTTCGACTTTTCCTTCTCTTTGCTGTTGCTTTATTTGTTTTGGCTTTCTGCGGCACGATTTTCCATCTGCAGCGTGTTTGTTTTGAATATCCGTTTGCGTTCTTGAATCAGTTCTGGACATTAGTCCATAATTATCATAATTACAGTGAGTTCTAAATGTGGACATTTGTTTTACGGGGGAAGCTCTGGATTTTAAGGTGGGCTTATCACCTCTGGGAAATCGGTAATAACCTTATTCTCCTTCTTTATTAGCTTGAACCGAGTATGACTCCCATGCCGATGACCTATGTACCTTTAATCATCACACTCATGAACTAAAACCTTGTGAGCCATAATCTCTTCCTCCAGCGATCCCCAGATCTGGAGTCTAACATCGTCACAGCCTCATATTTCATATCATATATTTATAAAATAAAGGCCATTTTCACTGCGTTTCACCTCCATCGCTCTCTCCGTCTATTTCTCCCTGTGGTGCGATCCGTCCAGGTCGAAAATACCCACAATGCCACACCTCTCTGTCTCCGAGAGATGTGAAGCCGCCCACTTGTTTTTCCTGAAACAGACTCACAAGGTGACTCCAGGTGAAAGGGACGACGTGTCTCCAGCTGCATCCTCTTGCAGACATGTGATGTATATAAATGAAGGCGGGTGAGACGGATCGTACATTTAATTCGAAGAATATCTGTGTTTCTGTCTCCTGCAGAGATAATTCATCACCGATGTCTGTGCACAACCGAAGACGGAGAGCCTCCTCTCTTCTCTCCTCTTCCGCTCTGTTGCAGAGAAGGTGAGAAAACACCTCCTTCCTCTCCTCCTGTGCAACAAGCTTTTTTTTCCGCCAGGTGTGAGTGGGTTATGTTACCGTTAACCCACAATAGAGGAACACCTCCTGTTGGACTATTCTCTGTCTGAAAGGACGGTTTTTATGGACACATTTCTCAGAGACATCCATGAACTCCAGTAGTTTGATTTAATCATGTGAGCTGTATTTATGCATAGTCACATTCCAGGCAATCACTCCAGCATCTGATTACGCTGATTAGAGAAACTTCAACCAGAGAGGAGGCGCTTAAAGCGGCTTTGTTTGGGCAAATGTCTGCGGGAGACGGAGGACGTGTTGCTGGACCCGCTGGAGGGAAGGGGGTCACGGGAGAACCAGAACCAGGACTGAGAGGGGCAGACTGTCGGACCCTGTTGCAGTACAATGAGAGGTTCTCGAAAGGGACCCCGGTGTTTGGAGACACTACCTCTTTAGTCCACAGGGGGCGACAGAATCAACACACAAAAAGAAAGTTCCTCGTAGTAACTTTAAGTACGTTGTCAGGGGCTCATTTTCCACATGTCCTATATTCAACTCCACGCTCTGTCCCCTTTAATGAGTAATTAAATATATATATATATATATATTTTTTTTTTTTTCGTAATATTAAGCAAATAGAACCGGGGGAAATCCCTTGGACCTGAGGAACCAGGTTGTCAAGAAACATACTTATTTCATCCCCAAACCTCGGTCTTTTCCTGAACCTAACTGTTTCGAGTGGTTAACGTTGTATATTGAAAGGAAACCAAAAGCAACGTGACTTCTTGGTTAGGTTTAGTAAAAACATCACGTCTTTGCTTATAAATGTTGATATTTGATAATGTTGTATATATTGTGCATTTTTCTTATTTATTTCTTCTTCTTCGTCTGTTCTATTTTTGTATATATTGTTCTTTTCTTATGTAAAAATTGTTCTTTTCTTAGGTAAAAATGCTGCTGTACTGAAATAATTTCCCCTTGCGGGATTAATAAAGTATCTATCTATCTATCTATCTATCTATCTATCTATCTATCTATTTGTCTGCCCCCTATTGGTGAACAATTGATGACTACATCTTTAAGAAGTAGTCCACGAGAAACAGGAAACTGAGCCACTTTAAACCAAACCTCTGTCTCAAAGAAAGGATTCGCTGACATCTTTACATAACTGAAACAGTTGGCGTCTAGTTCAGTTATTCATCTACAAAATACCCCGGGAACAATGAAGAGTCCAGAGTACAGAGCGTCTTTATTATCATTATTCACACAGCTGCAGGAGGTCACTGCTCCCCATGGGAATAAACATGAGTCACGCACAAGCGACGGGTGTTGTGGTCGTGGAGGAGGACGGAGACGGCAAACCGTCCGATTCTTAAGGATTCATATTCAGCCGTGCCGATGCATTTAAAGTAGAAGGTTACATTTGAATGTTTAACACAACACGGCTTTGTTGCCGCACAATGCAAAGAGGAATTATCATTTCCAATAGGTTCTTTTCCAGAGGTTTTGTACAGCCGAGTGAGCCGATCGTTCAGAATTTAGAAGAAAAAAAAGCACAATCACAGCATCGAGCCGCTGTCATAATCTCATATATTTCTTTAGAAATGGGTGTTTCATTGTTTTCCCCGTTCTCCTCGGTAAAGTCTCTAACTGAAGAGAGAGAGAAGGAGTCAAGGGGAAAGGGATGAGAAGATAATGGATTTGGATTAAAATGAGAAAAGGGAAAGAAAGAAGCTTTTAAAGCACTCGGATACATTTCAAAACTCTCCAGTTTGTAAAGTTATAGCCTGCGGTCAGGCGAGCAGATTCAAAACAGATTCAGTATGGAAGCCCATTTCCGCAGTAAAAGAAAAAAATAAGATAAAAATTTAGCCGTGATAATAACAATATCCCCATGGTAAGACATAATTATGAGATAAAAAGTCATAATTATGAGATAGAAAGTCATAATTATGAGATAGAAAGTCATAATTATGAGATAAAAAGTCATAATTATGAGATAGAAAGTCATAATTATGAGATAAAAAGTCATAATTATGAGATAGAAAGTCATAATTATGAGATAAAAAGTCATAATTATGAGATAGAAAGTGCGCATGTGCTTCAGTGGTGCTGGCTTTTTTTTTTTTACGGAGTTCCTCAAGGCCTTGGTGTCTTAATGTGGTATTTCATTTTCATTATTACAATATCTTTGCCGCAATAAAGTCAAGTTCTTTTTAGTAATAAAATACAGAGGTTCGGACCTCAATGGCCCCTTTTCGCCGGCTCGAAGCGAGAAAATCGTCATTAATATATATATATATATATACGACAAGCTGGATTATTTATACCCTCTAATAGTAAATGTTTAATGGTTTATTGAGAGCAAAAAAGGTCCACATGGTGATAAAACGCACGGCAGGCCGTGTTTGCCCGGATGAAAGCCGGACGTAATTTAAAGGTCCCGGAGTCGGACTGTCCTCCTCGGTTCTGAGCTTAAATCAGCCGCTATAATTTACTAAATGAACATCATGCTGTATTGAAGAAGACTTGAAACTAGAGATTGAGACATAAACTCATGTTTACAATGTTTACTGAGGGAATAAATCAAGAGAGAAGTAGAGTCATTTTCTATAGACTTCTATACAACCAGAGGAGTCGCCCCCTGGTGGTCAGGAGAGAGAATGCAGCTTTAACATGAAGCTTTGACTTCTATACAACCAGAGGAGTCGCCCCTGGTGGTCAGGAGAGAGAATGCAGCTTTAACACATGAAGCTTTGACTTCTATACAACCAGAGGAGTCGCCCCTGGTGGTCAGGAGAGAGAATGCAGCTTTAACACATGAAGCTTTGACTTCTATACAACCAGAGGAGTCGCCCCCTGGTGGTCAGGAGAGAATGCAGCTTTAACACATGAAGCTTTGACTTCTATACAACCAGAGGAGTCGCCCCCTGGTGGTCAGGAGAGAATGCAGCTTTAACACATGAAGCTTTGACTTCTATACAACCAGAGGAGTCGCCCCCTGGTGGTCAGGAGAGAGAATGCAGGTTTTAAGACACTTCAGCATCAGCTTCACTCTTCAGAACCGCCTGATTTATACCGATTGATGACGTCTGTCCAATATCGGCTGATTGAAATACGTCAGTATCGGAACCCAATACCGATATTGGATCAGATCACTCATGGATCATCTCTGGTTCAAACCCTATCAAATGGACAATATATATATATATATATATATATATATATATATATATATATATATATACATATACATACACACACACAGTAGCTTCTACTGTCCACAGTCACGGTGTTTTAGCTGCTCTGCATCAGTAGGTCTTTTGTAAAATATAATACTGAACTTCCTCCACCTTCTGGAGCTGCTCCGTATGAAGGGAGGTTAATGGGTTAGAAACCAGCAATGGAACATTTCCAATAATTGCTTTTTTCTGTCTGACAGGGAGGTTCGATCAGATAAGATATCACAATATCAAATGTTTCAGCCATCAGATGCTTCAGATTAAAACCCCATATTCACCTTAACAAGCCACTTAATTCTTCACGTCCTTCACTGACATGCGAATGCAAATTTATACGAGCACTAATATCCTCCCCGACGAGGCGCAGACATCCAGTCTGCCCTCTCTGCTGGCTGTCAGAGCTCAGGTGGGAGGCAGCCAATCAATCTGTCCGGGTAGCAGCCGCAGCTAGCCAATCAGCAGGCGGCACGCAAGACAGAACAAGGCGTTGGTGGGCAGACGGCACGAAAAGGTAATAAAGTATTATTAGTGATCGCATTGGTGTGTTACGGGGTTTCCATGGCAAACAATCTAGCCTCGGCAAGACCTCATTATTTCCCTTCCAGCATCATGAAAATTTGAAAAAAAAAGCACAAAGATGGAGGCAGACAGACGGATTCAGGTCCGGAGCCAAACGGGTCGACAGACAGGCAGTTGTTTACCCGTTGGTAGGTTGAATCAACATTTCGCCTGCTGATGCTTTTTGGCTTGCTGCTCCTGAAAGCCAGGGGATGCTGTGCTGGACGCTCTCCAGCCACTTTGTGTAAATCAAACGGGAATGATGGGAAAAACTGGTGGAGGCAACATGCTCACAAGAGACGTCGAAACTACCCTGTTAGTGGCGTTTCACTTCACTCTGCATGCTTCACGAAGCATGAGGCGGCAAACTGTGAGCAATGCATGTGTTAAAGCTGCATTCTCTCTCCTGACCACCAGGGGGCGACTCCTCTGGTTGTATAGAAGTCAAAGCTTCATGTGTTAAAGCTGCATTCTCTCTCCTGACCACCAGGGGGCGACTCCTCTGGTTGTATAGAAGTCAAAGCTTCATGTGTTAAAGCTGCATTCTCTCTCCTGACCACCAGGGGGCGACTCCTCTGGTTGTATAGAAGTCAAAGCTTCATGTGTTAAAGCTGCATTCTCTCTCCTGACCACCAGGGGGCGACTCCTCTGGTTGTATAGAAGTCAAAGCTTCATGTGTTAAAGCTGCATTCTCTCTCCTGACCACCAGGGGGCGACTCCTCTGGTTGTATAGAAGTCAAAGCTTCATGTGTTAAAGCTGCATTCTCTCTCCTGACCACCAGGGGGCGACTCCTCTGGTTGTATAGAAGTCAAAGCTTCATGTGTTAAAGCTGCATTCTCTCTCCTGACCACCAGGGGGCGACTCCTCTGGTTGTATAGAAGTCAAAGCTTCATGTGTTAAAGCTGCATTCTCTCTCCTGACCACCAGGGGGCGACTCCTCTGGTTGTATAGAAGTCAAAGCTTCATGTGTTAAAGCTGCATTCTCTCTCCTGACCACCAGGGGGCGACTCCTCTGGTTGTATAGAAGTCAAAGCTTCATGTGTTAAAGCTGCATTCTCTCTCCTGACCACCAGGGGGCGACTCCTCTGGTTGTATAGAAGTCTATAGAAAATGACTCTACTTCTCTCTTGATTTATTCCCTCAGTAAACATTGTAAACATGAGTTTATGTCTCAATCTCTAGTTTCAAGTCTTCTTCAATACAGCATGATGTTCATTTAGTAAATTATGGTCCATTTAGAGTCAAACAGACCATAAAGCAGGGGATGCTTTAGGGGCGGGGCTACAAGGTGATTGACAGGTCTCTACGTCCCTCCTCCTCAGTCCTAATATGGTCACTTCCTGTTCACTGGTTGCAAAAAACAAAACACGGGTGACATCCCGATGACTACGTCCACTTCTTATCTACAGTCTTTTTATTCCTTTAATGCTCCACTTTTAAAGCCCTCGGCAGGTGAATGGGTACGAGGAGTCACCTCTGTAGTTAATTTAATCCAAAACGACAATCTTTTCTTAAACTTAACTAAGTTGTTTCCTGTGAAGACATAAGTACAGTTTAAAAAGACTGTATTATATATATATATATATATATATATACGTTGTGATCTTTGAGTTTTCCTCGTCTCCATCTGCTTCTCCGCCTCCTGTCTCACGCTTCAAACCCACAACACGACTTCCATCAAACACAGCTGACGGGCAAATGGAAGCCAATTCCTTCCTGAGGAGGAACGTCTCGTCCTCGTGCTGCTAAATGTAACCCTGCCCACCAGAATATCTGCTGTCACATTGTTTACCTCACAGTTTTCTCTGCAGGGGTCTCAGACCTTGGTGGTGAAGCAGAGATTTTAGGGGAGGGCAGTGGGGGGGGACCAGACACTCAACTGTGCAGCTGCCTCATTTCAAACCACTGAGTGGAACTTGTTGATCACAATGAAAGGAGCCGTTGTTAAGCGGCCAGACAACGAACAGTAAGCCTTGTTAATCCTGCTTTGTTTTCATGATTCACAACTACTCTTGTTGAATAGACAATAAAGAATAATAAAAAAAACTTGCCGGCCAGTTGATTCACATCTATGCTCCTTCCTCGAAAGCAATGAAGAGTGAGGAGAGAAAAAGACAATGTTCCTATTAAACGGCAACTATCGGTTCTGAAAAGTGAAGTCAAAGCTTCATGTGTTAAAGCTGCATTCTCTCTCCTGACCACCACGGGGCGACTCCTCTGGTTGTATAGAAGTCAAAGCTTCATGTGTTAAAGCTGCATTCTCTCTCCTGACCACCAGGGGGCGACTCCTCTGGTTGTATAGAAGTCAAAGCTTCATGTGTTAAAGCTGCATTCTCTCTCCTGACCACCAGGGGGCGACTCCTCTGGTTGTATAGAAGTCAAAGCTTCATGTGTTAAAGCTGCATTCTCTCTCCTGACCACCAGGGGGCGACTCCTCTGGTTGTATAGAAGTCAAAGCTTCATGTGTTAAAGCTGCATTCTCTCTCCTGACCACCAGGGGGCGACTCCTCTGGTTGTATAGAAGTCAAAGCTTCATGTGTTAAAGCTGCATTCTCTCTCCTGACCACCAGGGGGCGACTCCTCTGGTTGTATAGAAGTCTATAGAAAATGACTCTACTTCTCTCTTGATTTATTCCCTCAGTAAACATTGTAAACATGAGTTTATGTCTCAATCTCTAGTTTCAAGTCTTCTTCAATACAGCATGATGTTCATTTAGTAAATTATGGTCCATTTAGAGTCAAACAGACCATAAAGCAGGGGATGCTTTAGGGGCGGGGCTACAAGGTGATTGACAGGTCTCTACGTCCTCCTCAGTCCACATATGGTCACTTCCTGTTTGCTGGTTGCAGAAAAAACCAAGATGGCGACGGTGACATCACCAAATTGGAGCCTTCAAAACATCAGTCCACAAACCAACGGGTGACATCACCATGACGACGTCCACCTCTCCGGTCTGAATACAGTTTTTTATCGTTTTGGAAAAACCCTTTTTCCTCCTCCTCGTCGGCTTCAGTCCGACGTACGTTATCGTGGAGATAAACGAGGCCCGTCTCTCCTCCGGCTAATCACTCTGAGCGGAGTTCACGACAGCCTGAAGTGCCGACAGCAGTGCTGCGTTGATTAAATCTCACCCCCCCCCTTCCCCTCCTCCTACTCCCCCCTCCTCCCCCTCCCTCCCTCCCCCTCCTCCCTCCACAGTCCAGAGTTACTCAAGATAATAACCAAACTCATTCCTCATCTCCAGCTGTCGTCTAACACCATCTTGCACTACCGTTTTGTTAGTTAATTTAATATTATTATTCTATTCTATTTTTTGTATATATTGTGCATTTGTCTTATTTTTCTATTCTATTTGTTGTATATATTGTGCATTTTTCTCATTTTCTTATTATTCTATTCTATTTTTTGCATATATTGTGCATTTTTCTTATTTTTCTATTCTATTTGCTGTATATATTGTGCATTCTATCTTATTTTCTTATTATTCTATTCTATTTTTTTGTATATATTCTTCTTACCTGTATGTAAAAATGCTGCTGTAGCGAAAACATTTCCCCTTGCGTGATTAATAAAGTACATATCTATCTACCTGTCCATTAAAGGTGGGGCTCTGCTTTTCGCAGCAACTTTCCGAGCCTCCGTTTTGCCCCACCTTTCCTTTCTGTTGACGCTCACGCAGCCGGGATCCAACTCTCATCGCCCGTACTGACTGTTTCCTCTCCTGCACCGCGGGGTGCTGGTCTGCAGACACCTGGTGTTCCCGCCCTGGAGGAGAGGTTTTCTTTCTCACACTGATCCTCCATTCACACAGCGGTGGGAATCCTCTCTCGCTCTGTTCGTCCTCCATCTGCTGCCACCGGGACGCGTTTTATGGCTTTCAGATTGTGCAGCATCGCTCAGGGATGAGGTTTACAGCGAGGGCAATTTAACCCCCCCTCCACCCCAGCCCCCCCCCGTCTATTAAAACGGGCTATTAATGTTGTTATTAGTATTCTGTGTGTCAAACGTTTCATTTCCTGCTCTAGATATATTTTTTATGCACCAATTTAAGGTGGAAATGTCTTCATGTGTGTATGAAAACACAAATTATAGGTGGCAGGTGACAATTACAAATATA
>JACSYO010001455.1:57500-77500 GCA_016806645.1 Ophiodon elongatus
TAAGAATAAAAACCTTTGTAGGTTTGCAGCATAAATCTAACACCCGTGGACGGAATAGGAAGACTTTTGAGGGGATTTGAACATCAAATAAGAAGATTTTAATTCAAAATGTGCACGATTAACAACGTACATGTACGATCTTAAAAGATCAGCGAAAAACATATTCAGATATTTTATTGTAAAATCCCTGAGACTCTTCTGAAAATGAGCAACAAGTGGTGGATTCTTCCCTGATTCAAGAACATAACGAAGGTACGGGTGTGGATATGTGAAGTGGTTTTTGTTGCCGTCAGACAGTAAACAAGAGGAAAGGGGAAAGGAAACGTCATGTCGGGCGCGACGTGATGACAGAAGGAGACGGAGCGGTGAAGTGTTACAGCAGCAACAGACAGGAGAAAGTCATTAAAGGATTTGAGGACCACTGGAGCAAAGAATTAGAAAACACACCTTCTGTCAAGTGTTTGATTTGACAAGAAAACACACACACACACACACACACACACACACACACACACACACACACACTGAAGCTGGGGAATTGAACACTACATGCTGCGTTGATTGGTTGTGTCTGCAATCACTGCCTATTTGCTACATTAACTTTGTGCCACTAAGCGACTGAATTGTAGTACGATTAAACGTGATTAAACATTATGTACACGACTTTGCCTTCGAGGGAATTATTCTGAATTATATTATATGAAATAACCACCTACAAGAGAAAAATCAATTTCAATTGAGTTGTTGTATATATATATATATATACATATATATATACATATTTAGATATATTTATATATATATATTAATATATTAATATGTATATATATATATATATATATATACATATTTGATATATTTATATTTTATATTAATATATTTATATATATATATATATATATATATATATATATATATATATATATATATATATTATATTATATATATATATATATATATATATATATATATTAATATATATATATATATATATATATTAATATATATATATATATATATATATATATATATATAAATATAAAGGTCAACTCTGGTGGGACTCGAACCCACAACCTTTGAATAACTTCCTTATAGTTTAACTAGAAATCCTAATTGTCCCACAGAGCCACAGTCAGTTACCAATGATTAGTCATAGAGATAAAAAAAATAAAAATAACAACAAGGGGATAAATCCGACCTGAAATCCTACGACGTAAAGGTTCACACCCTTCTGCACGTAAAACCTGACTCTGGTGGGACTCAAACCCAAAACCTTTGAGTTTAACTAGTGGTAAGTTCTTATTTTAGTAAGAAGGAACTAGTTCAAGTAGGAATCCCACAGTTTGAAGGGTCACTATTGCGTTTTGTCACAAATTGTTCAATTTAAATGCAACTCTGGTGGGACTCGAACCCACAACCTTTGAAAAACGTACTTACAGTTTAACTAGAATTTAAATGCGCCACAGAGCCGCTTCCCTTTGCCGTACATTAGTCATAAAAAAAGGACAAGGGTAGCTACCACGTTTTGCCATGGACTGTTGTATCTTAAGGTCAACTCTGAGGGGACGCGAACCCACAACAAGATATAAAAATTACAAAACAATGGAAACTTTATATACAACATTGTTCCAAAGTCTTACGATACATATTGAGCTCAGGCAAATCAATCGTGGCTTCATAGTTGTTCTGAAGAGCGTAAAATTATATATTTTTACAGGATCTGGTTAGTGCAAATGGTTAAATTAGATATGTAAATCAGATATGTAAATTAGATATGTAAATTAGATATGTAAATTAGATAAATAGATAGATACTTTATTAATCCCTCAAGGGGACATTTTTTCGCTACAGCAGCAGCATTTTACATACAGGTAACAACAATATATACAAAAAATAGAATAGAATAATAATAAGAAAATATAAGAAAAAAAAAGGTTTTATTATTTGGTTGCTTTGTTCTGACGGAAGCTTCCGTCACACTTGATGTGAAATTTAAAAAGCTTTTAAAAGAGCTTTTCTAATGAGACACTTCAAAATGCTCATAAAAATACATGAATGGAAACACGGCTAAGTTTTCATCATGTGGAGAAAAGTCAACGAGGAAGCAATTTCATTGTGTGTGTGTGTGTGTGTGTGTGTGTGTCCGTGTGTGTCTGTGTCTGTGTGTGTGTGTGTGTGTGTGTCTGTGTGTGTCTGTGTGTGTGTGTGTGTGTGTGTGTGTCTGTGTGTGTCTGTGTGTGTGTGTGTGTGTGTGTGTCTGTGTGTCTGTGTGTGTCTGTGTGTGTGTGTGTCTGTGTGTGTCTGTGTCTGTGTGTGTGTGTGTGTCTGTGTGTGTGTGTGTCTGTGTGTGTGTGTGTGTGTGTGTCTGTGTGTGTCTGTGTCTGTGTGTGTGTGTGTGTGTGTGTGTGTGTGTGACACGTTTACTGTAATTGCCACTATTTGTGCAGTGTGTTTCACGTTAGATAATTTGTGTGTGTCTGTGTGTGTGTGTGTGTGTGTGTGTGTGTGTGTGTGTGTGTGTGTGTGTGTGTGTGTGTATGTGTATGTGTGTCTTGTGTATTGAAATGCATTTATTCAGGTGGTGAGTCAGGTTTGCGGGTCCCCAGTTTTAAATCTAGAACAGATGGTGAGGGGAAGAAGTGATATCAACAAAGACACTCACCACATTGGCGTGTGTGTGTGTGTGTGTGTGTGTGTGTGTGTGTGTGTGTGTGTGTGTGTGTGTGCACATTTTTTTTGCTTTGAAAAAATACTGAAGGGCAAAAGCTGAAAAGTAAAGCAGAAAAAACAATTTTTCTAGCAGACAGCGTTCGTGAAAGTGAATAAATTAATTAAAGCCCAGCGGGAAGCGGAGCAACAAGTTCTTCCACTTCCATGGCTGCTAATTTAATTCCTCATTTTTCTTTTTTAATTAAATGAAGCGGTAATGATTCCCTTAGAGAAACTGTGAAGATGTTCTTGTAAATGTGTCTGTGTGGTCAGACTTTGCAAATAAGAAGAAAAAAGTAAATTGTGTAAATTCACACTTTTAGATTCATAGTGAAGGAACAAATTTTCATAATTTTTCACATTCTCACTTATCTCGTTTCATTACTGCTCTGCTAACTGTAATGTCTTTCTTTTACATTTATTATATATGTATATCAAAATAAATACACTTCAAAGCTTCATTAAATCTATATTTTACGGTACATATTTAAATACTCCACATTTTTACGGAGCATTTCAGTGTTTTTCAGCTGGTTGTTTGGAGTTTACAGCCAAATACTGTTTTATTTCTCATCAATGCAGCGAAAAAGCTCTAAAAACTCACTTAAATTGGCAAACGGCTGGTGAACACAGTCGAGCATTTAGCAGTGAAAGAGCCAGATATTTCCTTTAGGAGTTGGTGGAGCCCCAAAACAGAGCAAAAAGAGAAAATACTGGACTGAAAACAATCAGGTGGATAAAAACACAACGCTAATGTCGTCTGTCTGCTGTGTGTGAAGCTAGGTGACTGAATGTTAGCTTGTTTTTCCCCCTGGTGGTCAGGAGAGAGAATGCAGCTTTAACACATGAAGCTTTGACTTCTATACAACCAGAGGAGTCGCCCCCTGGTGGTCAGGAGAGAGAATGCAGCTTTAACACATGAAGCTTTGACTTCTATACAACCAGAGGAGTCGCCCCCTGGTGGTCAGGAGAGAGAATGCAGCTTTAACACATGAAGCTTTGACTTCTATACAACCAGAGGAGTCGCCCCCTGGTGGCCAGGAGAGAGAATGCAGCTTGAAGTCACTTTCATTTATTTCTCCCCCTTCTCAGAGTCCTCCTTGGCAGGAGGCCACCGAGATGTCTGTTTATCACGTATAACAAGACTCCTTATCAACGTTTTGTTGGGCGTTCATCTCCTTATATATCGTAAAAAGACGCTAAGCAGCAACTCCACCTCGCCGTTCGTCCACACGATTAACATTTTCACCAAATATCAAATGTTGGTGTGGACAGAATTTTTGTTTTAAAACGTAGAAGGAAAACATCTGTTTAAAAATAAATATCTGTACCCACGTAGACAGGATCTAAAGTGAGACGTATTGATGCCGTGTTTCGTACTGGCGCTCTTCATGCAAAGTAAAGAGAGTCTCATCATGTCAATAAAGCTCCGTGAATTGAATCGTGTTGAAGTGAATGAGCGAGAACTCGGGTCGATGAAAACCTTCTCTACATTTCACTGCATCCAGCTCTCACTCTGTCATCGTCCCTTTCCTTTTTTATTCTCTCTCTCTCTCTCTCTCTCTCTCTCTCTCTCTCTCTCTCTCTCTCTCTCTCTCTCTCTCTCTCTCTCTCTCTCTCTCTCTCTCTCTCTCTATTATTGATACAGAACACATCTATGAATCTTTCCTGTCTCCAGAGAACCGATGACCTCTCCTCTGTCTCCATCCCTCCGTCTTATTTATCTGTCTGCTTCATCTTTATTCCTTCCCCTCAGGCCGAACCTGCTGATGGAGTTATTTTGCACAGTACAAATGGAGCTCAAATGGAGTCGCATTCGTCTCTGCATGCCACGGTAAATTACTGCGAAGCTGTTCCTCCATTTTGCAGACGAATTGTTTTGGATAATTCAATCTTTTTTGCTGTCGTTTCAGCGGTCGGGGGGTGAAGGGGAAGCATAATGGCTGGATCTGAGATCCCAGGAAGGAGCCGCTTTATGTGCTCTACGGGGGCGAAGGTTTCACAGAGGACACCGAAGGGATGGGTGGGAGTTAGCTTCTACAACTGAAAGTTACACAGGCTGGGAAATAAAAGATTCTGTCCATGAAAACAAAGGGTTAGGGATCGCAGCTGCAGACTACTGCTAAGCTATGTTGAGCTACGTCTTTGAGCTGCAGGCTAACGTTAAGCTACGCTGAAGATCGAAATCAAAAGCATATTTTGATAAAAAAAATGTTATCAAAATCATGACAACCCCTAACAATAGGACACAATGGTTTTAGTTGGCTAGTGACAGTAACTGGGGGGGCGACTCCTCTGGTTGTATAGAAGGGGTTTGAATGTGGTCAGTAAAAGTACTGGATAATCTGCTCATTACATATTGACATTTATAGAAACACAAGTGGAAGCTATGGCTTGATTGTGGAAATACAGAAAAAGTTTGGGTCACCAAAGTAATTGGCATTTACCTCACTGAGGACCTCCTGAAAAGTGAATCCAAAGCTTCATGTGTTAAAGCTGCATTCTCTCTCCTGACCACCAGGGGGCGACTCCTCTGGTTGTATAGAAGTCTATAGAAAATGACTCTACTTCTCTCTTGATTTATTCCCTCAGTAAACATTGTAAACATGAGTTTATGTCTCAATCTCTAGTTTCAAGTCTTCTTCAATACAGCATGATGTTCATTTAGTAAATTATGGTCCATTTAGAGTCAAACAGACCATAAAGCAGGGGATGCTTTAGGGGCGGGGCTACAAGGTGATTGACAGGTCTCTACGTCCTCCTCAGTCCACATATGGTCACTTCCTGTTCGCTGTTTGCAAAAAACCAAGATGGCGACGTCCAAAATGGCGAACTTGAGGCTTCAAAACATCGGTCCACAAACCAACGGGTGACATCGTCTCTTAATCTTCTGTCTAGAAATAAAACACAAACTGTGTTTTCTTCCCACATTATTGCGATTGTATTATGATACAACATGTCGAGGAAGTTAATTCCAATAACTCAACACGGCGCGTTATATTAACACCATTATATCCACTTCTTCATATTGACCTTTAATTAAACAACAGTTATTTTTATTTGACCGGATGACGGATAAGATGCAGTTGATTGATTCCATATACACCGTATGATGGATCGATACCACCCTGGCTGCTGTACTCATACCGGATCGACTGCAATCTAATTACACACAAGTGTTCGTGAGTGTGTTTTACAGCATTATTCATTCACTGGAGAGTATTTTATTTATGATGAGTGAACAATACTGCAGCCTAAATAAAATCAATGCATACTGTGGATGAGACAATTGTCTTGTGCTGTTGAAATGTAGAATATTTTGCATTCGTTTGTGGCATATGATTCATTTTTCTGATTCATTGGTGATCTATTTTCGTTACTTGTTTCAGGTTCTCCCTAAATGAAGCGCAGAGAGGATTAACACTGATTATATTTATATTAATGCACCGACAAAACTACCTCAGGCTTTTAATACCGTCTGTTGACTAGACAGGTTTTCAGTCTTGTTGTTTATTTGTGGAAAGGGTGTCATTAATCCTCCAGCAGCTTTGCTGTGTTTGTATTAATCCGACAGATTAATCGGGCTGTGACGTCGGTACGGTTCAATAAATGAATTCTCCACTCATGATGAAATATTTAGTTAGGTTTAATAAAGATGATGAAATACTTAGTTAGGTTTAATAAAGATGATGAAATACTTAGTTAGGTTTAATAAAAGATGATGAAATACTTAGTTAGGTTTAATAAAGATGATGAAATACTTAGTTAGGTTTAATAAAGATGATGAAATACTTAGTTAGGTTTAATAAAGATGATGAAATACTTAGTTAGGTTTAATAAAAGATGATGAAATACTTAGTTAGGTTTAATAAAGATGATGAAATACTTAGTTAGGTTTAATAAAGATGATGAAATACTTAGTTAGGTTTAATAAAGATGATGAAATACTTAGTTAGGTTTAATAAAGATGATGAAATACTTAGTTAGGTTTAATAAAGATGATGAAATACTTAGTTAGGTTTAATAAAGATGATGAAATACTTAGTTAGGTTTAATAAAGATGATGAAATACTTAGTTAGGTTTAATAAAGATGATGAAATACTTAGTTAGGTTTAATAAAGATGAAATACTTAGTTAGGTTTAATAAAGATGATGAAATACTTAGTTAGGTTTAATAAAAGATGAAATACTTAGTTAGGTTTAATAAAGATGATGAAATACTTAGTTAGGTTTAATAAAAGATGAAATACTTAGTTAGGTTTAATAAAAGATGAAATACTTAGTTAGGTTTAATAAAGATGATGAAATACTTAGTTAGGTTTAATAAAAGATGAAATACTTAGTTAGGTTTAATAAAAGATGAAATACTTAGTTAGGTTTAATAAAGATGATGAAATACTTAGTTAGGTTTAATAAAGATGATGAAATACTTAGTTAGGTTTAATAAAGATGATGAAATACTTAGTTAGGTTTAATAAAAGATGGTCCGTTACACCACTGATGATGTCACAGTTCAGATTGTAAATGTAGCTCCTCCCCCACACCTCACAGCATAGTAACATAGTTTCCATAGTAACATCACAGATGTCACCTTGAACCATGTTCCATAGTAACAGCATGTTCCGTGACATCACAGATGATGTCAGCGTTTCCATAGTAACATCACAGATGATGTCAGCGTTTCCATAGTAACATCACAGATGATGTCAGCGTTTCCATAGTAATATCACAGATGATGTCAGCGTTTCCATAGTAACATCACAGATGATGTCAGCGTTTCCATAGTAACATCACAGATGTCACCTTGAACCATGTTCCATAGTAACAGCGTGTTCCGTGACATCACAGATGATGTCAGCGTTTCCATAGTAACATCACAGATGAAAGCCGTTCTTGATCAGTTGGTCTTGATGACATCACAGATCTCAGTAACCAGAGGTTATAAATAGGACTGCGTTCCACTCGTCTCGTTAGGTAGGGTGTAGACCTGTCGGAGGCAGAGGCACCAGGCGCCACCAGTTCTCTGGTTCCCGCCCACAGATTGATGCGGCTGCTCGACGGCCGCGCTCAAGTTGGCCTGGACACCAGCGTCTCTGCCGCCTACCCCTATCTCTACTGCTGCACGCCGGAGCCGGGCGGGACTCTGCTTTGGAGTTTACATGTTCTCCACGTGTCAGTAAGGGTGGGATCCGGTGGACTCAACCCACATATAAAGACATGTGCTTTAGTTTAGTTTAGGATTAGGATTAGGATTAGGTTAGGTTAGGTTAGGTTAGGTTAGGTTAGACTAGCCAGCCCCAGCCAACCCAGCCCCGTTATAGTCGGGTTGGGTTAGCTTAGCCTAGCCTAGCTTAGCTTATTAACTATAGGTTTGATAGGTAGGTGGCTACCTGTCTATACGTGTCAGCCCTGTTATAGTCGGGTTGGGTTAGCTTATCTTAGCCTAGCTTAGCTTAGCTTATTAACTGAAGGTTATATAGGTAGGTGCTACACTATATGTGTGAGCCCTGTTATAGTCGGGTTGGGTTAGCTTAGCCGCTAGCTTAGCCCCAGCTTACTTAGCTTATTAACTGAAGTTGGTAGGTGTACACGTGTGAGCCCTGTTATAGTCGGGTTGGGTTAGCTTAGCCTAGCCTAGCTTAGCTTATTAACTATAGGTTAGATAGGTAGGTGGCTACCTGTCTATACGTGTCAGCCCTGTTATAGTCGGGTTGGGTTAGCTTAGCCTAGCTTAGCTTAGCTTAGCTTATTAACTGGAGGTTAGATAGGTAGGTGGCTACCTGTCTATATGTGTCAGCCCTGTTATGGTCGGATCCCCCTCATGGTTCAGCAGGAGGAGTTTTTCCTGAACCGATGTGAGGGTCCTGGGACAGAGGGTGTCGTATGTGGACAGATTGTAAAGCCCTCTGAGGCAAATTTGGGATTAGCTACTTAGTTAGATTCAGAAAAAGAACGTTGTTTGGGTTAAAATAACTATGGAATTGGCGTTACTAATATACGGAGGTAAACGACAAATAAATCAACATTGATTTCTCGTTTCCCATGGGCCACAAATAGCTTTTATCGTTCGAAATATTTGCAGTATTTCACACTTTGTAACCTCTGTAAAGTTCTTAATAAGTCGTAATATTGTTGTGAAATGAAAATAATTACAATAGTTGTTGCAGTGAAGCTCCACGTTACCACAAAACCTCACCAGTGACGACGACTACAAGTGTCCAAATTAGGTTTGCAGCAAAAAAAAAAAAAAAAAGTACATTCGTAGATGTTGCAATAACATTTCATAAAGAGAAGCAGCGAGGCCTCAAATATCTGCGATGGCAAGTTCAGGAGAAGTAAAACAGAGCAGCAATCAGACGTGTTCGACGGGATGGAAGAAGGAAATAACACCTCTCTCCTCTCGTCTCCTCCCGTACTTCCTCTCTCTTCTTGCTTTTCTCTCGGCACGTAACGACCCCCCCCCCTCTGGTGTGTGCATCGCTCTTCTCATCATGAATTGTACACAAAACCCCTTTTTTCCTCCATTTCCTCTGCAGCATCGGCGCGAGTGTAGAGTCTCCCGCGGAATCCGTCCTTTAGACGGATAACGAGCATTTTTCAGCTCCCGCGACGCATTCAGGGACTCGCAATACAAATCCGGTGCCTTTTTATTTTCCAGTGAATAACAACAACAATAGCTGGAGTTTTTTTCCTGAGTGAAACCTTTCGTCTGATTTGATCATTCAGAAGCTGCACACACGGCTCTGTTCACGAAAACAACGAATCACTTTCTGGGTTTAGCTCGGGATGAGAAGCTTAAACATCAACAGTTATGTTCCTTCAGCTGACATTTAGAGGAAGATTCAGAAGGTTGACCTGTGACATTAATCCTGCATTCATTTGTTAGCTTACCTTTTCATAAACGACAACATGCTGGTCTGCCGGATTTGTTTCATGGGTTTTGTTGACGCTTATTGTCAAATTTTTTCAATCTTACTGCAGATAGATTTAGCCCATAAAGGTTTTACTACCTTCCAAAAAACAGTAACATTAGCTAATGTTACCTTTTACATTATCTAACATTAGTTAAGATTATTGGTTACGTTAGCTAACATTAGAAATGTTAGCTAATATTACTGATTACGTTATCTAACATTAGTAATGTTAGCTAATATTACTGGTTACGTTAGCTAACATTAGAAATGTTAGCTAATATTACTGATTACGTTGTCTAACATTAGAAATGTTAGCTAATATTACTGGTTACCTTATCTAACATTAGTAATGTTAGCTAATATTACTGGTTACGTTAGCTAACATTAGAAATGTTAGCTAATATTACTGGTTACCTTATCTAATATTAGTAATGTTAGCTAATATTACTGGTTACGTTAGCTAACATTAGAAATGTTAGCTAATATTACTGGTTACGTTGTCTAACATTAGAAATGCTAGCTAATATTACTGGTTACGTTGTCTAACATTAGTAATGCTAGCTAATATTACTGGTTACGTTATCTAACATTAGTAATGCTAGCTAATATTACTGGTTACGTTATCTAACATTAGAAATGCTAGCTAATATTACTGGTTACGTTAGTTAAGATTACTGGTCACGTTAGCTAATTGACGTTAGCTAACGTGCCTGGCAGAGATAACGTTACGGAATAAAAAATAAAAAAAACAATTTGGTGGCGCAGGAGGAATCAGTAATTCTCAGGACACATGCAGGTTGTTGAATTTGCATTAAAACACTAATTGGTTTATAAGTCAATTTTTCTGTATTTCACTTTATCGATTAGTTTTTAATCAATGAAGAAAACTAATACATTTTCCTGTAACTTGTTTTCAAAAGGTACTTTTTATTTAAATGTAGCCTCCTTTTGGTCACTAAAAAGTAGGTAAGAATATTAATATATATATATATATATAAATAAATAAATATATATATATGTATATATATATATAAATAAATATATATATATATATATATATATATATAATATTTTTTTCATAGTTGTCATTGACAGAATTAACACTCAGTTAATTCTGTCAATGATATTATTTACCATCTGTTAATATTATATTATATATACATATATATATATATATATACTTCCGAGTGTTAATTCTGTCAATGACAATTATGATGAAAATATATTATATATACTTAAGAGTGTTAATTCTGTCAATGATATTATTTTCCACCTGTTAATATTCTTACCTGCTGTTTAGTGACCAAACGGAGGCTAAATCTAAATAAAAAGTACCTTTTGAAAACAAGAGTTACAGGAAAATGTATTAACGTTTTCTTCAAATATATTGTTTGTACAGGATTTGGTTTCTCATCATCTCAGAAATACATTTGCATCTTTCAAAGCAGGAGGAAGGACGTCATCCACATGGCTCTTAATATAAATAAAGAACGCCGTTAGCAACGGGGTCAACGGTGTTTCAGCACAAAGCGCCGCGCTACAATCAGGCCCTCTTAATTCCTATCTTCACCCCCCACCCCCCCCTCCTTACATTATTCATCCAGCATGGCCGCTGTCACGCTTCCTCTCCCTCGGTGACACGCTGGACGACGTGAATGAACCAACACAAGCAGCCCTGCTTCCCCTCAAGGACACACACACGGTCGCACAACCACTTAGAGCGCTTCCGTAACCCAATAGTGTCGCACAAAATGATCATCTGATAGCAGCAGCGACATGAATCATGCTGCTCCGTGTGTGTGTGTGTGTGTGTGTGTGTGTGTGTGTGTGTGTGTGTGTGTGTGTGTGTGTGTGTGACACGTTTACTGTAATCATCACTATTTGTGCAGTATGTTTCACATTAGATAATTTGTGTGTGTGTGTGTGTGTATGTGTGTCTGTGAGTGCATGTGTGTGTGTGTATGTGTGTGTGTGTGTGAGTGCGTGTGTGCATGTATGTCTGTGTGTGTGTCTGTGTGTGTGTGTGTGTGTGTGTGTGTGTGTGTGTGTGTGTGTGTGTGTGTGTGTGACACGTTTACTGTAATCATCACTATTTGTGCAGTATGTTTCACGTTGGATAATTTGTGGGTGTGTGTGTGTCTGTGTGTGTGTGTGTGTGTGTGTGTGTGTGTGTGTGTGTGTGTGTGTGTGTGTGTGTGTGTGTCCTACCGTCTTGGGGCAGTGGACGTATCGCGCCAGGCTGATGATCAGGTCGTGTGTGATCGGGTCAACCAGGTTTCTGAAGCTGGCGTAGCGGTACAACACGTCATCCAGAGACGTCGACTCCATGCCCAGGTCCTACACACACACACACACACATAAATAAGATCATCATATTCTCACCTACGCAATTGCACAACAGTTCTTACATCGGCAACACTCTTATATTCAAGGAAAGGCAATTTATTTATACACTAGATTTCATGCACATAAACATAATTAATAAACATAAATTCAAACATAAACTACACGATACTGATACATTAATTATTGATCATGCATACACTACATTTGTTTTCCTTTATTAGCAAACTAATTAATTCCATGCACATAAATCTATCTCATTAAAATTTAAAAGGCTTTTTTACATTTTTTATGACTAATGCATGTTCCATGTATTTAGTGTAATGCTCTTTTATGATGATTTTAATGTTTGTAAAGTGTCTTTGAGAATTTTGAAAAGCGCTATATAAATAAAATGTATTATTATTACTATTATTATTATTTTGAGCGTCAAACACTTAATTTCCTGCATGCCGGTGAATTTTTTATGCATCAATTTATGGTGGGAATGTCCTTACTTTTAATTTTTTTTCAGGAAAACACAGGTGAAAATTCAGAATATAAAAATATAATGGAATATAATGCTGTATATATAAAAAAAAAAAAAAGTTCTCATCCAATGTTATGAAAATAAAAAAAAAAAAAAAAAAAAGCTTCACATTGTGGATTAATGATGAAACTGTGAAAATGTGAAATCGAATGTGGGAAAAAGCAGATACACACACACACACACACACACACACACACACACACACACACACACACCCCCCCTATCAAAGATACCCCCCCCCCTCTTTGAGAATCGCTGCCCTGAAGCATTGAATTAAATGCCTGTTGCATCGCTTCCTGTCTGTCCCGCTCGCTGCCGAGGGGGAAAATGAAAACGTGTCACATCTCGAGCTCCATCAAAGCCGGCGAATCATTAACCTGCTGGCGGAGCTTCATGCATGAACAGCGTTCTTGTTAAATCTTTAAAAAAAAAAAAAAAAAAACGTGAGTGACAACTCTGCTCGATAGACATTTTGAGGACTGAAGCAAAGCTGCTGACACACGGAGTCAAAGCAAAGCCACGGCTGCACATATTCATGCCTCACACCATTTGACATTAATAATTTAGATTATTATTATTATCGTGATCCATTATAAGCAGCTAGAAGACTGACTTTGTTTGGAACCAAGATTAAAAGTTAAAGCACCTCCTAAAAGCTGTTCTTTCATCCCCACAGTTAAATGAAAAGGCTGGACACCCGTGAATGACACCCTGACATCATGACCTTACTCGTCGTAGGGCGATTTTTTTTTTTATTTGTCCTGAGTGAGGGAGTGAAGGAAAGGTCACGAGCTCCCTCAGTAGTATGAATGTGCTCATTTCATGGCAGACGTCCAATTAGATAAAGAGAAATCCTGACATTTTCGAGCTCACACAGAGTGCAAAATGGAAATGAGGGGTTTGAATGTGGTCAGTAAAAGTACTGGATAATCTGCTCATTACATATTGACATTTATAGAAACACAAGTGGAAGCTATGGCTTGATTGTGGAAATACAGAAAAAGTTTGGGTCACCAAAGTAATTGGCATTTACCTCAATGAGGACCTCCTGAAAAGTGAATCCAAAGCTTCATGTGTTAAAGCTGCATTCTCTCTCCTGACCACCAGGGGGCGACTCCTCTGGTTGTATAGAAGTCAAAGCTTCATGTGTTAAAGCTGCATTCTCTCTCCTGACCACCAGGGGGCGACTCCTCTGGTTGTATAGAAGTCAAAGCTTCATGTGTTAAAGCTGCATTCTCTCTCCTGACCACCAGGGGGCGACTCCTCTGGTTGTATAGAAGTCAAAGCTTCATGTGTTAAAGCTGCATTCTCTCTCCTGACCACCAGGGGGCGACTCCTCTGGTTGTATAGAAGTCTATAGAAAATGACTCTACTTCTCTCTTGATTTATTCCCTCAGTAAACATTGTAAACATGAGTTTATGTCTCAATCTCTAGTTTCAAGTCTTCTTCAATACAGCATGATGTTCATTTAGTAAATTATGGTCCATTTAGAGTCAAACAGACCATAAAGAGGGGATGCTTTAGGGGCGGGGCTACAAGGTGATTGACAGGCCTCTACGTTGCTCCTCCACATTCCAAATAAGGTAACTTACGTTCTGAATGAACCTCAATTATCATATTTTAATTTACTACATTCTGACTCATGCTTTGTGGATTGTTGACAGCCACAGAGTGCTGCTCCGCCACACACACTCCGTAATGGGTCGGCTCTTCTGTCCACACCACTGTTTTGATTTGTACTTGTGAACGCACGTTCAGTCTGCAGGTAAGTGCAGGCTCATTGTGTCGGCAGATGTATTTTTGTGTTTGTTCGGGTTTGTTTTTTTGCAGACAGTTAAGTGGCAACGAGGTCAACCATGTTCAGAGAGAGAGAACAGGGTAGGGGGGGTGGGTGGGGGGGGGGGGTATGACTCATTGAGGTTTCCATGCTGCCCTATTGTTTTGCGTAGGAGGCGCTTTGACTGGATGACACACACATACATCAGTATTTTCAGAAGCGATATTAATAGCAACACAGCGATTAGAGAGACCACCGATTAGTTTATCAACAGGTGTATTTAACGTCCCGTTGTTTCCAGTTGACATCACGCCATCACACAAGATGCATTGTGGGTCTTTAAAATTGTCTTTCCACTATGAAAGACTATGGAATAGTTATTTATATCTGCTGCAGTTTCCAAGGTGAAGTAGTGGTCTTAACAGTGAGTTTGAGTCTACTTAACATTCGTAGAAAAAAACATTTTTTTTATATATTTATATATATATTTTTTACATATACATAAACAGCATTATATTCCATTATATTTTTATATTTTGAATTTTCACCTGTGTTTTCCTTAAATAAAATAGTAAGGATATTCCCACCATAAATTGATGCATAAAAAATTCACCAGCATGCAGGAAATTAAGTGTTTGACGCTCAAAATAATAATAATAGTAACAACAATAATAATAATAAATGTTATTTATATAGCGCTTTTAAAAATTCTCAAAGACACTTTACAAACATTAAAATCATCATAAAAGAGCTCTACACTAAATACATGGAACATACATTAGTCATAAAAAATGTAAAAATGTAAAAAAAGCCTTAAAGAATTAAAGAAAGATAGATACCACTCTGCATTAAAGCTACTACAAGGAACTTTTATTTTGTGTTGATTCTGGCGGTCCCTGTGGACAGAAGCGGTAGTGCACCAGATTCCCTCTACATCAAAACCCGCATGGAAATTAATTAATCGTCTCTCTCTCATCGAAACAAAAGAAAGTTTAGGAAACTAGCAATTAGAGTTCTGACAACGTGTGTGTTTGGTGAGAATGTCTGCAATGGTAGAACGTAAAGAACAACAACAACAACAACAACAACAACAACAACTGTGAAACACGTTGAAACAAAAGCAAAGGATTTTGTTTGCAACGTGTATATAAATGGTGTTCACTCTCCAGAGAAGCCATACAATATTAACAGCGTTGCCCTCATGAAATAAACACGACGTGGACAAAATAGAAACGTCTTAACGGGAAAGTGCGCACACACACACACACACACACACACACGCACACACACACACACACACACACACACTAAGGGTTAAACAGCGTGGGCTTTTCCTTCATTAGGAAGCTCACACTAATGAGAGCCGCTCAGCATCAAAGCGTCCAGATGAACGGAGACGGAGACAGAAACACGAGGGCTCTTGGGTAAATTAGAGGAAATGGCAGCCGGCTGCAGAAGGACCATATATACGAAGCCGGTATCGACCTTTCTTAAAGATCACACACCGACCCGACGGACTCGTCCACCTCCGACATGACAAAGGACGTTGTAGAGAACTGTTCTTGTTATTCATATTTCCATATCAAAGGTCTGTGCGGCGATTAATTTTGCCTGATTAGACCTCTTCTCAAGTTGACATTTATAAATGTAAAACGATGGCCGCGTTCCATTTAGCTGGGTCCCGAGGTCACTGACATGGCCCTCTGGGACCCTGTGATGGAATTAACCCATAATTTATGTTTGTTAGTTTCACTGAAATTAATATGACGAATGAAAACGTCTGCAATGAAAACAAAGGTCCGTCTCCGTCTCTGAGATGATGTCACGGGGGGAAAAAGATATTAAATCTTCATGGTTTAAAACCTAATTAAATAAAGTGTAATAATGGACCCTGTGTGCTGTTCAAGGCATTTTGCATGACAGAAATAATATTTATATAATATATTTATTTTTACAATCAACACTTGAAATGATGAAGGCACTTGCAAATGACAAGGTCTTTACTTAAGATTTAATTAAACTTATTGGATCTCGGGAAGATAATAATGAGAATAAATATGAAAAAAAATTGAAATCATACAGTACAAATCATCCTGCATCCTAACTGTGGTTTTATTTAATAAACTGAAGTATCACAAGGGCTTTATATTGGTAACTATCTGGCGATACGATACATATCATGAGAAAAGTGTGACAATATATTGCGATATTGTATGCAAGGTGATTTATTAAATTTAATTTTAGTATAAAAAACACACTGTCATGAGCATGAAATCAAATTGAGAAGAAGAAGTGGGACGGAGCTTTGATTGTAAACTATTATTTAAAAGCCCGATACAGTGACTTGAGAATCAACACAGCATCACAGAACATGAAATCGTGATACACGATATCGTCTTTCACCATCAAATAAGAAGCCAATGAGCAATACGGAAATAAAAATGACATATAAGACATATAATTTTATCCATTTAACGTTGTAGCTCATTATCAAATCTGAAGTGTGAGTCAGATCCACTCGCCCCGTAGCCTCATATAGACTATAAATAGTTTAAAGTTACTGCAAGGAACTTTCTTTGAGTGTTGATTCTGGCGCCCCCTGTGGACTAAAGTGGTAGTGTCTCTGAGCACCAGGTGGTGGTTCTGACTCCAGTAGACGAGTTTGATCAGAAGAAAGTAAATATTTGAACTTCTTGTGTTGCTGTTTGTTTACATAACAAGAATAATGAAGCAATGTTTATTCTTTTATTGATTGTCTTTTTTTACTTTTTTCCCCACAATATTCAGACTTTTATCTAAAAATATTCAGACTTTTACCTAAAGAAAATTGAGATTTTATTTTCAAAAACATTCCGACTGAATATTTAGACTTTTTAGCTAAAAGACTTTTTTTCCAACAATATTTAGACTTTTTATCTCAAAATATTCAGACTTTTACCTAAAGAAAATCTGATTTTTTTTCAAAAACATTCCAACTGAATATTTAGACTTTTTAACGAAAAATATTCCGACTTTTTTTTCCCACAATATTCCCAAAGTTTCCCTCACAAAATAATCCAAAAATAACCCCCGCACTGTTACAGCAAAACACGAGGGAACCCCTGGGGAGTTTTCCACTGAGGCTGCTGGTCATCGTTTAGTGGTCAGCTGAAGTGTGGGGGGGGTGTGGGGGGTAGTCGAGTTAATTGGAGGGCGGTGATGAAGATGGTGGCCTCCTCGTTAGCTCTTAACAGAGCTCCGGCTTCATTAATCAATATCTATTTGGTCCGAGCCCCCACAGCGTGGAGGAGAGACAGGCGACCGCAAACAAGCTCTTCTTCTTTCTCATTTCCCCTTGTTTCTTTCCCTGAGTGTCTTCTAATATCTCTCTTCTTCTTCTTCTTCTTCTCCTCCTTTAACACGACATGACATCATTCATCCATTCACACACTGGTGGGCGGGGCTAAGGTGCCACCTGCCCATCAGGAGTAGCTACCCTAGTAGTTTCCCTAATTTCCGGCTCCACAAACAGCAGGGGGGGGGGGGGGTTGTTAACTCGTCCTATGGTATGTGACCAGTAGGGATGGGACTTTAATCAATACTCTTATTGGTTGTTTTTGATTATTTTGTGAGGACATTTTTTGGAATATTTTGAGATAAAAGTCAGAATATTTTGAGATAAAAAGTCTAAATATTCAGTCGGAATATTTTTTTAAATAATTTGGAATTTTTTTAGGTAAAAATCGGAATATTTTTAGATAAAAGTCGGAATATTGTGGGAAAAAAAGTCGGAAGATTTGGAGATAAAAAGTCGGAATATTCAGTCGGAATTTTGTTTGAAAATAATTCGGAATTTATTTAGGTAAAAATCTGAATATTTTTTTAGATAAAAGTCGGAATATTGTGGAAAAAAAAGTCTAAATATTCAGTCTAAATTTTTTTGAAAATGATTCGGAATTCTTTTAGGTAAAATTCTGAATATTTTGAGATAAATTTCTGAATATTTTGGGAGAAAGAGTCTGAATATTGTGGGGAAAAAAAGGGGGGGGGTTGAGCTTGACCTCTACCCGTCCCCCACTGGATCGAAGTCTCCTCCTTCTCCGGTCACACGACTCAAACGACTGCGGCGACGAGCGGACGGCCCGAGACGAGACGAGGAGATATGTTAAGTTTGTAAATTGCGTACGAGCCTCCTAACGAGAGGAGCATCGGTCCACTAAGTGCTGCACGAGGCTTCACGGTTCACCGCAAACCTCCCAGCGGCCGTAACTGATGCCGTGATGGAGGACCAGCGAGAAAAAAAAGAGGCCGTTTGCGAATAAAAGCCTGAATATCTCAAACGAGGCCGGAGGAAGGAAGGCTGCTCTCCTCAGACGAGCCGGCGGTGGAATAAAGCTGCTTTTAAAAATGGGAAACCAGTAGATGGTTGTGTGTGTGTGTAGATGCATATGTATAAGCATTTGTGCAATGCATGTAAAGGTTAGCATTTATACTCACTATAAGCTGAACTATTGATACTAATATTACTGTTTTGATTATTTACTATTTATTTTATTTTATTATGTTTATTTAAATGTCAAGGATTGTTCTGTTGTGTTGAAAATGCAAAATTAAGTTAAAAAAATAAAAATAAAGGGAAACTAGACGCCTTTTTTTTTTTTTTTTCTTGAGTTTCGCAGTTGTAAAAATCTGAACCTCAGGACATGGAGCGCTGCAGGTGAGTCCTAGAGAACCCAGAGAGGAGTCGCTTCCTGCTCCCTTCCCCTGAAGGTCAGAGGTCAACGTTTTAACGTTCAGTTCTCCGACACGAAAACAGCTCAGTGAACTTAAAAGGAAAGATTCTAAAAGAGACGACGAAGCTCAGAGGAGGACGAGCCGGGTCCCACGTCCCCCCGGCTCACTGAAGCTGAGACCCGTTTGTCATTCTCCACCTGAGAGACTTTGACCCCCCCCCCCTCCTCCCCCCTCCTCCTCCCCCCTTCTTATAACGGTGATGGATGAAGAGCTGTCCTCCGTCTCCCGTCCTGTTTCTCCCATCGATTCGAGGATTAACATTCTAAACGATAAGAACTGGAACACAAAAGCAGCTCCGAAGCCCCCAAACAATAAACCGTGAACGCAGAGTGTGTGTGTGTGTGTGTGTGTGTGTGTGTGTGTGTGTGTGTGTGTGTGTGTGTGTGTGTGTGTGTGTGAGGCTCTGTTCCCTGTGGTTGAGTCATAGGGGGATAAACAATGGCAGCATATGGATCGTGTGCGGTTCTCCGGGGGGAGCTCTCTCTCTCTCCTCCCCTCCTTCCTCCCGGTGACGATCACATATTAGATTAACTTTTTGCATAATTGTTCTCCTCTGACGCTCAGATTCTCCTTTTCTTTTTTTCCTCACGGCTTCTACAAAATCCTCCAATTCAACCGGTGGAATGATTTCATTTCATTTTCGAATGTCGAATGTCTCGGAAGACGTGGAGAGGCTGTGAATCGTAGTATTTCATCTCTACGTGGACACCAAGTATCTCTCTATATAAACTATTATTACTGCAATTTTTTGCTTGTTGGTGTTTGTTTTTCTGGTAAAGTCGGCGAAGGATCGGCGGGAAGTCGCTCAAAACAAAGATGGATGACCGACAAACACATTTAGTTGCAATAAAAAATGATAGAAGTGAGACGAACCGAGTGAAGACTTTATCTCGTGAGATAAAACATGACGAACTGCATGATTAGCTAAAGCGTATCGCAAAATGGTTAAAATC
>JACSYO010001455.1:80000-85150 GCA_016806645.1 Ophiodon elongatus
TGTAAATATAAATAAATTATATATAAATATGTGTAAATAAATTAAATATATTTGTGTAAATAAATTATAAATATATTTGTGTAAATATATATATATATTTGTGTGGCAGCAATAGTACAGTATATGAAGAGGATATATTGTGCTTTTGCTAATGAACGTTCCAACAAAAAACAGATAAACACATTTTCCACAACAAAGACAAAGAAATATCAAGATGTACTTTTCAAAAAACGTTATTTATTTGTTTTGCCTTTAATTACATCTCTATTTACAGTAACACTTCCACCTTCAGTCGCTTCGAGTCTCCCTCTCGTCACAGAACGACATCCAGCCCCCCCCCCACGAGTGTGTGTGTGTGTGTGTGTGTGTGTGTGTGTGTGTGTGTGTGTGTGTGTGTGTGTGTGAAGAAATTACAAACACGAGCCTCCGTCACGACTCGCTTTAATTACTTTCTACTTTTCTGCATCTGTTATTCAATAAGAGCCTCCTCCTCCTGAGTTTTTAGTTTGACCTTTAACAGCATTGAATCACAGTGGATGTAATTATTGAGTTTTCGAAGCACTGATTAAGAGAAACGGGGATTTCAAGAATAAAAAAAAAAAAAAGTATCTGAATACATAAATTATAATTACATGACAGCTGGTTCGCTCCCTTTACCGTTGTTTAATAAGTTGCATTGAACCGGAGATCAGTGTGAAGTCGAGACGCGTTCTGATTATTATTATCATTATTATTCTCCAAAAACGTACCGCGAAGAAACAAAAATAATTAAATTAAATGTATTATAAAAGAAACGAAGGTTGAATATCCGGCAGAAGAGCTTTAAGAGCTCGTTTCTAAAGCGTCTAAAAACAAATGCAGCGTCTTGAGGCCGTGAGGAAAAACTCTTCAGACTGCAGAGGGTCACGTGACGCATCCAGGAAACGACACCAGAGGTGAATATTAGGAAATATTCCGCTTGACATTTGTACTTTAAAATCAAAAATCGTTTGTTTTCATTTTTACGGGTATTTTCCGTTTTAAATGAGTCAAACGGATTCATCCACTGAGCTTCAACGTCGGAAGAAATCTCATAAAACCGGCGAATGAGTCGATCTGATTTTCCGCCCCGAGGTCCGACAGAAACACATAATAATAATAATAATAATAATAATAATAATAATAATAATCATAATACTAATCATAATAATACTAAATGGAGGAGGAGGAGTTAGTGACGCGTTGAGTTGTTGCTCTTTTCATGAACCCTGCAGGAAATATTCCCACAATAATAATAAAAACAAAAAAACAACCTGCTCAATATTTCAGCTACTGGATGCACAACATCCTCCTCCCCCCCTCCCTCGTCTCCTAATCTCCTCCCTTCCTTCCTCGTCTCCTGGCGTGAAGACAATAATTGCTCCGGGTTGATCGATGTGTGTTGCTGTTGGCTGCTCTCTCGTTTGGATGATCTATAAACTGCGTCACCCAACTCTCAAGGAGAAGGGAGGGGGGAGGGGGAGAGGGAGGGAGGAGGGGTGGTGGGGGGAGGGGGGAGGGGTGGGGGCTTTAGACTCTCAGAACGTGTAGCCAGCAGGGGGCGCCTTGTCGTCCTTGTTGCTCTCCAGGGAGAAGGGCGGGATGCGGACGTCGAAGTGGGAGCCGTCGGTCCTCTCGATACGAAACGTCCCCCTGGAAGCAGAGAGGGAGAGGGGGGGTGAGTTTTGGGGGTGAGTTTGGGGGAGTTACGCCTCCCGGAGGGCAGCAGGAGGCGCTGCTGAGCGACACCACTCACCACATGTGGCCGCTCGGGGCCTGCAGGGACACGTGGCTGCTGTACTGGAAGGCCGGCTGCTCTTTGGACAACACCGGCTCCTGAGAGAGGACAGAGGAGACAAGGACAGAGGAGATGAGGACAGAGGAGACGAGGACAGAGGAGACGAGGACAGAGGAGACGAGGACAGAGGAGACGAGGACAAAGCGTTACTAAACCTGTGCATCGGCGCCTCGAAATAAATAATTTTATGTTTTAAAACAGATTCAAAAACAGTGAAAATATCTTTTTCAAATAAATTAGTGTGTGTGTGTGTGTGTGTGTGTGTGTGTGTGTGTGTGTGTGTGTGCGCGCTAACCCGGCCTACGACTCCTCGCCCTCGGACCGTCTCCAGGGTTCCCGACAGGCTGAAGATCCTCCAGTGCCGCTCCCTCAGCTGCACCACCTCACTGCCCATGTTCTCCAGACGGATACAGTACCGCCACTGCAGGAAGACCAAACACACACACACACACACACACACACGTTAGTGCTAGTAGGGGTGTAGTAGCAGTAATAATAATAATAATAATTATTGGAATCAATACAGATTTAAAAACATTAAAGCCGAAGTGCTTGAACGAGTCTGAGCTTCAGCAGTTAAACGGGTCAGAGTCGTATATTTAACATTACAGACATTTGTTATTTATTTATGTGTTTTTAACAATATGCCAGTCTTTGAGTGCCGTAGCAGTTAAAAGTATTTATGGGCAAACTCTTGATCGTTAATCTTTTGTACTGAAAACATACCAAACCTCAGGTCAATTGAATACAGTGTGTAATAAATATATAAATATATAAATATATATATATATATATATATATATATATATATATATATATATATATATATATATATATATATATATATATATATATATATATATATATATATATATATATATATATATATATATAAAAAAATATATATATATATATATATATATATATATATATATATCACACTGTATTCAATTGACCTGAGGTTTGGTATGTTTTCAGTACAAAAGATTAACGATCAAGAGTTTGCCCATAAATACTTTTAACTGCTACGGCACTCAAAGACTGGCATGTTTGTTAGTTAGATAGATAGATAGATAGATAGTAGATGTGTGTGTGTGTGTGGGTAGAATATCTCATTAAATTACAATGTTGTGTTAATGTTTGTTAATATTCATTTAACAATGTAAATGAAATATATACAGTTCTACAATTAACCTGCAGTTTTGTAAATTTTTGTACAAAACAAAACCTTTTAAAATGTTGCTTTGCACATAATTGCATGTTTTATATTCTGATACTTTGGCAACATTGCATTTTTAATTCTCTTTTTTACTTTCATGCCAATAAGCGACATTAAATATTAATTATAGTCCGCGTGACTGCTCGTTACTCACCCAGTAGAGCGTGGGAGTTCTGGGCCTCCTGAGAACGGGAAAGCATTTATATTAGCGTTCGCGTAAACAAACCAAAAAACACAGGGCTTCGATTGGCGGACGGAAGGGCGCTTTACCCGCATGCCCATGTAGAAGGGGATGACGGTGACCCGGATGTTCTCGTGTCCCTGGACGTCCGAGAGCTCCAGCCAGGGGTGGTTCTTCTCCTGCCACGCCTTCAGGGTGTCTCGGGGCCGTGAAGGGAGGATACGGGACGAGAACATGCTGTATCAGGGAAGGGCTTTCTCTTAGGCGTATGATGGATGGGTGGGGACATTACACCTCCACCACCGATCACAGTACAAATACAGATTTACTACTCGCAAAGCCTATGAAATGTTTACATTTAGTGGGACGAAGGGAATTATGAGAATAACAGCTCGAACATTGCCGACTGCATACAAAGCTGGGATGGTGGGATTACGACGCTGCGAGAGCTGCTGTGTTCTTCCTGCCTTCTTGTCTACTTCCTTCCTGCCTTGTTGGCCCCCTTCCTTCCTTCCTTCCTTCCTTCCTTCTTGGCCTACTTCCTTCCTTCCTGCCTTGTTGGCCTACTTCCTTCCTTCCTTCTTGCCTGCCTGCCTTGTTGGCCCACTTCCTTCCTGTCTGCCTTGTTGGCCCACTTCCTTCCTGTCTGCCTTGTTGGCCCACTTCCTTCCTGTCTGCCTTGTTGGCCCGCTTCCTTCCTGTCTGCCTTCTTGGCCCGCTTCCTTCCTGTCTGCCTTGTTGGCCCGCTTCCTTCCTGTCTACCTTGTTGGCCCGCTTCCTTCCTGTCCGTCTTGTTGGCCCGCTTCCTTCCTGTCCGCCTTGTTGGCCCACTTCCTTCCTGTCTGCCTTGTTGGCCTACTTCCTTCCTGCCTTGTTGGCCTACTTCCTTCCTGCCTTGTTGGCCTACTTCCTTCCTGCCTTGTTGGCCTACTTCCTTCCTGCCTTCTTGGCCTACTTCCTTCCTGCCTTCTTGGCCTACTTCCTTCCTGCCTTCTTGGCCTACTTCCTTCCTGCCTTCTTGGCCTACTTCATTCCTGCCTTGTTGTCCCCCTGTCCGAAGGAAACAACACACCGGCCTCATATCCGTTAAAAAAAAGAGTCTTAAACTGGCAGCGTTGAAGCCTTTTGTATAAAGATTAATTACACAGATTAACCATCACGTACAGAGAAATTAAGTTTTACTGCTGATCGTTATCGGCATAGATTAAATAAGAATATGGGATTTGGAGCTCGGCAGCGATGCTTTCTAGTCTGATGAGGTTTTGTAAAAAAACAAAACAAATGTGTTGAAATCGACAGGAACAGAGCTAGTTAGCGTTAGCAGCACTAGCGTTAGCAGCTAACGTACGGAGGCTCCATTTGGTTGCGTTCAAGCTCCATTCAGGAAAAATTACTATTGGGCGAAGGTAAAGCATAAGAACATACAATAGGAAGTTAAACATGTCATAATTAATCTCTAAAATCTGAACAGCTCATTATATACATCATTAAATTTACAATCTTTCATCCCGTAATCATTTGAAACGTGTTTTTATGCAAATAACCAACATAGATGACTTCACCAAAGTCAAAGGAGATAGTTCATTAGCTATATTAGCAATGTTCTGGTTAATAACCGAGATATATATCAGTATTTCAACACCTCTGGGCTTCGTTAAAGAGGTTTGTTGTGACGAGGATGAGGATGAAAGGATGAAGAGGAGCGTTTACCTTTGGCTGGGTTGAACAAGAGGAAGCGCTCAAACAGCTCGTGCTGGATGGGGATCTGCTCCGCTGAGTTGTAGGGCAGGATGTCTTCGTGGCTCACGTAGTCCAGACCTGAGGGACAGAAACCAGACACACGGGGGTTAACGGAGCGATCATGACGCCATGTGGGCGACATGTGGGCGGTCTCGGGCCGTCTGCGTACCTGGGATGGCGTACAGGGCTCTGCT
>JACSYO010001456.1:0-12500 GCA_016806645.1 Ophiodon elongatus
ATATATATATACACACATATATATACGCACACATATATATTTAGATTATTTGACCTGTGAATATGGTTCAAATTAAGCAAGAGGGGAAAAAAATCTTGGGTTTAACTCGTCACAGCTGGCAGAAACATGCAACCATTAAAAAATGTATACATTCTTTCAACTGAAGGGGATCAGAAGACAAAGCGTTTGGGAATGACTGGCTCTGTTAGTCGGTGCACATCTGTCAGCTGAACATGCAAATGTGGGAAATTTGCCTACAGAATTCAACACATGAGAAAGAAAAAGCTTGCAACTGTAAATTAATAATGATTAACAGATATTTGCCTTCATTGAAACGGAGAAAAATTTCAGACCTTTCTCTCTCTTTTTCTAGATATTATTGTTTTTGCAGGGAATTATAATGAATTTACGGACCAATAGAAATAAAGTGTAATTTATTTTGTTATTCAGTCCGCCTCCCAGGGTGTGTGAAGTTGTGACTTCTGGTTACACGGCGGCCCGTATGTCGGCAACCAGATAAACACAACGGTGCATAACTGTCATCTGAGCCGAGGCGGCCTCTGGCCTTTCCCCCGCTCTGCTGCCACTGAACCAAAACTCCAGAGCGAAGCGCGGACTCGTTTCCTTTTTCCTCGTGCGCGTGCGCGCGCGCGGAGGCTAAACTGACTGAGAACATTGTGTTATTTACGGCCACAGCCTTGAGCTCTCTATTCCTGTGATGTTACCATCCACGTAGCACACACGGGCAGAAACATGGCACCAGAGCACATGCAGAGACTCGCACGCTGTGGAGGTGACCCGAGTGCACACAGGTGTCTCTGTAACTTCTCTACTGATATATTCATTGTGTAATATATGCAAATGCACGAGAAGTATTAATCCTTTTCTTGTCATAACACTCAATCAAAGTAACAATCAAGTAAAATTAACATTCGTTACATCGTTCAAAGTCGTGTTGTGTTCATGAAAAGGTAGAAATACAACAATATATGTTAGATAATAAGTTATAATGTCAAGAAATAATAAACCTAAGTAAGGAGAAAGGTAAGTTATTGAGAGAAAACGGCCTTTAAAGATATGTTTTGTAAAATCACATACATTTTAAAGACTAAATGAACATCATGCTGTATTGAAGAAGACTTGAAACTAGAGATTGAGACATAAACTCATGTTTACAATGTTTACTGAGGGAATAAATCAAGAGAGAAGTAGAGTCATTTTCTATAGACTTCTATACAACCAGAGGAGTCGCCCCCTGGTGGTCAGGAGAGAGAATGCAGCTTTAACACATGAAGCTTTGACTTCTATACAACCAGAGGAGTCGCCCCCTGGTGGTCAGGAGAGAGAATGCAGCTTTAACACATGAAGCTTTGACTTCTATACAACCAGAGGAGTCGCCCCCTGGTGGTCAGGAGAGAGAATGCAGCTTTAACACATGAAGCTTTGACTTCTATACAACCAGAGGAGTCGCCCCCTGGTGGTCAGGAGAGAGAATGCAGCTTTAAGACACTTCCACATCGGCTTCACTCGGCAGAACTAGAGGTTGCCGCCTGGTTAAGCTGGAGAAGTTTCTGTTGGTTGCAATCTGCAACCACTAGATGTCTCCGAATCCTACACACAGCACCTTTAAACCGTTAGCAGGCAAAACAAGCTAGCAAACGCGTCAACGCTTTGCCCAACGCTCAAAGCTAATTTAACATTATTCAACTGTTTAAAACAAGCAGAGAAGAAAGCAGTGTTACGTAATGTCCTCCAACCCAGTGGTTCTCAACTGGTCTGGCTGTGGGACCCACCATCACCCCTTAATGACAAGCCGCGACCCAAAAAAAACCCCATATCTGATGTAGTCGGTGTCGTATTTACGTTTCGCCATGTTTGATTAGAAAACTAATTTCGCGGGTCACGGTGTTCTTCTATGCTGTAAAATGGCGGGGGTACGTGAAGATTTAAAAATATATATATTTAAAATTAGCATTGATTAAAAAATCCTTTAAAAATATTTATTTAATACATTTTAATAAAATATAAGTGTAAGTTTGAATTTTATATTCAGTAGGCTATTCGATTTCATTATTCTAAAAACCCAGAGTCTCCCCCATATCAGGATGGTTTGACCCAACCTGGCACACGCCCCCTGTAATCACCTGTCAATCACCGCCGCCTTGAAAAGCTCAAACAAAGTGGAACGTAGCAGCAATGCTGCTGAAAACATGGAGGACCAGAGCAATACAAGTAAAACCAGAGCCAGACGACACTCCGCTGCATAAAAAATCCCCTTCAGAATAAAACCACAGGATTAAAAAAAAACAACTAAAAAAAAAATGTTTTAATCCAATTTCTTTTTGCCCAGGCAAAGGCCCGTGAAAACGGTCCGCGACGACCCACCAGTTGAGAATCACTGCTCCAATCTGCATGTGCACCATGTGACTTGACTTGGGCGTTCACAGTGTTTACGCAACAAAACCCAGAGCAGCAACACATTCTTGCCCATATATTAACATGCTCCTGAACATGATTTAGCCCTTTCAGATGACAATGCAGATCATTCTTAGCATTAGCAAAACAAGCATAAAAAATCATAATTTTCTTTAGTACAAAACAGAAAAGTGCATAGATTTCTTGTGCACTAAATGCAGTATACTATTGGGAAGTCACATGGTGTCTTTTACTGGTTTGGTGGGTTCCACCCCTGTAGCCTTACTCAACCAGTCTTCCTCCAGAGCAGCTCTCCTATTAATAAAGCTGTTTATACTGAAAGCTGCAGTCTGCCTGAAGCCTGTAAAACCAGCTGAGGCAAATTCTATCTGCTCCATCTGTAATCCGAGTGCGTCCCACATTCTCCCCTCCCCATCCACCTTCGCCTCTGGGTACGTTACCTGCCAGCGGAGGCCCGATGAGCAGCGTGACGCTCTCCATGATGGCGAGCAGGCCCAGCGCCGAGGGGAAGCGGCTCATCTCCACCACGTCCATGAGCACGGTGTACATCAGGGAGCCCACCACGCTCATGGAGAGCCCGTAGATCATCACGTACGCCAGCAGGACGGAGAAGCTGGGCCCGAGGCAGCAGATGCTGTTGCTGAGCCCGTTGACCAGCGTGGCCCAGGCGAAGACGTAAATGTGTCGCCCTTTGAACCACGGCATGCTGAAGATGATGCCGAAGGGCGGCCGCACCACGATGTTCACCAGACCCAGGATGGAGAGCAGCAGCGCGGCGCGGCTCTGGTCCATGTTGCCGTCGGCCGTGGCGTAGGGAACCAGGTACACCAGGGGCACCACGAAGCCGAGCATCATCCAGGTGATGCCTATGGCGAACGCGCAGTAGCGGGAGTTGTGGCACAGCTGGTCGAAGGCCATGTGTTTGCTCATAGAAGCCGCCAGGCAGCTCCACATCCGTTTAATCCACCCTCTCTCCTTCCTCGCGGTCTCCTCCTCGGGCGGCGGCGGCGGCCCGTGGTTCATCAGCGGCTGGCCGCGGCGCTCGGGGGCCCGAAGGGGCCTCATCACCGCGCCGCACACGCAGCAGTTCAGCAGCACGGCGCCCAGAACGAGGAAGCTCCCCCTCCAGCCCAGCTCCGCGTGGAGGTAGTTACCCAGGAAGGGCAGCGTGCAGAGGCCCAGCGCCGTGCCCGTGGAGGACATGGCGTTGGCGAAGGCGCGGCGGCGCACGAAGTAGTGGCCGAGGATCGTCACCGCGGGCTGGAAGCTGAAGCAGAAACCGAGTCCTGTGACCATGAAAGGAGACATTCAGAGGGGCGACAGGGGCGGCTTTGTGTTGCATCGATTGCAGATACATCGTGAGGCGCTTCACTCGGGTATCTGAATCTTCTTCAACTTTATACTTCTACTCCACGAGAGGAGGGAACCAGAAGAGCTCATTAACATCCGCACCATCGCTGTTTAGTATTAAATTATGGATAAAAAAGAAAGACTGAGAACTTTGTTCTGAGGAGACAGGAATCTTTACTTTAAGTGTACGACATTGAGTTTATCACTATTATATTATATATATATATATATATATATATATTATAATTAGAGTTGTTGGATTCTCTTCTCTTTTCCTAAATCCTCATAAACTCTCCTTCACATCTTTCCTTGACCTCGTGGCGTTTTCCATCGAGGTAAAGTTGCTAAGAAGAGACATTCGACCGCAGCCATGTTGCCCTTCCCACATCGCAGCAATTTTCTTTAGCAAGTACAATTTAGCCATCAATATTTTCCAGAAGCTATGAAAATTAGACCGAAGTTGTTATAAACTGGAATTATCCTTCATGTTTTAAAAGGGTTTTGAATTAATCGATTGACCAACATTTTCACGTTGCCTTTTTTAAAAAAGGAGCAACATTAGCGTTCTTGTTTTTGCCCCACATTTCTGTTTTGGTCTCCACCAGGACCCCGAGAGAGCTGCAGGACGTCCGGCTCGCCTACAGTCGGATCGTCCCGGATGATAAACCCGCCCGGTGTCTGCTGACCTGTGATGACCCCGGCGGTGACGTAGAGCTGCTCCACGGACTGGGTAAATGAACTGGCAGCCATTCCCAGCCCGCTCAGGACGCCGCCCAACATGACGGTCGCCCGGCAACCAAGTCGCTCCACCAGCACGCTACAAAAGGGACCTGTGGATCAGACGTAATGCTCTTAGTTTTAATGCATACCGGAGCAGGAACAAACAAAGGGCTCACACGGAGGCGGAGGTCGGCGTCTTGATCCTGCAGCACATAACTTGTGTCGAGCTGTAATCTGTACCGGCGGAATGAAAAGCAAGACTAAACATATGTATGTTTGCTCTCTCACTTAGCGCGCGCGTGCGTGCGTGCATATATATATATATATGTGTGTGTGTGTGTGTGTGTAACTGATGCATGGCAGTTTTGCTGACCCGTATAACTCTGATTCTGTAGCGTGGAAATAGCAGTTTCTAAGCAAATTTGTCAGTTTCCCATCTCTACCGTCATCTGATGAGGAAGTTGTGTACTCTGAAGCCTTAGTGCTGATTGCATCGGGGTATATTGGTTAAAGGTCAAGGAAGGGGGGGGTGTTGTGCAACAGGGCTGTGAGGTAAGGAAGGGGATACAACCCAGACCAAACTGAGCCTCTGTTTGCAAAAGCAGCCTCAAGGATGAAAGATAAATAATTGAAAACATTTTCTGTAGATCTACTTGTTTCAAGTCACGTCTCTACTTTAGTTCGGCTCACGTTGTGGTTTCTACTGCAGCCGAACAGATTCTCCAACCCGCAGAAATTCACATGGGAGTCTGTGAACTTCGTGCAGCTTAAAGAAGATAAACCGGAGATGGTCACCACACTTCTGTCAGCTCAGGAAGATTCCTGAGATAAAAGCATTCCTGTCTGCAAAACCCCGTGAGACCTGTGTGCGATCGTCACTCAGCTGTTCAGAATACAGCAGCTTAAATACGTCGGTCTATATTTCACTTTTCATCTTCAAAACAAGTGAAAAGACCAGAACGAATACTTTGAGTTCATTGAAAAGGTGCAAAGAAAGGTGCTTCTGATGGACCACCGTGGGACCTCATTTCAGAACAAATATGTATGAAGACTACGGAAAACTGAGACTGTCTTGACTTTAAATTGACAAACATGTCAATATCTGTAATTCATACCACAATTCAAAATATTTACAATTTCTACTCAGTTGTGATACCAAATTCAGCGAGACGTAGAGACTTAAAAGACATTTCAGAATCCAAATCACCTTTAATGGTCAAGTATTTGTGCAAAAACAAGGAATTTTACCTTTTTTTTTTTTTTTGCATCTCTCTCGATGTACTTACACATAAATAGAAATAACAGCAAGGAACAAGGACAACAACGCTCAACAACTAAAGGTATGGTTATGTACACAAGTAGTGAAAAAAATTAGGTGTGTATGTAAATATTATACAAATATATTAAAATGTTTACGAGATCATTGCTTGCTGTGGCGCGACCTTTTGATAAAAGCTACACACAGTAACGTACGTAAGCAGTGTTCTGGATCTATCCTTCCACCAAGATATCCACTAACATCTAAAGAAAACCCTGTTTTTAATCCTTCTAACAACAAAAGGGCTCCTGGACTGAATTAGAGGGCTGGACTAACAACATTCCTTCCGGTTAGTGCATCTAAGTGTTGGATATCCTGTGAAATGACCCTCACCACACCTATCTCTACTTTCACTAGATTTAAGAAGAACTCTCTTGCAGCAGCAAAAAAAAATAAAAACCTGCTCGTCACATCCTCCACATTCTGTAAGAACATGAAATTACCCCAAATAATGAAGGCTCCCCCCCCCCCCCGAGCCTCTATATTGACTTTGTCTTGCCGTTGCACAGCCGCCACTTCTCCCCGTGTCACGTAGGTTACATAATGCTCTGGAGAACGCGTGAATGAGGAAGGAAGTCGACACTGATGAGTGGAGGCATGGCGCCGCGCCTCGTGCACCGCACTCAGGACGGGAGGATAAAAGACCTTTGTGTCAAGATGTTTCTGACACTTTTTATGAGCTACTCAGTGTGTTTACATCTTGTAGTTTTCCTTTTCAGTGGCGGAGTCCGCCATTTAAATCTAAAATGCATCGTGTCTCCCTCGTGGTTTTAATTTGACCTTCACACAGCTTTTCTATTTACTCTGTTACTAAAACACAAGCTGTATTAGCTCACTGCTGACACAGCGTTTGATATTGCTTCTTTTGGGGCTGAGTGATATGGAGAAAATCTAATATCTTCATGTTTTTGAACAATTACCAATAGGTAATTGTAGGGTTGACTACTGGTCAACAGGTCTGTCAGATCTGTGAAAAACAATCAGTAATGTGGATATAATATAATGATAAGTAAAACAAATACATCACTTTACTGAAATGCAGCCTTTTACAGTCTATATATATATATATATATATATATATATATATATATCACTGAGGTTAGCGCTAACGGTGATTGTTTGTGTCAAAAAATGCGTCAACAAAACAAGACATTTTCTGCATTTAAAAAAAAAAAAAAAAACTAACTTTTGTATTTACTAAGCAACGTTCCAATGAATGAAACATGACAAACACTTGGTCTTTAAATATTTCCCAGAGAGTGAAACATTAATATTTTTACGTTAGCCACCATAAGCTACTAGTCATACCAGACCAAGTTAGGCTGGAGCTGAAAAAAACCCTGTAGTGTAATTAAGTTATTAATATTAACTTAGAGCAATGGTGTCTTTTATTGTTAATGATCTCAACTTTTCTTCTGTTTTTCATTTCTTAAAAGTTACATAATGTCCCTTTAAAGTTTGGATAACCCTGAAGTCTTGATTCGTAGCAGACTGCGAGCTGTGGGTAACAAGCGAGCTACAGTTTCTCATGGAATAATCTTCTTTAAAACCAACACCAACACAGCATGGCGGATTAAAACCTGCACAGATTCTCTCTCTCAGGTTTCACCCCCCCCCTAAAAGGCAGCAGCAGGTAGGAACTACAGTCACCCCAAAAGTAGGAGGCATTGCCGGGTAACGGTTGTCTACGTTACCTCCTGCGTGGAGCACTGACGTCATGATGGAGGGCACCCAGGAGGTCTCGCTGTTGGAGGCGTGGAACTCGTTCTGCAGGTCGGTGTAGAAGATGCCCACGCAGGAGGGGAAGGCCAGGGTGAGAGCCAGCACCACGATGGTGGCGGCCAGCACCACCCAGCCCCACCCGCCGTCCGGAGCCGTGACCGCGCCCGGAGCGGCCGCCGGGCCTCCGCGTTCGGCTTCGCAGTCGTCGGCCTCTTGAACTTTCTCCGTGTTTTCGGCATGCTCGAGGTCCCCGAAGGCCTCCGGGTGGAGGCGGCCATCGCTCGTCCCTCCGGTTCCATCTGCCCGAGTCATTTTCTGCTCCGCAGTTCAGGAGAGGCTCCTGAGTTAGCTGTGTGATGACCTCTGATGCCCATGTCACTGTGACTGCTGCGACCTTCAGCTCCTGAAACAACAAAGGGAACCATGCATCAGGTGGTGAGAGGACATTCATGTTCCCCAGAGGGTGGATCCTAATGTTATTGACGATCCCCTGACATAGTTTTGAGTAAAATATCTCAACAATTGGATACAGACATTCATGTTCCCCAGAGGGTGGATCCTAATGACTTTTAATGATCCCCTGGCCTAAATTTGAGTGAGATATCTAAACAGCTATTATATACAGACATTCATGTTCCCCAGAAGATGGATCCTACCAATTTTAATGACCCCCCTGACCTAGTTGTGATTGAAATATCTTAACTATTGGATACATAAATTCATGTTCCCCAGAGGATAGATCCTAGTGGTATTGCGACATAGTTTTGAGTAAAAATATCTCAGCAATTGGACACAGACATTCATGTTCACCAGACAATAGATCCTAATGGTTTTGAGGATCATATTGATTTATTAATTTTGTTTTAAACTTGGATGTATTAAACGGAGATAGTTTTTAACTGCGCAACAGAGCTCTGCTTAATTTCAAATCTGGATTTACTCACTTAAAACTGTTGCGTCGTCCAGTCTCTCTCTAGGGGAGAGCCTCCTCTGGCTCGAGGCCTGTCAACAAAATAGCTGAATAGATGGTTTTAAAATTGTTATCAAAAGGTATTTAGTTTTAACAAAAAGCTAAAACAGTTTAACAAATTGAATCTCACTATGAAGTACATAAAAGATTATCTCATGAGATAAGAGATCTATTGCATTCCAACAACAGAACTCCGCTTTTTCCGAAAGCACTCAGGTTATGTAGTGCCGTAAAGTCCACCTATTCTCCATAGTTAGCAACACGCTTCACACAGGGATTGGCTAATGACCTCGATCTCCTCCTCCTGATGGAGCTACATTATAATCTCATTATAATCTCAACAGGGTGTTGATGTTTCCCCGTGAGACACATTCTCATGGTCAACCTGTTACCTTTGGTTTGTTACTTTATACGAACATACCACAAGGCGCTATTGTTATACGACACATCTCGTTTCTATTTGGTTTTAAACATTCTTCAAGTAAACAGATTGTAATTCACACTGATCATCGCTAGGAGTTTTCTCAGTTTTCTCTCAAAACCTGGATGAATTGTTAAACTTTCATTAGAACTAATCTTAGATTAAACTCATCCTTGTTGGTGCAACCCAAAGTTAACAAAGAGGACGTGCGGTGGGTTAATTCTGCCTGTGTGGATGCAAAGGGAATCTCAATCTGGCATCCGTGAGACTAACAGTCGCTTGTGAAAACCCTCGAGGATGAATGAACCTCTGTGCGAATGCTCCAGTAGAATTTCCCCCCAAGAGACGCTCAATCTATTTTCCAGATGTAGCAACTGACCGAGCGGAGCAACGCGCTCTCAGGTCGTGATCCTGAGGACACAACTCTTAGCTAATGTACTCAGACGTACACTCTGTGGCATTACACACACATGTCAACGCAATATTTCGCAACAGCAAAACTTGGGCTGCTTACCTTTAAACCTAAAAGTGACAAACACTAGATCACATGCCTGGTCCTAAGAATGCAGACGGAGATATTTGCACAGGTTTCAGTGCTTATCACTCAGAGTACACACTGTTGGATCATTTGTCACAAGTATTGGCAAACAGCAAAGCAGCACTATCGGGAGCAGCACTGCAACATAAGTTACATTGCTTTACATTTATAGGACATAACTCTTACATAACAGCAATATTTCCCCAAAAAGGCCCAATAATGTGTCACCACACACTTTTGATCGTACAGCACGTCTGCCTCTCTTAATGTACGTCTCAACTTCATATTCCTCTACCTACTCTGAGTGGGAAATGGATCAGTGACGGACGGACGGACGGGGGGTCACATATCTCAGCAATCTGATCCACCAAGCCCATGGCCTGTTTGTTACCTCCTGCAGTCTCTCCTGCAGGCTGAGGGACCAAAGAGTCAGGCCCCCTCGTGCTTTACCTGACAAATGTCATTCGAAGAGACACGTACCAAACAGGAAGTTACACGAAATGACCACAAAGAGAAGCCACAGTACGACAAAGAGACATGAAATGATTACAAATACACGTACCACACAAAACACAAAACCACAAAAAACCACAACACAAAAACAAAAAACAACATGAAGTTACACAAAATGACCAAAGAAAGACAATAAAGTGACAAAAAAGACAATGAAAACAAAAACGACACAAAGGGACGACAAAGTTAAAACAAAACGACGACAAAGAGACACAAAACAACAAAAAAGATAAATAACTACAGAGACTCAAAATGATTGAAAAGACACACAATGACAACAAATAGACACAATTTAACCACAAAGAGACACAAAACAACTACTAAGAAACGCAAATTGACCATAAAAGACACAATATGAGAAAGAGAAACAAAACAAAACAAAAACACACAATAAAAACAATAAATGACACAAAAAGAACTACAAAGTGAAACAAAACAAGTGAATGACTACAAAGGAGACACAAAACAACAACAAAAAGACTCAAAACTACTACAAAGAGACACAAAAAAACAACAAAAAGACTCAAAACAACCAAAAAAAGACAAACTGACTACATAGAGATGCAATACAACAAAAAAAAGACACAAAATTACTCCAGAGACACAAAACAACAAACAAAGTCACAAAATTACTACAAAGAAACACAAAACAACCAAAAAAGACACACAATTACTACAAAAGACACACAAAAAACAACAAAAAAAGACACAAAACAACCAAAGAAAGACAAACTGACTACAAAGAGATACAATACAACAAAAAAGACACAAAATTACTACAGAGGCACAACAACAACAAAAAGTCACAAAACAACCAACAAAAAGACACAAAACAACAACAAAAAGTCACAAAACAACCAACAAAAAGACACAAAACAACTAAAAAGACACAAAACAACAACAAAAAGACACAAAACAACAACAAAAAGACACAAAACAACCAGATAAAGACACAAAATGACTACAAAGAGAGACAATACAACAACAAAAGCTATAAATAACTACAGAAAGACTCAAATGACAACAAGAAGAAACAAAACAAAAAGACCCTGAGTGACTAGACACAAACGGAACAATAAAAGACACAACAGAACTACACACAGACACTGAACAACTCTAAAGTGTGTTGATGGAGGACGTGTGGCCTCGTGCATCCCTGTGGTCGTTTCATAATCCGCCCATGACTCATGTCCTGCAGTCCTGTACATAATTAATAAATGCACCTTAAAGAGACTGCCGGTGTCCCCTGATGGACGCGAGTGATGCTGAGCAGCCCCCCCCCCCCCCCTCTCCTGCGGGACAGCCCGCGGGCGGGTGGGAGCATGCGTGGCCTCTCTAACGTCCAGAAATAGTGGAATTCCGCAGCACAAACTCATCCGCATCAGCATTAAATATAAATAAACTGCACATTTTAAACTGTTACACAGTCACCCACGTGGCCACTCGGACTTGTTTGCGGATGTAAAGCGAACCCTGTCCGGTGCGGACTCCATCTCAGCCCTTAATAAGAGCCCTCATCTCTCACAACTATATCGCTCTTTAAAAAGCACATTTGCGTCTTTGCGTCTTTGCGCACGCATCAGCGTGGTTCCACCCCGACGCGTAAACACCCCGGGGTGCACATCCCTGGAGCAGCACTTTCGGAACAAAGAGGAAGCGATTTAAGCATCAATCTCTGCCGTGGAATTATGAGTGAATATAATAAATAAATAAAAAATAAATCACCTTTTTTTTTATTTGTTTGTTGGTATTGTTGATGGTCCTCCAGCTTTCCCCCCCCCCCGGTTAATCTGCTCGATGTCTGCCGACTGCCGGGTCGGTACCGGGGCTCTGCTGCTCCGCCTCGTCGCGGAGCTCCAGCGTCCGCCCGTCCGCTCACGGTGGGAGGAGACTGACGTGGCCGTGGAGGGAGGGTCGGAGGCGGGGAGGGGGGAGGGGGGAGGCGAGGGGAGGGAGGCGCTGCTGCGCAGGCCCCGGCGCTGCTGCACCACACACCGGCGAGAGGAGAGGAGGACACCCGGGGGAGCTGCTGCTGCAGCCCGGTCCCTGGAGGCCTCGACGGGCCACTCCCAGCGGTGGTACGGCAGGATGTAGTACTGTACACGTAGTACTTTATGGGAGTATTTCCATAAATGCTACTTTGCAGTAGTAAATATGCAACTAAGTATATTTACTCAAGAAGGTCAAAATTGTAGGTATTTTTACTTTATTTGAGTACTACCACTTTATTTTGGAGATTGTATTTTTTTTATTTCCACTGGTATTTTTCTTTATTTTATTTTGGAGATTGTACTTTTTTTATTTCTACTGGTATTTTTCTTTATTTTATTTTGGAGATTGTATTTTTTTATTTCTACTGGTATTTTTCTTTATTTTATTTTGGAGATTGTACTTTTTTATTTCTACTGGTATTTTTCTTTATTTTATTTTGGAGATTGTACTTTTTTTATTTCTACTGTTATTTTTCTTTATTTTATTTTGGAGATTGTATTTTTTTTATTTCTACTTTTAT
>JACSYO010001456.1:17500-62500 GCA_016806645.1 Ophiodon elongatus
TTGGTCGAGGAACACTACAGAAAACGTGCAGCTAAAACAAACAAAAAAAAAAAAAAAAAAAAAAAAAAGGTTGTGATATTTCAGTGGACATTAAGAAGCAGAGGCACTGCACACACTGACTCTCGTCCATGTGACCGGGTGGGGACCCTTCGGGGGAATCCGGTTATGAAAAGTGATATTTTCCTCCCGAGGATATGTAAATATATGACAACTATGATACAGAAATCAGTAATTACACCATTTTCATATTATTTCATCATGTAGCCTGTATAGATTTATATAGATTCCTCACATGCCTCGGCAAATTGTACACAGTCTTTTTGAGTCAGTTGTTTTCTTTTTTTTTGTGCGGAAATATCCCCAATTTTCTCCCCCCCAGAGGGGGAGGGGGGAGGGGAGGGGAGGGGAGAGAGGGGGGGGGGGGGCGAGCCCAGCAGCAGGAAACAGAGGAGGAGGAAGAGGAAGAGGAGGATGATGATGATGGTGAGATTTTAGGACGGCTGAAAGACGATTCGGTTCGTTGCTCGTTTAAGGTTTTTTTTTAAAAGAGGAACTCGACTCCCCCCCCTCCCCCTCCTCTCTCCCCCTCCTCCACCTCTCTCCCCCCTCCGTTTGTTGTGCGGCCACCTGCCTCGGACATCTCGCCGAGGATTCTGGGAGCGCAGAGAGGGAGGCGGCGGGCGTTCCCTCCGTCAGCAGGTTCAGGTTAAAGTCGTTCCTTTATGTCCTTTCAGAGTCCTGAGGAGATTTCTGCTGAGTCGACAGAGCCAAATGTAAAAGTGACGATGACGATGATGATGAAGACTGACGATGACGATGATGATTGGTAGCAGCTCTGTGCTGGGCGTCCGTGACACTGACCATCAAGAGGAAAAAAAAAAAGCTGCTTTGATGAAACCCGCTCACTTGTAATCCCTTTTATACTCCGCCTGAAGCCGGTGATGATGATGATGATGAAGGAGGAGGAGGAGGAAGAGGAGGAAGAGCAGGAGGAGGAGGAGGGGTTTGATGATGGCGATGAAGGCGGCGACGGTCGGAGGGTAAACTCATGGATCTCGATGAAAACGGGAGAAAATGTTCCGTGTTATTGTTTTGTTTTGTTTCTTTGTTGTTGTTGTTGTTGTTGTTGTTGATGATAAAGTGTTATTTAGCTCGGCGTGGCTTCACATCCGCGAGCCTCGCTCCTGAAGGATCTGGGAGGACAGAAGGAAACACAAGTCACATTAAAACCTCAAAACTCAAGCTCACTTCCTGGTGACGCCTCAACGAGCTTCTCACACGCGAAGATTTACGGTCTCCGTTAAACGATTCCACGTTGACCGGTTTGACATTTTAACTGCTTGTGAACCAGTTCCACACTTTTCTTTTTTTACATTTTATAGACTCAATTAACAGATTGATCAATAAAGAATACGGCAGCTTCCTCTGATTTACTGTAGGCGGCGGTCATGAGAAAGTAATATTTATAACTACTTAATGTGTGTCATGTTTGTTTACGTCGTTAGCTGCAGATTAACACGTGGAAACTAGGTTTTGTTCTGTAGTGTTGCAGGAGGATATATTAAAGATATTTATGACAAACAAAAAAAATAATCAATAAAAAAAAAAAGAAATTGTTAGTTTCAGCCTCTGTGATATTTTATATTTTTCTTATTCTTATTATCCCCCCAAAATCAACAATCTGTTCTCTCAACACGTCCAAGTTCATCGGATCCTACTGATGACGTAATATATATAACAATATAAATATATATAAAGATATATATATATATATAAATAATTTAAAAAATAAAATAAAATAAAATAAAAATAATAATAATAATAATAATAATAATAAATATATATATATATATATATATATATATATATATATATATATGTAGTTACATTTAAATTAAAAGACTCAGTAATTAAGCTGCTCGCTGTAGTTTTTAATCCAAACAAAAAGGAGTTTCAGGGACTATTTTCAGCGGCGGATTGATCCACGTTTGTCAGATTATTTCACATCATTATTTTTAAAAGATTAAATCAGAATAAATGACGTAATCCCCGTGCGGCTCACCTTGGCCTTCTCGGTGGGCTCGATCACGATGCCGTTGGTGGAGTTGTTGAGTTCCCGGGAAACGACGCATAGAAACTCCGCCTGGTCCTCGTTGCCGTAGTTATAAGAGGAGCCGATACTTATGAGCTGAGGACGGGAGAGGAGGAAATGTTAAGTTCTGTTTTTACAATCTATATTCTGGGCGACATTTCTATCCATCGTTTCTCTCTTTATGGGTTCCAGCTTCTCAAACGTGAGGATTTTTCTTCTCTTCTCTCGTTTTGTATCGTTATAAATTAAATATCTTTGGATTTCAGATCGTTCGTCCCACAAACCGGCAGTTTGAAGACGCATTTCACTATTTATTTTAATGACAAAATGAATAAATCCATCAATCGAGAATGAGATGAACAGAATAATAGGGAGTGATTAGTTGCAGCCTAATATTTTCATTATTTTTTTCAATTTAAAAGTTTTAGTTTTTTTTAATAAAAAATGCCACAAATTCACAAGAACAAACTTCTGTTGTTGTTTCAAGTGTTAATAAAGTGTTAATAAAGTCTCTAAGAAGGCGATAATAACTGAATATATTTGAGTTTTGGACGGTTGTTTGCACAAAACAAGTCAAATTAATAAAAAAATTAAAACAAGTTACTATTTCTCTCTTATTTTCATCTCCTTCGTAATAAAGAGACAAACGCAAAACTAGCTCTCGAGCTAACTGTGATTAATGTGCACCATCCCTGGTAAATTCATAAATAAATAAATGTATATGAATTCATAAATTTATTTATAAATGAATTATTAAATTTATTTATTAAATAATTAATAATAATAAAAATAGGTTAATGAATAAATTAATGGATTAATTAATATATAAATTCATAAATAAATAGATACACTATTAATACATTAATTAATAAATGTATAAATAAATGGATTCATTAATAAATAAATAGTGTCTTTGAGTTTCTTGAAAAGTGCTTCCTAAAAAAAATTATATTACATTAATAAAATTATGATTATTAGCAACCTTAAATATCACCAGATCTGTGTGATGCTAACGATCTGTACTTTCTGGTTGATACTAACGGGATTAAACTGGCTTCCCAAAATGTTTTTCTTCAGGAATAAATATCTAAATGTTTTAGGCCAAACAACCGAAGCCTGAACTAAAACATGACAAAAAGAAGAAGCTGTATTTTCTTCACCTGCTCGAACTTCCAGCCGTCCGACATCGTCGAGACCATCTGAGTGAGCTCCTCCTCTTGGCACTGAAGGACTCGGTACACGTGCTTCACGGGACCCTGAGGGACACACACACACACACACACACACAAAACCTCAACAATCTGGAGACCTGTATTATTTCCTAAAGTCTGGAGCACAGAGTTCCTCCTACCTGAGACGTCCGGTTCTCGTTGTCCCGTATCCGCTCCTTCACCAGCCTCACCATGGACGCGATGTTGTAGAACTCGGCTTCCTCCAGGACACCTGACGAGGACACGTTTAAACCAGGCGCCCTAAATTAACATAACGGGGGGTGGGGGGATGGGCGAGGGGGGGGTAGAGGCGTTTCTCACCTTCCTCCGCCAGGTTTTTATCCATGATCAGCTTCCCGTGCCGAAGGTAGTTGAGGATGGGGCCGAAGTACGTGGGGTCCCTGTCGATGAGGTAGGCCCCTGTCTCGTCCTGCGGGGGACAAAAGGAAAGGGTCGGTTGGTTGAGAGAGGGACGGATCGATGCTGGACTTTAATATTACTTTATACAATATGCATTATTAAAAATAAAAGAACAATAGAATAAATAGAAGGAAATAAGGGATACTGGACTTCAATATTACTTTATAGAATATGCATTATTAAAAATAAAAAGCAATAGAATAAATATAAGGAAATAAGGGATAGTGGATATTAATATTACTTTATAGAATATGCATTAGTAAAAATAAAAAACAATAGAAGGAAAGAAGGGATAGTGGATATTAATACTACTTTATAGAATATGCATTATTAAAATAAAAACAATAGAATAAATAGGAGTAAAGAAGGGATACTGTATATTAATATTACTTTAAATAATATGCATTATTAAAAATAAAAAACAATAGAATAAATATAAGTAAAGAAGGGATACTAGATATTAATATTAATTTAAATAATATGCATTATTAAAAATAAAAAACAATAGAATAAATATAAGTAAAGAAGGGATACTGGATATTAATATTACTTTAAATAATATGCATTATTAAAAATAAAAAACAATAGAATAAATAAAGTAAAGAAGGGATACTGGACATTAATATTACTTTAAAATATGCATTATTAAAAATAAAAAACAATAGAATAAATAGAAGGAAAGAATGGATACTGGACATTAATATTACTTTATAGAATATGCATTAATAAAAATAAAAAACAATAGAGTAAATATAAAGTAAAGAAGGGACACTGGACATTAATATTACTTTATAGAATATGCATTATTAAAAATAAACAACAATAGAATAAATAGAAGGAAAGAAGGGATACTGGATATTAATATTACTTTAAATAATATGCATTATTAAAAATAAAAAATAGAATAAATAGAAGTAAAGAAGGGATACTGGACATTAATATGACTTTAATCTCCTTTTTTTAATGCATTGTTTATGCTATTTACGTTATTACTGTTATGATACTACTATAAGACAATACTTAATAATTTATTGTGACTCCCCGGGCTCACCTTGTCGGAGTCCAGGTCGGGGTCCTCCTGACACAGGCGGAACAGGAACGACTTGGGGTCGCGACACAGCGTCTGCTTGGTCGTGATGAAGTAGGTCCCGCCGACGTTCAGGCGAACCCAGCGCGAACCGGGCTTCTCCGCCGGTTCGGACGGGGAGCTCGGGTTGCTCTTCGCCGGGAACCCGAAGACCGAGCGCCCGCCGCCCGACACCCCGCCGCCGGGGCTCGACACCCCGCCACCGGGGCTGAGCTGGCCGCTCCGCGGTGGGACTACGAGGGTGGGCGAAGCCAGGCGAAGAGAGCCGCGAACATCGCGGTGCTCCGACTGCTCGATGGTTCCCGTGCCGCTCGGCTCCACAACATGCAGTTCAGCCATGTTTTTTTTTTTGTTATTATTATTTTATATTCTTCGTCTCTAAAAAAACACACACATACACACACACAAAACACGCACGATTATCTAACGATTATTATTCCTCCCAGCAGCCGACTTGTAAACAGAGCGAAGTTGTTTCGCGCCTCTCATCGGGGCGTTGCTGCTCGCACCTCGGCCGCCGCTCGCGCCTCCTGTCGCCGCCGACGATTAGGACTCGAACTCGGCCCTTGGGGGCGGGACGGGGGCAGCGGGGGCAGCGGGGCCGCGTTTAGTAGCTCCTTCACGGGACGAATCGCTCATTGTCGTCCCTTCAAACGTTAATCGGAGGAAGAAGAAGAAGGAGAAGGAGAAGAAAGGGCCAATACTTCCGGGTTGTAACGTGATTACTGTTTACTTCCGCTGGGTCGTGGTTTTTCAAAATAAAAGCGAACACGGTCATATTTGGTTACTGGAATTTTATTTAAGTAAACTATATGTTAGTGTTTTTTTTTAAACTGCAACATTTAAGAAAAAAATGGGATTAAGTTAAAATAATAAAAACATTTCTTGTATTTTTTTGTGCTTGTATTTATTTAACTTTTTATCTCTTTTTATAAGAAATCAACACAATCAAAAGATAAATAAATACATCTTAAATATACTTTATGTAAAAATCTGAAACAAATGAACACAGAAAAGAAAAGTAATTAATTTGAAAATTAATAACTACAACAATATGAAAAGTTATTTGTCAAATAAATTGACACATTTTATTAATTTCTATTTCTGTATCATATTTATTACATTTAAAATTTGCCTGCACATTATTCAGATCTTTGAGGCTTTTATTTCTACATTTCTTTCTCTATTTTTCTATTTTTTTATTTTAATGACAGCTTTAGTCCTCTGTACTTACAACATGTGACATCAAAACAAAACGAAACAAAAACATTTAGGCATCATAATGAAATAACATAATTGACATGACCCTGATACATGGTAGCAGGACATCAGTTAAGGGAGAGTGTGAGGCTGGTTATCGGTTAGAAATCTTAATTGGTATTAATGTTTTTAAATAGTCAGGTATTATAATAATTATAGTTTCCCTCTAGTTATGCTTTGTCTTTTGAAATTATATTTGTTTATATGGAAAAGAAGCGTGTCAATTCCATGTTTTTGAAAATGAAAATGAATCTTCAAAATAATGTGAAACAAAAATAAAATATAAAATATAAAAAAATATATAATTTAAATTCATAATTTTAAAAAAGTGCAGTAAATTCACAATTATAAAAGCAATGAATGTAGTGATTATTATCTGCTGCCAAATACAGCTGCAGTACCACGGTTAACCTGTGGGGGCGGTGTGGCGCCAGCGCTGCGTGTATTTCAGCAGCAGAAGAAGAGTTTGACTGCTTGTGGGCGCGTTTAGCATCCGCTGCTGTGCTTCTGTTGTTATTGAACCAGACGCCACTGACAGGTACGGTGCTTGGCAGAAACTCGTGTTACACTTCTAGAGACTCGTGTTACACCTGTAATAACACTTATTATCACTCAGATACGGTGTTATAACGGTTCTGAGACCGATATGTTTCATTCGGGACGAGCTAGCTGCGCAGTTAGCAGCCTCATAGTTCATGGTAATCGAGCTAGCATCATCAAATCCCTGTTAGCTCAGCATCACTTGTAGGAGGAGATGGTTCATGCATGCAGACTTTACAGCAGCTGGTTTGAGATAAAGTTAGTTCAATTAGTTTTTCAAGCCAACCTCCTCCCCCTTCTCCTTTTAACAACGTGTGTCGTCTCTGCAGCAGCTTGAGCCATGAGCGAGTTCAGGATCCACCATGATGTGAACGAGCTGCTCAGCCTGCTGCATGTCCGAGGAGGAGATGGAGCAGAGGGCTACATAGACCTACTGCAGAAACACAGGACTCCCTACGTCACCACCACGGTGTCGGCCCACAGTGCCAAGGTGGGTGTTGCACACTCAGGAGTGCTTCAATGCACCTGTCAGGGCACAGGAAACGTCCTGGAAGGTGACCGTAATGTCCTGAAGGTGATGGGGTGGCCTGGGAGGAGGATGTGCAACAACTGGGAGGAGAAATTAGGGCAGAAGGAATTGTTAACGTTACAGCAGCTGAGAGCACAAAAGAGAACGATAATATGCAAAAAGAACTATTCAATACGATCAACACTAGCTTAACTCAGATAATTTATACTGTACATATGCAATGCTGTGCAGTGGTAGACGAGCAGTTTTATTAAAGAAATATAAAAGTGTCATTATGTTGAATAACTTTTATTTCCACACCGAGAATCTGGTGAAACGCACTGCGATATATTTCTATTTGTAGAGGTCTGAACATCCTCAATGTTTCTTAAAAGATCATTATTGTATTTTTCTCCTTTTCATATAAATATATTATTGTTGAAATATGTTATGTGATTGAAAAGGATTTATCTCGATACATAATTTAAATATAAAACAAAGGCGGTTACAGAGTTTTAATCCGGTTTGAAAGAAGCGTGTTAATATGAAAATGATTATTCAAAATGAACGTGTTGCTAACTGCATCTTTTCTCGATTCGTTTCCAGGTCAAATTAGCAGAGTTCTCTAAAACCCCCGAGGACTTCTTGAGGAAGTACGAGGAGCTCAAGTCCAAAAATGTTCGAAACTTGGACCCTCTGCTTTACCTGCTCTCCAAACTCTGTGAGGACAAAGAGGTAATAACACATCGTTCATAAGCAGCTTATTATATGGGTTTGTTTACTTATTGTTATGACTTCAAATGGATTTTTTTCACCGTTTTGGTGTTTTTAGATTTGTGTAAAGTGTAAAGAATGAATCCTGTGTTCCCATCAATGGGAGTAGTGTTAATAAAGTGAGATATACAATAAAAGCTGCCACGAAAACAAAAGAAAAGACTGACTGAAGTTCATGAGACCGACAGAAAGAGAAGATCGAAAGTGGTTCAATCTGTTGATTTTTAAACCGCCGTGTTGAGCCTTTACTTTTGTCGCGATGTATTTTGTTTCAGACGCTCCAGTTTCTGCAGCAGAATGCCAAAGAGAGGTCGGAGTCATCCGCGAACACCACCTCCACCACCACCACCAGCTACTCTCTGCCTCAGACCAGCAGCAAGATGTCCATGCAGGAGCTGGATGAGCTGCGGAAGAAGCTCGGCAACGTGACAGCCAGCTCCAACGCTCCCCTGGTGAGCGCTTCTTAAAAAAAAAAAGGCTCCGAGAAGGAAGCTGCAGAGGTGGCCGTGAAAGTCACTGCGTTTCAATTCAATTGTATTTGTGCAGCGGAGCGTCGCGATACTTCACGTGGATGCACGAACGCATTGATTTTTTTTTATTATATAAACTATTAATGTTGCAATTAGAGACGTCGGGATTAACCGATTTGGCCGTTCATAACCATAAGAATTGAAGAAGCTGCTGATATCGTCAGCGTGGGAGTGTTTTGGAATAGAGAATGATTAGTGAGTTATGTGAGCCGCGGATTAATTAGACAGTTTAACCTTGAACTGCTTTTTACTGCCGATCGTCCACGGCTTCGATTCAGTAAAAAAACGACATCCTCTGTCCTCGGACCTTCGCCTCAGAAAAGGAAAAACTTCCAAAATAACTCCCGTTAACGGGGGAGAAACCTCCGGGAGAGCAACAGAGGAGGGATCCCTCTCCAGGATGGATGTCATGTGTACATCCCTAAAGAATTCAAACATAGTTAATCTATTCGACTTATATGATACATACAAGAGTAGGAACAGCAGAATGATAATATTAAAATGATGACTACTGATAATAGCAGTAGCAGTGGATATAATTTTCCGTCTAAGTTAAATTTCCTGTATCTTGGTGGTTTCGTCTGCAGCCGGCCGAGGTCACGCGGAAGATGCTGAGGGACAAACACAACAAGAAGAACCCCGCGCAGCCCAACCCCGTGTTCCCCAACTGGGTGTACGACCGCCCCGCTCTCCTCGGAGACTTCGTCACCAGCCCCTCTCAGCCGGGAGATCCGGCAACGGCCATCGGTAAGACGGCTTCAAATTCATGTCTATTCTCTTGATACTGGATCATCAACTAGGTGGGAACCAGTGGTCGTGTTAGGCTTTCTCATTGGTTGTAATAATTCCGTCATAATCTATTATTACCCATAATTTTCATTTTTTTATCTTTTTTTTTTATTATTATTATTTATTTACGGAACAAGCTAATAGATCGTTTATAAGGACAAGGAGAGAAAAGATGAAAAGAGACACTTCTCATGTCAAAACCAGGCGGCAACCTCCAGTTCTGAAAAGTCAATAAAACCAAAGCTTCATGTGTTAAAGCTGCATTCTCTCTCCTGACCACCAGGGGGCGACTCCTCTGGTTGTATAGAAGTCAAAGCTTCATGTGTTAAAGCTGCATTCTCTCTCCTGACCACCAGGGGGCGACTCCTCTGGTTGTATAGAAGTCAAAGCTTCATGTGTTAAAGCTGCATTCTCTCTCCTGACCACCAGGGGGCGACTCCTCTGGTTGTATAGAAGTCTATAGAAAATTACTCTACTTCTCTCTTGATTTATTTCCTCAGTAAACATTGTAAACATGAGTTTATGTCTCAATCTCTAGTTTCAAGTCTTCTTCAATACAGCATGATGTTCATTTAGTAAATTATGGTCCATTTAGAGTCAGACAGACCATAAAGCAGGGGATGCTTTAGGGGCGGGGCTACAAGGTGATTGACAGGTCTCTACCAGAGACGTATACAGCGTCTCTACGTCCTCCTCAGTCCTAATATGGTCACTTCCTGTTCACTGGTTGGTTCCACAAACCGATGAGTGACGTCACGATGATCAGTCAATGATCGTGTTGTTGTTGTTGTTGTTGTTGTTGTTGTTGTTCAGGTACGATGCTGCTGCCGGCGCAGGAACAAGCGATGGTGGAGGATCTGCTGTTCGTCCTGGTGGGCGTCGACGGGCGAGACATCACAGCTCAGCCCGTCCTGGGCAGACAGAACCGCTCCTTCATCGTGGACTCCACGCTGGACATGTCCATCAAAGAGCTGGTGAACAGAATCCTCCCGGTGGCGTCGTATTACTCCACGATCACACGGTGAGATGCAAAAAAAAAAGTGTGTGTGTGTGTGTGTGTGTGTGTGTGTGTGTGTGTGTGTGTGTGTGTGTGTGTGTGTGTGTGTGTGTGTGTGTGTGTGTGTGTGTGTAACCGGGCTACAGATTGTTAGACGAGTGTTTTTTATCCGTCCCTCAAGCTTCATCGAGGAGAAGTCGTCCTTCGAGTACGGCCAGGTGAACCACGCGCTGACGGCGGCCATGAGGACCCTGATGAAGGAGTACCTGATCCTGGTCACTCAGCTGGAGCACCTGCAGCGGCAGGGCCTGCTGTCCCTGCAGAAGCTCTGGTTCTACATCCAGCCCACCATGAGGACCATGGAGATCCTGGCCTCCATCGGTGAGAGTCTGGAGAACACGCATCCACCACAAAACCACTGTTTCCCTATTCTCCTGAATACATAATAAGAATTGCAGGCAAAAGGTTTCCCTCCACTCATCGCTATTCTCTTCATTTGAGACTTTTGATATTGAACATCTCAAATGGAGACGTGGAGCGGTTTCAAACACGAGGACGTGTAGCAGCCATTTTGACCACTTGAGGGCGCTCTGAACCCGGTTTAGAGAGAAAACTACAGCAGATTGAGCACAGACTTTTACATCTGTTGTGTTTCATCACTAAACAGTACAAGATAATAAATATAAATATATATATATATATATATATATATATATATATATATATATATTGTGAAATAATGTTCCTCCACTATCTTCTACAGTGACAGACTCCATCACCCTGCAGAGTAGGGCTGGGCGATACGGAGAAAATCAAATATATTATATATAATATACCTCACTATCGATATTCCAACAATATTGTAGGGTTATTACCTTATTATTACTTAATTTTAATGACTTTATTATTACTTTATTTTAATGACTTTATTATTACTTTATTTTAATGACTTTATTATTACTTTATTTTAATTACTTTGTTATTAATTGTTTTTATTTTATTTTGGATATTTAAATTCTCTATTTACTGTAGAAAAGAAGAAAAAAATATATATAAAGAATATGTATATATGTATATATATATTTATATATTTTATATATTTTATTTTATTTTTATTTATATATAAATATTTATGTATAAATAAATAATAAAAAAAAAAATATATATATATATATATATATATATAAAAATAATAATTAATTATTTTTTAATTATTAAAAAATAATTAGGGTTGACCATTGGTGCTTTTACAAAATATTTTCACAATGAGATTTTTTTATAATTTTTTTAATTTAAATTGTATTTTTTTAAGAATTATAATTTGCCTTTAAAACCAGGGAGGGACAACACTTATGCCATCAGATAGAGGAGCACAATTTCTTTGTGCAAAGTGAAATAATAAATGTTCCTCCACTCTCTCCCGCAGCGTCCTCGGTGGACAAAGGCGAGTGTATGGGCGGCTCGACGCTCAGCCTTCTGCACGATCGAACCTTCAACTACACGGGCGACAGCCAGGCCCAGGAGCTGTGCCTCTACCTCACCAAGGCCGCCAGCGTCCCCTACTTTGAGGTCCTGGAGAAGTGGATCTACAGGGGCATCATCAAGGATCCGTACAGGCACGGCGGTGAACTGACGCTCGGAAAAATAACAAAGCACACTGGTGCCGCTGTGTTTTCATCTTGTTGTGTCCTCGCAGTGAGTTCATGGTGGAGGAGCACGAGCTTCAGAAAGAGAAGATTCAGGAGGACTACAACGACAAGTACTGGGATCAGAGATACACCATCGTGCAACACCGGATTCCCTCCTTCCTGCAGAAAATGGCAGACAAAATATTAAGCACAGGTAAAAACAAAACAAAATGGGGAAACATCACGAGAGGCTTTCTTTAGAAAGTAGATTTTAATTCCCTCCTCATTTCGTAGGGAAATACCTCAACGTGGTGCGGGAGTGCGGCCGCGATGTGACGTGTCCCGATGCCAGAGAGGTCCTGTACACCCTGAAGGAGAGGGCTTACGTGGAGCAGATAGAGAAATCTTACAACTACGCCAGCAAAGTCCTGCTGGCCTTCCTCATGGAGGAGAAGGAGCTGGTGTCACGCCTAAGGTAAACTTGAGAAACTAGGATACATAGAAAAAAAGAAGATCTTTGCCAGATCTTTTTTAATGAAAGTAGCGAGCAGCACGTTGTAGAGACGCTGTATACGTCTCTGGTGTCGACCTGTCAATCACCCTGTAGCCCCGCCCCTAAAGCATCCCCTGCTTTATGGTCTGTCTGACTCTAAATGGACCATAATTTACTAAATGAACATCATGCTGTATTGAAGAAGACTTGAAACTAGAGATTGAGACATAAACTCATGTTTACAATGTTTACTGAGGGAATAAATCAAGAGAGAAGTAGAGTCATTTTCTATAGACTTCTATACAACCAGAGGAGTCGCCCCTGGTGGTCAGGAGAGAGAATGCAGCTTTAACACATGAAGCTTTGACTTCTATACAACCAGAGGAGTCGCCCCCTGGTGGTCAGGAGAGAATGCAGCTTTAACACATGAAGCTTTGACTTCTATACAACCAGAGGAGTCGCCCCCTGGTGGTCAGGAGAGAGAATGCAGCTTTAACACATGAAGCTTTGACTTCTATACAACCAGAGGAGTCGCCCCCTGGTGGTCAGGAGAGAGAATGCAGCTTTAACACATGAAGCTTTGGCTTCACTTTGCAGAACCGGAGGTCGCCCCCTTGTCCCTTCTGGTCTCCTTTTTAAAGACACTCCAGATTATTAGCGAGAACGTAAACAACAACCGGCCTGTGCTGTTTTCATTTAGATCCATCAAGCACTACTTCTTGATGGACAAAGGTGACTTCTTCGTGCACTTCATGGACCTGACGGAGGAAGAGCTGAAGAAGCCAGTGGACGACATTGTTCCTCCCAGACTGGAAGCCCTGCTGGAGCTGGCTCTGAGGATGAGCACGGCCAACACGGACCCCTTCAAAGACGACCTCAAGGTGGGTGGAAGTACGACTGTAGCACTCGGATTAGGCTGTTAGTATATTAAGCTGTTAGTATAAATACAGTATTTACACTCAAGCTCGTTTTGTTTGGGACGATCGATAAAATGACGACAGACTCCATCACTCTGCAGAGTAGGGCTGGGCGATACGGAGAAATACATTATACATAATATTTTTTTACCAAATACCTCACTATTGATATTCCAATAATATTGTAGGGTTATTACCTTATTATTACTTTATTTTAATTACTTTATTTTAATTACTTGGTTATTACTTGGTTTTATTTTATTTTAGATATTTAAATTCTATATTTACTGTAGAAAAGGGAGAATAAAGAAATATATAAAAACTATATATATATATATATATATACAAATATAAATATAAATATATATGTATATATATAATTTTTGTAATATATATATATATATATAAATAAATAATATTTTTTTTATTTTTATATATATATATATATATATAAATAAATAAATATATATATATATACCTTTTAAAACCAGTGAGGGACAACACTTATGTCATGAAAAAAAGCTGACCAACCATCCACTCCTCCATCATACAGCAACACTAATCTCCCCTCACGACCTCTGACCTTTGCCCCTCGTCTCTCTCAGATTGACCTCATGCCCCATGACGTCATCACTCAGCTGCTGCGGGTTCTGGCCATCGAGACCAAGCAGGAGAAGGCCATCATCAACGCGGACCCGGCGGACGTGGCCCTCAGCGGGCTGGAGGCCTTCTCCTTCGACTACATCGTCAAGTGGCCGCTCTCGCTCATCATCAACAGGTTTTTATCTTATTTATATGTTTTTTAACTTTTAAAATACTTCAGCATCTTATATAATAATCAACAATAAATCAGTTATTGTACAGTTATGATTTTTACAGCTCGAAGAAATGCAGTTATTGTCCATTTTAGAGACAAGTCACTGCAATTTTTACATTTTGTAAACGTAGAAGATGCGTTTCTTTATTTTAAAGAAGACATTAGAGCCGCAGATTACTCCAAATTTAAATAAACAAATAAATACATGACAGGAATATTTTTAATTCCTGTATTAATCCTTCAAACATAAATTATATGTAGAAAATGTATGAATCAATTCAAATTTCCTTCCAGCAAAGATCCAAACCTCATTCATGTCTAAATTGCGTCCAACAGCCTACAAATAAAAAAAAAAACTTGCATCTCCAAATAATTTCAACAATATTTATGGTCAATTTTCAAAGTAGGATACTAAACATACAGACATATTGAAATGTTTGGAAAACAAATGGCTATCTTTAAATAAATTAAAAAGTAAAAAAAAAATAAACAAACAAATTAATTAATTAAAAAAATTAAAAATTAAAATAAATAAAATAAATAAAATAAATAAAATAAATAAAATAAATAAAATAAAATAAAATAAAATAAAACTAGTCCAACACAATGAACTTGAGGCTAAAAGAAAACAAGAGAGAATCTTCTCAATAAAATAAATAAATCCGCTTCTTCTTCTGTCTCTTTATTTATTTAAATCTTTTTCTGCTTCCCTTCTGAGTGAGAGAGCTGGTCTCTCTAGTGATCGCACGGTAAACAATCGGCTCGATTGAGTGAAGCTATTTCCGTATTATCTGGATTATAATTGCCCTTCAGAAAAAAGAAAAAACGCTCCGTGAAGATTTCTATTTATTTAGAAATTGGTGACTGTCAATTTTGAAAAAAGTAATCTATGAAAACGATTTAACACGTTTACTTTCGTACTCATTTTCCAGGAAAGCGCTGACGAGGTACCAGATGTTGTTCCGACACTTGTTTTACTGCAAGCATGTGGAGCGGCTGCTGTGCAACGTGTGGATCAGCAACAAAGACTTCAAGCTGTACTCGTTACATTGCGCCAAATGGTGAGTTGACTCTTTACATTGCGCCAAATGGTGAGTTGACTCTTTACATAGCGCCAAATGGTGAGTTGACTCTTTACATTGCGCCAAATGGTGAGTTGACTCTTTACATTGCGCCAAATGGTGAGTTGACTCGTTACATTGCGCCAAATGGTGAGTTGACTCTTTACATTGCGCCAAATGGTGAGTTGACTCTTTACATTGCGCCAAATGGTGAGTTGACTCGTTACATTGCGCCAAATGGTGAGTTGACTCTTTACATAGCGCCAAATGGGGAGTTGACTCGTTACATTGCGCCAAATGGGGAGTTGACTCGTTACATTGCGCCAAATGGGGAGTTGACTCGTTACATTGCGCCAAACGGAGAGTTGACTCGTTACATTGCGCCAAACGGGGAGTTGACTCGTTACATTGCGGGTTGGTGAGTTGACTCGTTACATTGCGGGTTGGTGAGTTGACTCGTTACATTGCGGGTTGGTGAGTTGACTCGTTACATTGCGGGTTGGTGAGTTGATGCAGGAACTTTCAGTCGAGTTTATGCAAAACCAGCAGAATGTCCGCTCGCGCTAAATCGATATCGCTTCGCCCGCAGGTTTTCAGCCGCCTTCGCCCTCCGGCAGCGAATGCTCAACTTCGTGCAGAACATCCAGTACTACATGATGTTCGAGGTGATGGAGCCCACGTGGCACGTCATGGAGAACAACCTGAAAACGGTGAGTGAACGAGCTCCGAAGGTCTTCTGTCCTCACGAACGCACCGCTGACCGGCGGTCTTCTTCTCCTCCAGGCGTCGAACATCGATGACGTGCTTTGCCACCACACCAGCTTCCTGGACAACTGCCTGAAGGACTGCATGCTGACCAACCCCGAGCTCCTCCGGATCTTCTCCAAACTCATGTCCGTCTGCGTCATGTACACAAACTCCATGCAGGTTTGTCCACGAAGAGGAAAACAGCTATTTCATATTGCATTTTATCACTGACGTGAAATCATAAATCGATATTCTATATCGTTATGTCATTCAGGCCGTCGCCATCTTGGCTTTTTGCAACCAGTGAACAGGAAGTGACCATATTAGGAATGCGGAGGAGTGACGTAGAGACGCCGTATACAGCTCTGGTGGAGACCTGCTATGCTTTAGGGGGCGGGGCTACAAGGTGATTGACAGGTCTCTTACCAGAGCTGTATACAGCGTCTCTACGTCCTCCTCAGTCCACATATGGTCACTTCCATTCATCTGTTCCAAAAAACCAACACGGCGACGGCGAAATCGCCGAACTCAAGGCTTCATAACGGCCGTCTACAAACCAATGGGTGACGTCACGATGACTACGTCCTCTTCTTATACGCAGTCTGTGCTTGAAACTAGAGATTGAGACATAAACTCATGTTTACAATGTTTACTGAGGGAATAAATCAAGAGAGAAGTAGAGTCATTTTCTATAGACTTCTATACAACCAGAGGAGTCGCCCCCTGGTGGTCAGGAGAGAGAATGCAGCTTTAACACATGAAGCTTTGACTTCTATACAACCAGAGGAGTCGCCCCCTGGTGGTCAGGAGAGAGAATGCAGCTTTAACACATGAAGCTTTGACTTCTATACAACCAGAGGAGTCGCCCCCTGGTGGTCAGGAGAGAGAATGCAGCTTTAATACATGAAACGAGCAGATCCTTGTTCTGAGTGTTTTTTTCTTCTTTTTCTCGATTTGTTGCAGCGCTTCACTCAGAACATGAGGTTAGAGCGCCTCTCTCTGGAACAGGGCACCACGGACGGGCCTCCCACTCAGAGCGAACACACCGAGGAGGTAGAGAAGAAGAGGCTGACCACAAAGGTATTTCCAGAAAGGCCCGTCCTCCTCAAAGAAAAAGTTTTCTGGTTTTAATACAACCGGTGCACGGAAAAAAATACTCCGGCTTTTGGGTAATATGTTTTGTGCTTCAGTTATTAGCGGAGAACGCGGACACCCTCCACTCGGACGCGGGCTTCGAAGCCACCATCAGCAAGTTTGACAGTAACTTCAGCACGCTGCTGCTGGACCTGCTGGACAAGCTGAGCATCTACAGCACCAACGACTGCGAGCACAGCATGATCAGCATCATCTACAGGTACACAGCAAAAGAAGCTAACGTTAGCTAAATGCTAGCAAAGTTTAAACGCGTCTCCGCGTGTTAATTTATGTTTTTTTTTTTTGCTGACTCGCCTCCTGTGATGTCACAGGTTGGATTTCAACGGGTTCTACACCGAGCGGCTGGAGAGGATGGCCATAGAGCGGAGTCAGAAAGCATCCGCGTAGCAGGAAGAGAACGCCCGTCTGCTCGCCGTCTGCACGCCGCTACCAACCGCCCGGATCATTTGCATACAGACGCTTCAGTGTGTGTGTTATGTGTCATGTATATTAGCCGCTGTGTTTGTTCTGATATGAGAACGAAGGTCGTGGCACTCCTTATTGTACAATGAAAATGTATGTTTGTATTCATTAAAACAAGAATTTACTGAATTCATTTGTTTTCTGGACATTGTTTTAATCCTTTAAAATAATGTTCCCATTAGGTACAATAGTATTAGGAAGGCTTTTTTTTTTTTTTAACTATGGGCAAAATCGACAGTTACTTTTTAAAATATGTACAGAACCTTTTAGGGAACACTCAGAAGATTGTTTTTTTTTTGGTAGAGAGAGAGAGAGACATTAGAGAGCGAGAGAGAGAGAGACAGAGAGAGAGACATTAGAGAGAGAGAGAGACATTAGAGAGAGAGAGACAGAGACATTAGAGAGAGAAAGAGAGACAACAGAGAGAGAGACAGAGAGACATTAGAGAGAGCGACAGAGAGAGAGACATTAGAGAGCGAGAGATACATTAGAGAGAGAGAGAGAGATACATTAGAGAGAGAGAGAGACATTAGAGAGAGAGAGAGAGATACATTAGAGAGAGAGAGAGACATTAGAGAGAGAGAGAGAGATACATTAGAGAGAGAGAGAGACATTAGAGAGAGAGAGAGAGAGACATTAGAGAGAGAGAGAGAGAGATACATTAGAGAGAGAGAGAGAGACAACAGAGAGAGAGACAGAGACATTAGAGAGAGAGAGAGAGATACATTAAAGAGAGAGAGAGAGACATTAGAGAGAGAGAGAGACATTAGAGAGAGAGAGAGAGAGAGAGAGATACATTGGAGAGAGAGAGAGAGACAACAGAGAGAGAGAGAGAGAGACATTAGAGAGAGAGAGAGATACATTAGAGAGAGAGAGAGACAACAGAGAGAGAGAGAGAGACAGAGAGAGAGAGAGAGACATTAGAGAGAGAGAGAGAGAGAGATACATTAGAGAGCGAGAGAGACATTAGAGAGAGAGAGAGAGACAACAAGAGAGAGAGAGAGAGAGAGAGAGAGAGAGACATTAGAGAGAGAGAGAGAGAAAACAGAGAGAGAGAGAGAGAGACAGAGAGAGAGAGAGAGAGAGTGAGAGAGAGAGAGAGAGAGAGAGAGAGAGAGAGAGAGAGAGAGGGGGAGAGCCGGTGGAATACAACATGTCAAAATAAAAGCACACATTCCACCGGAAGTCTTTTTCTTTCTTTCTTTCTTTCTGCTCACTTGACTGTTTGTATTCCGGTGAATCTGCGAGGCGGCGATAAGGAGCAGCCGGAGGAGGAGCTTCCTCTGCGGGAGCTGCTGTCGGTGACTCCCGCGGAGATGAGCGGCGGTGCCCGGGCAGAGCGCACCATGCGGGGACCGGACATGGCCTCTCTGTGGCTGACCTGCGGTAGGTGAACTCTCTTATTATGAGGCAAAAGAGGAAAAGTTGCAGGATGTTTGACGGGAAAAGGTCGCGTAAGAAGCTGCTTATTATTAATGCATTCATTGTGTTGTTTTGGGAAGCTGTTTTTGTTTTTTTATTTTAAATGTTTCTTTAGTAATATTCAACAAGTGGAAATGTCCTCGACCTTGAAATGGGCGGAAATCCTCATAACTACTCTCAAGAAAGACTTTTGTTTTTTTCCTTTTTAAGAGAATTTAAAATAAATAAAAAGTACAGTTGTAGTTTGGTGCATTTGGCATCATGTCAGAGGTTTTAAAGGACCCATCTCGCCTTTTTAATTTCTTTCCTTCTCTAAAAAATTAATAAGTAATCCAGGTTCAATAAAAGCTCCCATATCCTGCAGGCCTCCCTGTTTTAAAGCACTTTATCTCGTGGGTCGTGTGACGTTGTTGCTAAATTCCCTACAGGTGATAATGTTTTCTTTATCTTTGGTGTTCTTACGGTTTAATTTTACCCATTTCTTTGATGCTTTTATATTTCTATGGATACGTTTTTAACTTTGTTTAATGTATTTAATAATGAGACGATTTACTAAAAGCAATTATTTTAATGATTATTAGTGTTATTCGTCATTTTAATGACATTCATACGCATTGTTCCGACTACGTCTCTTTCTTTTAGCAGTCTGGATTATTGTCGTTGATACATTTGCTCCAAGTTTTCAGAATTGGGTGCATAGTTTACATTTTTGTGTGTAATAAATGTAGAAAATACAGTATTTATTTGGGGGGGAATGTCAGCACAGACACCCAGTTTGTAATACTGAAATATATAAATATTGCAATACTTCAATCAGTACACAGGCTCCTTCGGTGATGGATGGGGACTTTACAGATATTTATTTAAATAAAGATATTTAAATTGCCACTTTAAGTAAAAGTACAAAAGCTTAGTATCAAATGTAAAGTACCCAAAACTGGGCTCCTTTCAAAGGGTTAAATTATGCAGCCTTCAAAGATGATTTAAAAAGATAATAATCTATTATCCTGAGCAAGATTAAAATGATGTTTTTAGGGAGTAGAGAAATTGGATATACTTCAGTAGGGTTAAAACTACCTCAAAACTGTGCTGGTGTCGTACTCGAGTCACCGTTGAAGAGTGGAAACATAAACAGGAAGTGTTGATTACTTCCTAGAATCTGTCAAACAGAATAAAAGGCAGTTTAAAGTTGCTTTAGAAGTTAAATAACGGTGTTGCTGGTTGTGTGTAGTTTTCCTGGTGCAGACGTCGGGGATGTTGTCCCACGTGGAGGAGTACGAGGTGGTGAGACCTCAGAGGCTTCAGGGGAGACAGAGGAGGAGCCTGCAGGACCAACAGGTGACTTCAGCTGCCTCACCCACCTGAGATACAGCAGATATCATCTTCTTATAGAATATGATCAGTAGTCAACATGGGGCTTTAGGTACAGAAGTGTTGACAGCAAAATGTCCTGACAGATTATTCCTGTCAGTGTTGAAATATTATTATTACTATTATTATGATTACATATTATTAAAATAATAATAATAATTTATATTATTACAATTATTACCTATTATTATTATTGCTATTATTATTACAATCATAATAATTCATATTATTATTAACATTATTATTATTATTACTACTATTTTTTATTAAAATTATAATAATTCATATTATTATTAACATTATTATTATTATTACTATTATTATTTTAAATATTATTACTATCACTATTATTATTACTGTTATTATTTAAATTATTATTATTATTATTACTGTTATTATTCAAATCATTATTATTACTATTATTATTTAAATTATTATTATTATTATTATCACTATTATTATTACTGTTATTATTATTAAAATTATTATTATTATTACTGTTATGATTTAAATTATTATTATTATTATTACTATTTTATTTTTCTATTATATTTATTACTTATTAATTACTGTGCATACAGGGTTTTACCGCTATAGCTAGAAGTAGTTAGAAGTAAATTGTATTACTTTATATTCTGTTGAAGTGTTATAGTCTGTTGAAGTGTTTTATATTTTATATAATATATTTTATATAATATTTATAATATTTTATATAATATATATATAAATATATATATATATATATATATATATATATATAAAGAAAAATGTAATATTCAAAGTTGATACTTTCAGAATATTTTGCTGATAATACTTCTGTACTTTCACTTAAACTTGAATGCAGTACTTTAACCTAAAGCTAAGTATTTTTTATTAATAGTAGTATTGCTATTTTTAGAGGACGTGAGTATTTGAATAGTTGTTGTGTGACTGAACGATAATTCTCAACAGCTTTATCCTGATGCGGTTCAGTACGAGTTGACCATTGAAGGGAGGAACCACACAATTCACCTGGAAAAAAACAGGTTAACATGCTTTGTTTTCTCAATAGAATATATTTATTTGTCCATTAGAATAAAGCCTGTCACAATAACTGACGATATTTTGTCCCAGAAATAATATTTATTTATATAATTATATTAAAATAGCATAATAATGCAAGTACATCCTGTCAAAGAGCAGTGAACTTAATTATTAAGAATATCCAGAATAATTTAATAAATTAAATAAAACTACACAACAAAAACAATCTAAAATGTTGGTGAAATTCTTATGTTAAAAAAATAAATATTGCAATATTATTGTCAATAATATAAGTTGATAGAGGTCATATCCATAAAACCTTCGATGAGTCGATAGTGTAATTATTGTGACACGCCTCATTAGAATTTTAGATCCACTTAACAAACGTGTATTTTAATATTTAAAAAAGAAAACTTCTGTTTTAGTTTTTCTACTCTTGTTTTATAGGAATCTTATTGGTCGAGGCTACACGGAAACGCACTATTCAGAAGATGGAAGACGGGTGACGACGTCTCCAAATGAGGTGAGACTTTGAAATTAAGACAAATTACTGGATTTATTATTTATTAATGTCTGGATTTATTATAAAAAAATAATCAAGAGATTAAAGGTGCAACGTGTAAGTTTCATTCCCTGGGTCCATAATATCTACATTTACAATCATCACTCATTAAAAAAGAAAAGCCAACTATTAACTAACAGCAGGGCAAGAAAACACAAATATTGATTGTTTATTGGATTAAATCAAAATTAAAATAGCAGAAATTACTTAATTGTTAGTTGCTGTATATTACTGCAGATTCCTCATGACTATTATTATTATTATTATTATTGTTCTTCACCTCAACTGATGATCAGTGTTAATAGTTGAGGATGTACTTATTGCATGATTTTATTTCCTGCACAGAAATTAATATTTAAAACGTCAGACATTAAAGCAAATGCACAAAGATAAATGACACCTTTGTATTTGTCTCCGTCCAGGAGCACTGCTTCTATCACGGCCACGTTGAAGGCACGGAGGACTCCTCGGTCAGTGTCGGTATCTGTTCAGGCATTAGGTAAGAAAACACGGGTATTTTTACAGCTTCAAACTTCCTGTTTGTAATTTTCCGCTTGCATTACCTGCAGGAAAAGCTCCTCAGATATTTGTGAAATGTGTTGCTTCATGATGTTTAGTAATCAGATAGTTTTGTACGTGAAGGCAGCTTTGAATTTGAGGAATCCAATCATATTACCACACTGCACTCTTTTTTTATTTTCCTTTTTATTGTTTCTTTAAATAGTGTTCTGATGAATTTATTGGCCTTATTTAAACCACTTTGAATCCTGCAGGAAGCGTCTCTATTTTTAATTTTTTTAAACCGAAACATTTATACAGAACAGATTGAGATCGAGGACTAAACGATTCCTCTTCCTGTCGCCTGTGCTTGCAGCGGCTTTGTGAGAACCCGGCAGCAGGTTTACCTGATCGAGCCTCTGGGACACACTGAGGATGGAGACCACGCGGTTTACAGACGGGAGCACCTGAAGATCAGCGGCAGGCCCGCCTGTGGAAGGGGCAAGGACCAGGACCAGGGCCAGGACCAGGGCCGGGGCCGGGATCAGGACCAGGACCGGGGCCGGGGTCGGGTCCAGGACCAGGGCCGGGTCCGGGACCAGGGCCAGGGCCAGGGCCGGATCCAGGACCAGGACCAGGGCCCTCGGCTTGCTGGCCTCTTCAGGTCCAGATCGTGGGTAGGAGACACGGAGACGGTTTTGTGGTTTACGGTTTTATCCATTTAAGAATTTATCAACGTGACGGTTGTGTTTCTGTTTCCTTTATTCCTCCAGAAAACTAAACCCATCGTAGGTCCACAGAAGTTTGTCGAGCTGTTCGTGGTGGTGGACAATACTGAGGTAAATATTTAAATTCCTTTACAGCTATTATCGAGGCCATGTCCGTAAATCGTACAATAAAGTACCTGTGTACTAAATCGCCTTGGGGTAGAGACGCTAGTGAAGGTGGTTCTGGGATCTGATCAGGACGCCTCCTGGACGCCTCCCTTGAGAGGTATTCCCGGGCACGTCCAACTGGTATTATGTCTCCAAAACACACTGGAGAGATTATTTATCTGGCCTTGCAACGCCTCGAAGGTTCCCCGGGAGGCCCTGGATAACATTGCTGAGGAGAGGGATCACTGGAATACCTTGCTTCAGCAGAAAGAAAGAGGATAAATGAATCTGACCCTGTTTGTGTCTTCTCCTCCTCTAGTATAAGAAGTACGAAAGCGAGACTAAATCCCGTGTTCTCGGAGTAATAAATCACGTTGACGAGGTAATCTTTGTTTTTGGAAGTTCTTAACCGACCGCGCTCGGCGCTTTCCCTCACGAATAACGTACCATCGTCTGCATGCAGCTGTATCGACCTCTGAACATCCGCGTCATGCTGGTGGGCCTGGAGATCTGGAATCTCAGAGACTACATCGACGTCGACGTTAACCCGGAGATCACCCTGGACAACTTCCTCCTGTGGCGACAGGCCGATCTCCTGCACAAGACGAACCACGACAACGCCCAGTTCGTGACGTGAGGACCCGTCTCAGACGTCCGTGCAGGTGTCGAACGAAGTGACGTGGCCCGTTTGACCTGACGTCTGACTTTTTCCCCTCAACAGTGGCAAAGATTTTTACGGAGATACAGTCGGGCTGGCGAATAAGTTTGCCATGTGCACCGTGATGTCAGGTGGAGTCAATCAGGTAATAAACGTCCACGAATCCTTTGACAACTGGAGATGAAAGGGAGCTTATTGATATCTTACGATACATCCTGGCTGAATTTTAGTCCCGCATTTCTCTTTTTCAGGATCACCATGACAACCCAATAGGCCTCGCCTCCACCATCGCCCATGAGATGGGACATAATTTCGGCTTGTCCCACGACGATCCAGGCTGCCTGTGCGGTCCGTCGAACGAGAACTGCGTGATGGCCGAGAAGCTCAGGTGAGGACGTCACCTTGTATTTATTTTTTGCAAGGTACATTTGGAAGTATCATATTTCAGCCAGAACAAACCCCTGTCCTCGGCATGAGCCGCTTCAGCTCCAATTAAGGGAAATCACCAGGCTACAGACTTCACATAGAAATGGTTTTCCCAGTTTGGTGTAGAAGAACTTGACTGGTCTTCCTGACCTAGTCCTGGACTGTGAGCCGGACATGATCACCAACATCGGCGTTGGACTTTACGAAAGCTTCGGTTATACTTAATGCAAGAGCGGTCACGTAGAATCAGGAAGAAGGGTCTTTTATACTCCGTGCAGGTTTCTCCTCGAAGCAAACCGACGTTCTCAAAGTTCTACGTTTACTCCGTCCAGCCACAACCCGCGTAGTTAGAAAGTGTTGGGTATGTTCGGTCGAGGACAACTGCTCTTGTGTCTGAATGGGAGCATATCCCTGCAGCAGGTTCAACGTCTGGTTCAACAAATGTTCATTGAATCTTTTTTCAAAAAGCTGAAATCTCTTCGCTCCTCTTCAGGGCGGGGAATGAAGCGTTCCCGAAATTGTTCAGCGGCTGCAGCGTGGAGCAGCTCGCTGAGTTCATGGTGCGAGCTCGGCCCAGCTGCCTGTCCAGACCCAGCCCCCTCAGGAACATGGTCACGGGCCCGAGCTGCGGGAACGCCCTGGTGGACTCTGGGGAGGAGTGTGACTGCGGCACTGTGGAGGTAAAACCTTGGAAAGTTTAAATATATCCTTTTGGTGAGGAAAATATACCATTTGGGATCCCTGCTTTAGCTGACTGGTGTGGTTTCCTGTGAGCTAATAAAAGGGTAGGCGGTTGTGAGTCAGAGCATGCCAAGCTGGAGTTCGGCCTCAAAAAAGTAAAATAGTTTTCCTGTGTGCTCACAGCAGAGAGATAAACATTCTTGTGTGGGAGATTAAAATCTGATCTGTTTGGACTGAACTTTCATTGCTGCGATTCCTGTTTCGAGGTGTTTCTGAATACACAAACGAGACAACTGGGAAAATATGTTTTTCTTCTAGGAATGCAAGAACCCTTGCTGTGACGCCTCAACATGTCGCCTGACTGAAGGGTCCCAGTGTGCTCATGGACAATGCTGTGACAACTGCCAGGTACTTTAGCTTCCATTAATGTAGCTCTTAAAGTGGGTTTCTTATACCGACAATTGTTCGCACCAGAGGTCCCAAACCAAACCAACGTTCTCACAATGAGATGCTAACATGCTGATGTTCAGCCAGTACAAGGTTTACCTCGTTAGACCATCTTAGTTTAACGTGGAAGCGCGCTAATGTTTGCTAATTAGCCCCCAAAGCACAGCTGAGGCTGATGGGACGTCATTCATTTTGCAGGTGTTTGGTCATAAACCAAAGTATTAGACAAATAAAAAAAAGGTCTGTGGGTTATCAAAGTTATGGGTTATGGAAAAGTCAGAGTCTTCAGGACTCATCCTCTGGGGACCATGCATGTCTAAATAAAGCTGCGTGCCAATCCGTCCAGTAGAAGTTGAGATATTCACAATGTTTTAGTGAAAACCTTGACCTGCTGTTTCCACTAGCAGAGGAGTCAGAGGATCATCAAAGTCTTCATGACTCCTCTGGGGACCATGCATGTCTAAATAAAGCTGCGTGCCAATCCGTCCAGTAGAAGTTGAGATATTTAACGCGGGATAAATGAAAACTCTGATCTAACATTTGCACTAGCGGAGGTGTAAGAAAATCATCAGTCAGTAGGATTCAACCTCTGGGAACATGAATGTGTGCTCCAAACCTCATGGCCTCATGGCCCAAACGTACAGACACACCCTGCGTCCGGCTCATAACTGAGGACATTAGAAGGTTACTCTTCAGACGACATTGAAACGGCAGCAGCTGAATACTAACAGGAAATAGAGGGCGATAGCCTGCTGTTTCCATGTGATGTACTTCACCACATCCTTCCTCTAATGACAGCTTCATGCAATATGACTCAAATAGCTAATTATATGTACGGTTTTATTCAGTAAATCACCTGAAATGTGCTTTAACCCGCAGATCAAACTGGCAGGAAGTGTGTGCAGAGCGTCGGCCGGTGACTGCGACCTGCCTGAATACTGCACCGGAGCGTCGGAGGATTGTCCCGACGACAGCTTCGAGATGAACGGCAAACCCTGCTACGACCAGGCACAGGGCAACTGCTACGACGGACAATGCCCCAACCATCAGCAGCACTGCTGGAGGCTGTTTGGAACAGGTACCCTCCACACACACACACACACACACACACACACACACACAACAGGGGTTTCACTGTTTCCCCGTTTCCCCTTCTTTCTCTTCCAAAGAGGAGCCGAGCCTCCAGGAGTCTGTTTCTAGTCGTGTCCTGAAGATTTCACCGTCACATGGTGAAAACGTCTCGTTCTAGGAAAAGACTGCTTCAATAGCGTTTGTGTTACATAAAAGGACCACAGAAAGTTTGATGAATAGCACTCTCACAGAAAGACAGGAGAGTCTCTGCATCTACAAAAGAATTGTGCATTTTTCTTAAAATATGGCTTTGATCCATCTCTTGTGCTTTGAAGTGTGAAGCGGATGGGATGAAACCCGGTTCTCGAGATACGCGAAGAACACACAGATGCTTCGTTTATTTTCTTTAGTCCAATCGGTGGGTTTGTGATTACAAAAGCCAACAAAAATGTCTGTCCTGTCCATTCTTGTTAAAGTATCTCAGGAACATCTGGAGAAGAATTTCTTCACATTTGGCACAAGCATCCATTTGGACTCGAGCATTATCTGATTAGGATTTGGTGGTCGAAGGTCACTGTGACCTCACAAAACCCGTTTCTGGCCAAAACTCAAGAATTCACACGCTAATTATGACAATTTCATGGATGTGAACTGCATCTTTGACTGGTTGGTGGAGGCGAACAGCTTTATCTTCTCCTATCTGTATTATTTTTAATCTCTTTTGTTAGTCTCCACGCCATAGTTCGAGAGGTTAACGGTGCATATCTTCTCTCCTCAGGGGCCAGAGTTGGATCGGAGAGGTGTTTTAACCTGAACACACGGGGCGAAGAAGGAGCCAACTGTGGGAGGAACAAATTTGGCTACATCCCCTGCACTCCACCGTACGTATATCATCGTGGCCCGGCTCGCTTTCTATCCAAAAGTTTATCACAAAACGCCTCAGAGGGGGAAACCTGGCACGGAGAATAAGCCAGTTCATGTCCTGAAAAGTAGCAAAAAAAACACATTGGATGTATGTTTGAAATTCTTGATCGGTTTGTCCTTTCTTTTTGGTAGGAATATTAAGTGTGGATCTATATTTTGTGGAGGAGGGAACGTCTCCATCTCAGGTAAAAGTGCCGCGTACATGGTGTCCGGCATCGAATGTAAACTGGCTGTGGATGACGATAAGACCAGGAACATGGACATGGTGCCGAATGGAACCAGATGTGAACAGAATAAGGTAAAAGTGGGGAGACGCGTGGCGCGTTGGTTACTGTTAGAAACATTCTACTCGACACCGGGTGTAAAATCATCAATCAGGATATTTATTCTTGCGAAAAAGAGACAGGATCCGCTTCCTCAAACCATCTGAAACCATTTGTTTATACACGGTGCCTCATGAGTAGTTTGCGTGACGTCTGTGATTACAAATGCCTTCGTATTGTGCGTACCGATTTACAACCATCACTGATGGAAGGTCATTACGGCTACTAAACACACTGGAGATAAGAACGCCTCAGACTTACAGGAGCCGTAGACTTTGAGGAAAAACATTCTGAAGTTTTCCCAACGGTTACGTTACTCACGTCGGACGTTTTTGCTCAGAATCAAACATTTGTCCGCAGGTTTGCCTCGGCAACAGATGTGTGGACGTGTCGGTTTATGGGAGAAAGGAGGATTGTGCAAAGAAATGCAACAACAAGGGGGTGAGTTGTTTGTTTTTTGAATTTGTCAAAAAGTTGTTCTGGACTGGAGGTTTAAATGAATGTTATTGCGTCCGATCCTCAGGTGTGTAATCACAAGAAAGCGTGCCACTGTGACCCCGGCTGGGCTCCACCGCACTGCGACATCAAGTACGCAGATTTACCTACAGGTACGGGACGCTCCACTTTACGGCACACACACACACACACACACACACACACACACACACACACACACACGTGTCACACCTGGTCCATGAAACAGACTTCCAGTCAGAAACAGGGATGATTCATCATGAGTGAGCTCCTATTTATTACAGTCGACCTCATCAAATTTTCCTGAGACTGTAGATCTAAAAACTGACTTCAGTTAGAAGCCTCGAGCATTTCGTCTTAATCTCCTTAATAGAATATAAATTGCCTTTCACATGTGATATTGTGAAATTGTTTGCTCAGTGATTGTGCAACTATTCTGTTCTCACGGTAAACGACTGAAAACACAAATAAAAGGAAGAAGAGGCACTTTGCAGGCTGAAGTTGTGAAATGCTTTGATACAGAGTGTGCAAGACTAGTTTCAGTAAAATTCTGGGGAAATATGTTGATGAACGAAATAATAATATGATGGCAATAGTGGAAGATAGACTATTTGGAAATGACAGAAGTTTTTCTTCTTCTTGTTGTGTTTTTTTGCTGCTGAGGCCTTCTGGAGTTTCTCATATTTCCACCATGACCAAAAAAAAAAAAAAAGCTCCTTTTTCTTATTTTAACGACTTCGTTGTTTGAACGAGATCCTTTTTGCCCTAATTCAAAATTATGAATTTCTTTTACGTTATTACCAATACGCCAAATTATTCAGTTTGAATGAAAAGCATATCTTCTTGTATGACAAAAAAACGTGTCATTATTCCTCAAAATCTGCATCTCATTCAAACAAGAATCTCTTCTCGTTGTTCTAACATGCTGAGTCGGTCTGTTGTGACTTTATAACAAAGAAAAACATCTTCTTCCCCATTTTTACGGGTTAGGGTTTTTTTTTTTTAACACCGACTGTACGTAAGAAGTGGACGTAGTCGTCGTGGTTGGCGGACTGTGGTTCGCCATCTTGGTTTATTGGGTTGCATGATAAGATTCGCTAATTAGTTTTGCAGGTGTTCAGTTATGGAGACGCTTAATGCAAAGTCAGAGGAAGTGTTTGCTATCCTTGAGGAATCCTTGAGGAATCCTTGAGGAATCCTTGAGGAATCCTTGAGGAATCCTTGAGTAACGTGAATCTCTGAACTAAGGTCCCAGACAATCCTTCCGATAGTCGTTGAGATGTTTTCCGTCCAGACAGAAGTCTTTGAGATTTAAGAGTCTTTCTCCACATGAAGCTTCATCAGACATAGTGTGTATTACAACGTGTGACTTCCCCGCCTGCAGGTCATAGCGGGATAATAGCCGGCGTGTGTGCGGCCGTCTCCATCCTCCTGCTGATCGCCGCGGTGACCGCGGGGCTGCTGTGCTGCAAGAAGGACAACATGGACAACTACACCTCCAAAAGGTATCCGAGTTTCATCCCCTCACACTCGTCTCCGTGCCTCAGACGCCCCGGCTGAAGGCGGTTCCCCTTTCCCCCCTCCCCCAACAGGAAAGTGCATTCGGCTCCGGACCAGCTGAACCCCATGTTCCAGGAGCAGAGCGGGAGAGACAGGCCTCAGATCAGTCCGCCCACGTTCATGGAGTCGACGGCGACACAGGCCTGCGCTCCCCTGATCGTCAGCGTGAGTCCCAGCAGAGCCGCCCCGCAGGTACAGACGGCGAAGCGACGCGCCGGTTGATCCCGCGTGATGACGCGGTTACAAACGCACGCGATGCTCATGACCTGCTTTCTCTTCTTCACAGCCTCCGAAGAAACCGTCCTCGGCGTCGTCCTCTCCAACGGAGCCGGTAAGCTTTGAGACACAAAAACAACTCGCAACGTGATCTAATCTCTGCATAATGCAGACTGAGGATCGCATTCAGAGGCGGCAACTTTAGTCGGCTGAAGTTCAGAGAACTTGATGATAGTTGGAGATCGTTATCTGTGCTCAGACATGTGGTGATCAGCTACTTAGAAAGGGTCGGTCTGTGTGTTCATTTATTGTTAACAAATCCCACGAAACGACCGAAACAATGTGTCTCTCATTACAACATTCATTTGAAAAAAACACCTCACAAATATGTGGTTTAATTTAATAAAAAGTCTCAATAATTTCCTAAAACAGCTGTTAACTGTAGTTTTTAATCGAATAAACGGTGCATTTGTTTTGGGACTATTTTCAACGGCGGATGGATACACATTTGTTGCTCTAGTGAGTATTTGTGTGTGTGTGTGTGTGATTGAGTCAGAATAAACAACAGTGATGTGTTTTTAATGGATCAATGGAGCGAAACAACCAGACACAAAAAAGCTGTTTCTCCCCCCGCGGGCCGTCTCTCTGAAGTCAATAACCCTGAAGATCAGAATTTTACAGTTTTTAATGCACAATTAGTTTGTATTGTTGTGTTTCTCGGGTCCATTCTCGTGAGCGGGATATCTCAAAGACGCCTGGGGGGAATTTCTTCAACTCAAGGGCGAACCGATTCGATTTCTATGGTCAGAGATCACCGTGACCTCACAAAACATGTTATTTTGGCCATAACTCAAGAATTCATGTGCTAATTATGACAATTTCACACAAATGTCTCAGAGGATAGAATGATGAAGTGATGGCCTTTTTTGGACAGACATGGATGTGAACTGTAACTTGACTGGTTGGTGGAGGGAACCATAATCCGAGTTCAATATTTATCAACTGACATATTTACATGCACATACTGTACATACTCATACAGTCCATGTACATACATTCAGTATTTATTTGCATTATTTATTTTGTTTACAATTTACAGAACACTTTTTGTTTATAGACGGTTTTTTTGTTGGTCATTGGTGCTTTATACAAATATATATATATATATATAAATAAATGTTTTTTATATATATATATATATAAATAAATAAATGTTTATATATATATATATATATATATATATATATAAATACATGTTTTTATTTATATATATATATATATATATATATATATATATATATATATACACACACACATTTCTTGCACTTTTTGTGTTCATAATTTTCCTGTAAAGTACATTAAGAGCGATGTGCACGCGTATACTTGGTCAATAAATATGATTCAGAGGCTCAGAGGAAGAAGAGATATCAGGCTTTGATACACACACACATACTTTCCTTGTTGGTTTTGGTCTTTTCATGGGATTTGTTAACAATAAGTAGAATATAGAATATCACTAGACTTATGCTTTGACTCTGAATACAACCCCCCTGAATATGCTTAAAGTTCAAAATCAAACACAAATATCTTTTTTCTTCTTCACCAGACAAAACCTCTACCTCCATCTAAACCTCTACCTCCATCTAAACCTCTACCTCCATCTAAACCTCTACCTCCTCTGAGTAAACCACAGGTGAGTCACTTCCTACCGCTGCTCTCGCCGCTCGGTTCGGGAGGCCAGTTTTGATAACCGATTCATAATTTAAATAAGTTTATGGAGACATTTTTCGGTTCCAGCGTCTTTATCAGTTCAGACGGTTACTTGTGCTGCTGCAATGTGTTTTCGGACTCAAGGCCACCAAAAGAAATTCACAAGTGGATATTTTTAAATGTGTCTAAAATGCATCTTTTGTTTTTTCAGTGGAAGGCTGCCAAACCTCCTCCCGTGCCTCCAGCCAAGCCCAGCCCTCCTCCGCTCAAAGCCAAGCCACAACTTCACAGACTCACGTGAAAGTCTCATTGAAAGAATCAGGTTTCACATCCAGCATGTGGTTATAAACACAGAAAGAGAGGGATTAAACGCGTAACACCAAAGAGATTTGGAAAAGATGACTCTTTGTCTTGAAACGGCCGACTGAGAATGTCTCTAATGACCAGCAGCTTCACAGCAGCTGTGGGAAAAAAAACTCTCCATTTCTGTAGCTGCTGTTTGTGAAAAATGTTCTGTACTCACTTCCTTTAAGGTTTAAGTTGTCTCATGACGGCGTGAGCAGAGGGGTGCTCACATGAAAATTTACTTTGTAAATATTTATTTAATGTCTGTGCAAGGGACCGTATGATAATGATTAGAGAGTTATTACCTGTTTGCTGAAGGCAGTCTTAAGTATTTTCTAATCTGAGATTGATAGTTTGTGTCAGCTTCGACTTTTAGCCTCGTTTTATGTAGTCATGGAAGTGGAACAGAGAGACTGGAACGTCTGGGATGCACTATTTTATGTTCGTCGTTTGGTATGTAGCTCTGTTTTTGGTCTCCACCACCAAATATCTGGGTTGTGTGTGTGTGTAGCTCTGTTTTTGGTCTCCACCACCAAATATCTGGGTTGTGTGTGTGTGTGTAGCTCTGTTTTTGGTCTCCACCACCAAATATCTGGGTTGTGTGTGTGTAGCTCTGTTTTTGGTCTCCACCACCAAATATCTGGTTGTGTGTGTGTAGCTCTGTTTTTGGTCTCCACCACCAAATATCTGGGTTGTGTGTGTAGCTCTGTTTTTGGTCTCCACCACCAAATATCTGGGTTTCTTTTAGCTGCTAAACGCTGCACTCTGTTCCCCAGCTCGTCTCTCACTGAGTTTGTTTGCTGTTTGCTGCAAAACAGGTCGAGTACGGTGGGTTTTTAGAGCTCTTTGTCTAATAACGAGGCCACGAGAGCGCTGAGAGTGAAACAGGATAAAACTCACGATAAAGCTCCGTAAAGATCTCGTTTCTTCACGACCAGAAACCCCTTTCATGTTGTCTTTTCATACATTTATAACATCAAAATATTTATTAAAGCCAGTACCAAGTAGTATCAACATTTCTCAAATTAAACGATACCTGCAATCCATTATTTTGTGCCCAGATCTAAAAACAAGTACTATTTGTATAGTTTTGCTTGAAGCCAATTACCGCAAGTGCACTTTGATTTAACGGGACGTGTGATTGGCTACACTAGTGCAGTACAATGAGTATCAAATAAAGTACTCTGGTGGTATCTGTATCACTTTAAAGGTACTGGCATTGTGATTTGTTTTTTACAACACCGAGCCCTACTTAAAGGCGCTTAAAGTTTTTATCAAATGAGTTGAAGGGGGAGGGTTCAGTTTGTTTCTTCTCCAATAAAATAGTTTAATAAAGCTGAGCAGAGCCTCAGTTGTCCTCCACACGCTGATCATTTCCATACAGTCCCTAAACTGTCCAAAGCCAGTTGGTGCCTTCCACAAGGCTCATTTTATATCTTATATCTTTTTGCACTGTACTTGAAAACCTATGAATGGTACTCGAAGTATTCAGATGTGTGACTTACTGTGGTTCAGCTTGAAACATGTTCTTTTGTCTCCGGTCCCGAGGGGAGGTGACGGAGCCTCAAGGAACAAGTAGTTGTTGTTGTTGTTGTTGTTGTTGTTTATTTACTGCACTTTTGTGTTTCTAAGGCAGCAGCCACTGGGTTCACACCTTGGTGGTTAAATTATCAGCAGATTGGTCTCAAAGTTTAAGTTTGGAGCGATAACGAGCGATTGATTGAATGTAAAACATTTGGCTGCAACAAATAAGGTGCACTTTATTACAAACGTATGTCGCATTAGTGGATTTAACATTTTATCTGCTGTTTTTTTTTTTTTTTTCTCAGACGTTTATTTATGTGAACTGCAAAAAAAATTATTAAAAGTCTGTTGCATTTACTTCTCTGTGCTGTGTTTTTTTGGTGCAACATATTCATGAACCTACTGAGGAATATTAGTCAGTCAACAGCTCATCCGTATTTGCTGGTCTCTGGTCTCTGGTCTCTGGTCTCTGGGGGGACGCCGGAGGAAACGGGTCAGAGTGAGTCAGACCTGGAGCTCCCTTCATCTGGGTTTCCTGTTCCGGCTTCAGTCGGACACAAAGGATGACGGGTCGGTTGTTTCCGCTTCAACTCACAGACTCTCAGTTCACGAGGGACCAAGAACGTTCAAAGAAGATCAGCAGTAAGAGTCTGAAATCTTAAAATATTCATGTTCCTCAGAGGATGAATCCCACTGACTTTGGTGATCCTGTTTTTTTTTTTTCCTTCCGGCGCCACGAGGTTCACATTTTGTAGATTTTGGGGTAAAACGTCTCCACAACTGTTGGATGGATCGCCATGAAATGTTGGCTCAGACGTTCATGTTCCTCTCAGGATGAACCGGAATAACCTTTCTGACTTTTCATGTAGCGCCATCATCAGGTCAACACTTTAATTTGGACACAATACCAGCAGAATGAATAACGGTGAGCATCAAAACAGCGAAGCGAAGCTACGTTTTCACCGATTCCCCTGTTGAAGCGTTGCTCGAGTCCTCGTTGACGTAGTTCTGTCATTTTATTAATGAATCAGTGAATCAAAAACAAATGATTGGCTGGATGTCTGTTATTGGAGACCAGCTCAACTTTAAAGGTCCTTCGAAAATGCATCTCTTTAATGAAATTCTGTTGAAATGCCATGTCTGTTGTTTACGTTCATGATGAACATCTTTAGAGCGAGGATTGAATATCAAATATTAAATATGATGTAATAAAGATTACGTAATAAAATGATACGACCGGCATAAAAACAAATATAAAGTACATAAAAAATACTATTTACTATTACCCTGAATTATCTCCACATATTCTGCAGAGCGGGAGAATCTCCTGTAGGAGGAACCTATTTTAAGTAGAACTCTTGATGTCGTCTTTAAAATGCAGCCTTCTTCTTCTTCTTCTTCTTCTTCTTCTTCTTCTTCTTCTTCTCCCCCTTCTTCTTCTCCCCCTTCTTCTTCTTCTTCTTCTTCTTCTTCTTCTTCTTCTTCTTCTAGAGCTTCTAAGGGGGAAAAGAACCAAAGACCTTTTGTTTGTACTCATGTTTATTAGCTTGTGGGCTTAGTTTTTGGGGTAACGTGTCACGAGATGAGACGCACAGGCGGATTTATCCGGTAAACTTTCTAAATAAAACATCTTTCAGACCGTGATAATAAATCAAATATTTTTTTCATTCATTCTTTCTGTGCGGCCCGGTACCGAGGGACCACTGATATATAAGACACTACGAGACCAAATCTCACTCACCTGGTTTCAGGTGTATCGGCAGGGCAACGAGGGCCAGAGGAGACTTGTGTTGGACAATAAAGACGCGGCAAGTTTGGGCAAACCGGCTCCTGGAACTTATTGAGTTCAGAGAAAGCAACAATCACCTTTCAACAAAAACTAAAGAGACGACTTGCAATCACGAGTAATCACACTACCTCATTTCTGGCACTTCTATTAAATACTCTCCTTCTTCTCACCAGATGTATTCGTGTATTTCATCGTATTGCATTGCACTCGTCTCATTAGTCCACTTCATTGTAATAACCTGCTACAGACGGAAGTTAGCTCTCGTTTGCTCACTAATTTACATTTAGGTGGAACCTGAGATGTTTAACGTGCACTGTCCCCGGTGAATAAATACATAAATATAAAAAGAAGGTGGAGGATGTTTGAGGTCAGGACTCAACACAAGTTCTTCCAAACCAAACTGGGAAAAGGTCTTCATCAGGTCTTTACTTTGTTCGACCTGATGAAGAGAAAACCTTTGTCTCCCAAACGCAGACGACTAAATTGAACTGGAAAGTCGGAGGAGGGAGGGAGGGAGGGAGGGAAGGAGGGAGGGAGGGAGGAATGCAGGCCGGAGGCTGATTCACTCTGATTCACTCAACGGTTCACAATACGAGGGGCTCATAAAACGACTCTGTTTACAAAGACTCATTCTGCAGGAGACGAGACGCCATGTCTCATAACTCATAACCCAACCCTCAAATAAAAGGAGGGGGGAGGAGGGAGGGGAGGGGGGAGGGGGGAGGGGAGGGGAGAGGGGGGGAGGAGGGGCCTTTAGCCAAACAAGCAGCTGTCTGTGGTCCACTTTCAGCCTCCGACAGACCTTTGTGTGGTTTTAATGTTTAACTCAACCACTTTGGGTGGTTTACGATCTTCAAGGTTTTCTGGAGATAAATAACCTCAAAACAAACAAACAAACAAACTTTGGTGCAGAAACACGAAGAACACATTTCCACGTGTTGTAAAACAGACGAGGACGAAAGAGAGTCCTCAACCGAACCACGGAGGGAGGAGGGAGCGAGGAGGGAGGGAGGGAGGAGGGAGGAAGGAGGAGGGAGGAGGGAGGAAGGAGGAGGGAGGAGTCCTCTCTGTGACTCACGGTGACTCACTGAGAAACAGGAGATTCTGTTACTGGACACACAGCTGAGTCAGATTATTTTTATCTCTTATCTTTTATTTTTAGCAGGACAGACGTTACTCACTTTAAAAAGATAAAAAAGATAAAAAAGAAAATGAAGGAACTCGTTCATGGAGTAAAGTCGCAGCTCTCTTTAAACATTTTACTCCAAAGGAAGAAAAAAAAGGAAGTATTCAGAGGTTTACTTTAGTACAAGTAGTAAAGACAGTGTAGAAATACTCTGTTAGGAGAAAAAAAGTACAAAAGTATCAGCATTAAATATACTTGAAGTACCAAAAGTACTCTACGTGCAGAATATTATGTTACTGGATTATAATTGTTGAAGCATTCACATGTTCATCACCTAAATGTTGAAGTTGGAGTTTATTATAATTATAAATAAATATATATATATATATATATATATATATATAAATATATATATATATATATATAAATATATATATATATATATATAAAAATATAAAAATATATATATATAAATATATTTATATATAAATATAAATATATATAAATATAAATATATATATAAATATAAATATATATAAATATAAATATATATATAAATATAAATATATATAAATATAAATATATATATATATATATATATATATATCGGTGGCTCAACCGTTAATAGTCATAACTACTTTTATTGTATTTTCTATTAATAATTTGCAGAGTAATTTAAGTTATCAAACAAATGTAGGGGGAGAAGGGGGGGGGGGGGAGTACAATCTTTCCGTCTGAGATGTAGTACAGTACAGTACTTGAGTTCATGTACTTGAGATACTTTACTCCTCCTGTACTAGTCTTGTACAGATTGGGGACGTCATTAAAAAAGTTTTCGGACGTCAGCTGGTTTAAAATAACTTTCAAAAAGAACCTGAAACAGTTATAGATTAGAAGTGAATCGTTTGAATATAAAAAAAAAAAAAAAAGAATACTTAAACGGGCTCAAAGAATCAAAGAGCGAGCGAGACGTCATGCCAAAGTCATTTTACTTTATTACCAGGCAAACATTTGATCTTTATACAATGACATTTCTAGAAATTAAACATTCAGGAGACAAATTTAAACCATCAGATGGAAACAAAAATACTTAAATGGAAAGAAAACCGACAGATGGAGTTACTTAAATACAAACAAAAATAAACTTTTTCCATTGCACTTCGACTTCATAAATACAATCAGACGGCAGGAAGTCACGACCCGAACCTGCAGAGCACTCGACGGTTCCACCAGGGGGCGCCGCCACGCTCATGTCATAGAGGGATCCACGACGCAACAAAAAGAAAAGAAGAGAGGCCAATATTTACAACCAGAGCTCCAAAGATCTGTGATGAGCCGATGAGCCGATGACACGGCGACCGCTTCCTTAACCGATGCTTTCAGTGAGTTGTATCTTAAGTTGTTCATCTTTGGGTTTCAGAGCGTTTGTTGGATGAATTAAGTTTTTTGAAGATATTGTGGATTATTGAACGAGCAATTTCACCGTTTGATACGCAGAATAATTAAGCAAATAGTCGAGGTCACCGGGGAGTGAGTGGGGAGTTCCCGTTGAATGAAATCAATCGATCTGCCGGATTAATTGAGTCATCGTTTCCCGTAGCAACGGATGTCATGATTCATCAGATTCTTCAGAAACGAGTGCAGCACGTCAGCGGTCTCTCTCTTAAATGTTGGTTGTGTGGTCGGTGCTGGAGTCCTGGCTCGTGGGTTCACCACGTGACTCCAAACACCCGCTCGTCCATCGTCCCGTCTTTTAGAAGCTCTCCTCCAGAGCGTCTGAATCTTCTCCCTCGTTACGTTTTCCGGCTCTTTTTCTACACGTTAAAAGAAACTAAACTCAAAATGTGGAGTTCACTGAAGGAAGACTTTGAGAACTCATCGTGTTGAAACCATCAGACGTGTGTCGGATAACTTCCCTCACGTTCAAAATAAATCTTATATATTCCTCCTCTTCCTCTTCTTCTTCCTCCTCCTCTTCCTCTTCTTCCTCTTCTTATGAAGGTAACCAAAAGGTTTGAAGCTTGTGTTATGACATGAACGCAGCAGGAAGCCTCCAGTGAGACGATGCGTGCTCGTAACCGAGACAACAGGACCTCCGAGAGAGAGAGAGACCTGTAGGCCACGTCCGCCACTAACATCACGACGAAAGACTTCTCCCTATGATACGCAACACTTTAATAAATCAAAATATAACATTTACATAGAATCTAAACCCCAGACTGAATAGTAAAATATATCAAACCGATTACGAGTGATCAACAGTTTAACTGCGTTTGTAAATCTGAATATTCGCCTGGAAAACGTCTCCCGTTGAGAGAGGATCCGCTGGGAGTATCAAAGTGCTGTTTGCTTGATTGTAATTTCCTCCTCTTCCTCTTCCTCCTCCTCTTCCTCCCCCCCCGCCCCCCCCTCCCGCCCACTTCCTGTGTTTTCCTCACACGGTGGAACTCGTTCCCATGTTTCTGCCTCTCGACCTCAAACCCTCATATTGGTGCTACAGTTTTGCTGCATCGTTTTTTTCTTTTTGTCTTTTTTTTTTTTTTGCAGTTCCAGTAATAATGAATATCCTCAGATGTTATGAATCATTATGGTCTATATTGTGCATCAAAAAAAAAAAAAAAAGGTAGAGTGACACAGCTTCATTGTTTTTCTCGTGTATCCATCAAACGTTCCCCCGAAACCTCCGTGTGGAGAGCCGGGTTGTTATATATTTTTTTAAAGATGATATCTGAGTCCGTGGCGCTCTGCGGGCGTCAGCGGCTCGCGGGCTTTAGTGTTACTCGGAGCGCAGGCGGGCGGGAGGACGCTTACGCGCTTCTCTTTTTCAACTTGGTGGTTAAGGTTTCGTATTTGGTCCAGCTCCAGTCCTGGTCCTGGAGAGAGGAAAACAACACACATAACAAATAAAGATATGGATAAAAGTTATTATAAACAAAAACTTTTAAAAAAGAAAAGCAACGTCTGTGAAAACACTTCCTATATTTCTGAAAGGATTTTTAATATATATATACTGTGTACATTTTTACATATACAGTATATATGCATGTATTTCTTTTTTAATTTATATATATATATATATATATATATATATATATATATATATATATATATATATATACTGTGTACAATATATATATATATATATATATATATATATATATATATATATATATATATATATATATATATATATATATATATATATATATATACTGTGTACATTTTAACATATACAGTATATATGCATGTATTTCTCTCTTTTTAATTAATTTTATTATTTATATATATACACACATAACATACATACATATATATAGTGTACATTTTACATATACAGTATATATGCATGTATTTCTCTTTATTTATATATATATATATATATATATATATATATATATATAAAACAAAAAAAACAAAAAAAAAAAAAAAAAAAAAAAAAAAAAAAACAACAAAAAAACAAAAAAAAAAAAAAAAAATATATATATATATATATATATATATATATATATTTTTTTTTATTTAAATAATTATTTTCATCAAGCACTCCTTTCTTTGAAACAATCTTTAATAACCATTTTGAAAACGTCTTTCTGCTTCCTGTCTGGTGACTGTAACTTTATAATTAATGCTAATTTATAATCTGTGTCCCGATAACAAATACAAATAATTCCGATCACCTCTCAGCGTATTTAAACATCACGAACAAAACTTCTCGTGAACTGAAGTTGAGGTCGAACGGTAAACGAGTGACTTGGTGGATCTGAATGCAAACTTTTTTTGTTTGTTCTTTGTAGCTAAAACAACCGTGTGTGTAAGAACATGTTGTGTAGATGTTGTGTGTAGATGTTGTGTGTAGATGTTGTGTAGATGTGAGCGCGGGTTCTAAAACAAGTGAACTCACCACGATGCTGTTGGCCTGTTCATCAGTCGCTTCCTGCATCAGGCTGGTCAGCTGACTGAGGTACCGCTCGTTCTCCTGCAGCAGACGTGGAGCGGCATCACTGGAAACACACACACACACACACACACACACACACACACACTTCAGTATTAGGACCTTTTTTATAAACACCGATCAGCAGATAAAAATCTGTGCCTCTAAATTAAAGTACAACTCAAGTTTAACATCAGGAGGAGAGGAGGTCATGTGACACCTGGTCCAGATGCTCGACGTCCACCACGATATGTGTAAAGAACACAATCCATCATCACCATCGTCTCCAACGTAAAGTTACTACGCAGGTTTACTCTGAGCTCCTCTCTCCCTCAGCTACTTTATTATTTCGGGGAGTTGTGTTTTCTGAATACAGTTAGAGACCAGCTGGATATTTCCCTTTAGGAGGTGGTGGAGACCAGAAACGGAGCTAGAAGGAGATTAAATACCTCCTGAACCCAAAACCCCACCATCGGGATGGAAAAGCATATTTTCTTTAAAACAACAAAATCGGCAAAACGACATCGTTTATCCGGTCAGAAGCTTTAAAGAACGTCATCATCGTCAGAGTTTCATCTTTCCGACGGACGAGGAGAGGCCGTAAAAATGTAAATAGTTCAATATTTATAGCAGGCAGAGCCTCTTTCCCCCCCCGGTTGTTACCACTTGGAAACATGTTGTATAAATAGGTTCCATTGTTTTCCAATTTCTGTAAATGAAATCATCAAAGAAATGTTTTCTTTTTTATGATTTAAGGTGTTGTCACTGTGTTGTACCGCACACGAGTTGTTGTGAGTGTACAGCTGGTCTCCGCTGCCCCCGAGTGGCCAAAGGTCGTCATTACGGACCAAAAGATGCTTCCTCAGATCAAAAGTCAAAAGGGGTCAAAGCTTTCTGCACAGGCACCGACGGAGACACCACGAGCCTCGTGAAGACCCCACGAGCCTCGTGAAGACCCCACGAGCCTCGTGAAGAATCCACGAGCCTCGTGAAGACCCCACGAGCCTCGTGAAGACTCCACAAGCCTCGTGAAGAATCCACACCCAAACCCCACGAGCCTCGTGAAGAATCCACGAGCCGACCGCTCACCTGTCGTTGGGCCCCGGGAGGGAGGTGAGGGGGTGAGGGGAGCTGACGGGCTGCGCAGACTGGGACCACTGGGAGACCTGCAGCAGGTTGGACGACTCGGGGCTGGCCGCGATCGAGTTTCGGGTCAAGTTTTGAGCCTGGAGAGGGAGGTGGGGGGAGGAGAGGGAGGTGGGGGGAGAGAAGAGGAGAGGGGAGGTTAATTCAAGCCACTGAGAGGGTTTCCTGTTTTCACTCGTCTTACGTGATAATAAACTGATTGTTTTTGTTTTGTTTTAAACTGCTGGTCAGAAGACGTCACATTAAACATCTTGATTATCGTCTCACGATATTTTGCGGACCAAACATTCGTCAGTTAATCGAGAGGAAGAACTAAACTAAACTCGGATGAAACGGAGAAGGCGGAGTCACTCACGCAGGCGATCTTCAGCAGATGCCAGAACTCCCGCTGCCTCTTGATCTGCATCTGCATCACGGTGTTGTCGGCGTCCTTGATGCTCTCCAGGGTTTTCTCGATGCGTGGAAACAAGTCGATGATCTTCTGCTTGCTGATGAGGATCTTACTGCGAGGAGACGAGGAGACGAGGAGGACGTTAGCGGAGGGAGGAGTGAGGGCGGAGACGAGGGCGTGTCTCGCGTTGGTGTCCTACCTGAGGTGGGTGTACAGGTCTTTGAGGACCTTGTCCTGGTTCTGGACCGTCTGGATGATGGCCTTCACCATCTCGGAGCTGTCGCTGCTCACGTCGGGCTCGGGGACTGAGAGGAAGTCAGAGTAAATACTAAACGCGACACGTTAACTCTACAGTTTGATTTATATTTTGCTATTCGAGGAACGACGAAGCCGTTAAATTGATTTTGTGACATTTGGAAATAATAATAAGTTAAATGAAGACAGATTCTTACTTTTGCATTTCATCTTCATTTGCTTGTAGAGTTCAATCGCCTTTTCTTCTCTGCAATAAAACAAATGAGTCACATTTAAATTATATTTACGACTTAATTCTGAAGCCAGCGGCCCAAATGACATACATATATACATATATAAAATATTCAAAATGAATATAGATTTTTTATATATATTAATTTGGAATATAATATATATTATATAATAATATATATATATATATAATATATATATATATATATATATAATAATATATATATAATATTCAAAGTGAATATATTGTTTTTTATATATATAAAAATATCAATTAATTTTTAATACAATATATATATAAAAAAAAATCAATATATTCATACATACACATACATAATATATATCATATAATTAATATATATATTCATATCATTAATATGTATATTCATATCATTAATATGTATATTCATATCATTAATATATATATTCATATCATTAATATATATTATATAATTAATATATACATTCATATAATTAATATATACATTCATATAATTAGTATATATATTATATAATTAATATATACATTCATATAATGAATATATATAAACATATACACATACATATATCTGTAAAACCCGAGTTCATACTGCACGACTAGCTCAGATTTTCCGCTCGCGCACAGTTTTTCCCCGAGCTCCCAGACTGAATCCTCAGATCAGAGAGTAATCCGCGGGCGCTCGGCGAGAGGCCGGAGCATCGCAGACGGATTCCAGATATCGAGCAGGCTAAATACCAGGATCTGTCGGGGAGCTACAGACAATGAGAGCTCAAGACACGTGTTGAGGGGGAACCTGGCGGAGCGGCGGGGGGAGGGGGGGGGAGACAGTGACTGATCGATGACATCATCAAGGAGCATGACCGCGCCAAGGTCACTTCTTCAGTGAGTTTTTGTGAAAAAAAAAAAAAAAAAAAGAAAACCGTAGTTTGGAGACGATTCCAAGTCGTGTGGTGTGAATTTAGAGCGGTTTGTATTTTGTGGTCTTTTAAAAACAGCAGATTAATGATCATCATCACATGTTTAAAATGCCGTCGGACTTCTTTCATGTCCGGTCTGTTCGCTCCATGAAACCAACTCCAGTCACACAGCAGCACAAAGGAGGAATTCATCCTTCAGTGAGAACAACGATGAGACTTGTGTGAACTGTCCAAGAATGTGCATAACATAACTTTATAATAGACTTCAACTTCCAGAAAATATCAAAGTATTAGAATATATATTCATTTACTTCCTACAAAGTTCTTGCACACTCTTAAGTCTTTCAAATAAAAAAAAACGACTATGTATCTAGATAGATAGATAGATAGATATATGTATATATATATAGATATCTATCCATAGATATAGATCTATATCTATGGATAGATGGATAGATAGATAGATAGATACTATAGATAGATGGATAGATAGATAGACAGATAGATGGATAGATGGATATAAATAATACTATAACTATATAGATGAAATGTTAGTCGGGTGGTGTCTCCTCAGGTCCGCCCACATCAACACTCACAGCTGCTCCATCTTGTCTCCTTGGCGTCGAGCGTACGGGCTCCTCTGAAGTTCCACTATCTCGGAGTGCAGAGCCATGATCTCATCGTCCAGATGGCTCACCTCTGCCACCTGCAGGACAAACCAGGGATCACACCACCATTAAAGATTTTGGTCCTCAAATCCTGAACCCTCTGGGACTCGCTGACATCACCTGTTAAGTGGTTGAGTGTGAGAGGCTGTGAGGGCTTTGACATGGTGGAAATGCCAACGGGACATTTTAATATTTTACTCCCTTATTTGAACGTCTTCCAGGCTCTTTGCTCACAAGATGAGAAGTCATTTAAAATAATCTATTTACTCGTTTTTTGTCAAAACGACTTCAGTGACAAAATTACATGACAAATAAATCTGTATATATATTATAATATAATATAATATATATATATAATATTCAAAGTGAATATATTGTTTTTTATATATATATATATTAAATCAATTAATTTTGAATACAATATATATAAAAAAATCTATATATAAAATCCTTATCCTGTTACTGAGTAAATGTAATTCACCAGGCTGAACACACATGTTTCATCCTCTTTGTTTACGTCTCCATGCTTCCACTGGTTAACTGTTTAACGGCACATTGCTATGAATTGTGGGTAATTCCCTTGGGCAAAGTCTGCGTCTAATGCTGACTTACGGAAAGGGTTCATAAAGGGCTCAAAATGTCTGCGAGAGACTCAAACACGCGACGGTTGGACAATGAGACAGAACTAAAACTAAACTTTTGTTTGTGAGTCTGTAAGAAACGTTACAGGCCTTTTGAATTTAATGTTTTAAATATTTTTTAAAGAAACATGCATTACCTTTGCAAAATCAGCAGCTCGCTCCTCGTTCTCCTGCCAGGCTTTCAGCATCTTTTCAGAGGCTTTAAACAAACACACACACAGCTCATCAACACAAACATTCCCACAGGTAAACGTCCTCCGTCAGGGGTCAGGGGTCAGGGGTCAGGAGCCACTCACATATGCC
>JACSYO010001456.1:67500-75000 GCA_016806645.1 Ophiodon elongatus
GTCCGCAGCAGTTATCTGGTTTGCTCAGCATCTGGAAGCCACACAAACGCAGCTCTATCACACCTGCAGTAGATCTACGCACATTATTCAACACATCCAAACAATCACAAAACGGTTCCGCTGTTGTTGTCGGACAACTGAAAGCTACTTCCTTCTGAAAGTCGAATCACTGCATTTTTTGTTTTTTGCTGAGTGATTGTGCACGGAGCGATGCAGGCTGTAAGCTTCACAACAGAGTCTTGTCCTAAAATGACCCCACTCAGGCCGGTACAACCCCCTCTCCTGCCCGACAGGAGTCACGTCCCATGGTGCACTGGGGTTGTATAACCAAACTGTTACGAGGAAGGGACGCACGCTTTGACTTTCTCTGGGTGGAAATCTGATGAACAAAGTCATTAAACCTGAGTCTTACAGGTAACACGTGGAGGCCGATTTGGGAGTTTAGCGTGGCGGCTGTTCTACAGATGTTCTGACTAATAATGCATTCCTCATATTTGTGGGTGAGGTGTACTAAAGAAAAGACATCAGTAAAGCTTTTGCCCATCTACACTAAGACGTGAGGTGGGTGGATTTAGACTCATCCCCTCGAGAGACTGCTTTCAAGTAAAAAAAAAAGATACATTTTAGAGTGTTTAAAGACGTCTGTGTGTGAATCGAAAGTCCAAAAACGGGAAAAAAAAAAAATGCATTTTTTTAAATGTTCGTAAACACAAGACTTAAAGTGGTGCTTCTGCACGATTCCTTGTGGACTTATTCTAAGCTCCCTTTCCTGGAGTGCCTCACCTTCCTCAGGTCTCCCCTGGAGCAGTACTCCATGGCCAACAGTGGAAGATCATTTAAGGCGATGTGCCTCATTTCCTCCGGGACGTCTCGGGCCGACACGACATTGATGTGATTCAACCTGAGTGGGAGAGAAGGAGGAGTCAATACCACCATTACTATTTAATGATGCACATGCAGCCGTCAGCCACTGACTGTCTGCAGTTTCTTTTAAATAATTATAATGAGAATCGTCATTATGATACCAGGACATCACTGTATAAGGCCTTTAGTTAAATGTGCTTATGAAATGTCACAAAGCATATAAAAAAGTCAAACTTTTTCATGATCTGGATTTCTCTGCTCCATCTGTCCTTATTCCTTGGCGTGAGCTCCAGACGGCACATTTTCACAGCTAGTTTTTCATTTGTATCCTAAAAAAAAAAAAAAAAAAAACCAGACAAAAAGAAGTTCTGTTGTTATATCACTGCAGAAAGGAGTACCACAAAATATCAGTTTGTGTGCATATGTTCCCCATTTATCTTCATAAAAGGTCACAATACAGGAGTACTTCATGATGTAAAGCAGGTAAGTAGTAAATGTTGTGCTTGTTACATTATACTGGTACAGGTAACCCTCTGACCTTACATTATACTGGTACAGGTAACCCTCTGAGCTTACATTATACTGGTACAGGTAACCCTCTGACCTTACATTATACTGGTACAGGTAAACCTCTGACCTTACATTATACTGGTACAGGTAAACCTCTGACCTTACATTATACTGGTACAGGTAAACCTCTGACCGTACATGATGCTGGTACAGGTAAACCTCTGACCGTACATTATACTGGTACAGGTAACCTCTGCCTTACATTATACTGGTACAGGTAACCCTCTGACTTACATTATACTGGTACAGGTAACCCTCTGACCTACATTATACTGGTACAGGTAAACCTCTGACCGTACATGATGCTGGTACAGGTACTCGACCTACATGATGCTGGTACAGGTACCTCACATGATGCTGGTACAGGTACTGCATACAGGTACTCACTGATCTGTACAGGTATCACATGATGCTGGTACAGGTACTCACATGGTATAGGTACTCGCATGTACAGGTACTCACATGATGCTGGTACAGGTACAGGTACAGGTACTCACATGATGCTGGTACAGGTACTCACATGATGCTGGTACAGGTACTCACATGATGCTGGTACAGGTACTCACATGATGCTGGTACAGGTACTCACATGGTATAGGTACTCGCATGTACAGGTACTCACATGATGCTGGTACAGGTACAGGTACTCACATGATGCTGGTACAGGTACAGGTACTCACATGATGCTGGTACAGGTACTCACATGATGCTGGTACAGGTGCTGGTACAGGTACTTACATGGTGCTGGTACAGGTAAACGTGACCAAATCCTCCCATTCCCAGTCTCTCCTTCAGCTCCCAGTCTCCGCAGTTCTGGTTCTGCCTGAAAGGAGGCTTATCCATGTTGTCGTCAGCTGAACTGAAGCAACAGAAACAAGAGTTACCTTACATCCCATAATACGTCACTTAAAGGCATCACAAACCGGTGGCGACGTTTTAATTCCTCCCCAGCTAGCAAACTAAGAAAAGCGACGCGTCTACATCCTGGAACACCTGCCAAGGTAACGTCAGCTCACACATTTTTAAACAAAGCCGATGTTAAAGGTACATTGTGGCGCAGGTGGCCTGTTAACCTCGGACATCCGGTATGAAAAACACACCTGGTGGAGCTATTTATCTCATAGAGTGGCCTAAACGTCAACCACCCAACGGCAGCCCCACAAACACACACATATGCATTCCAGGAAATAGACGGCGCCGCAGCCGTCAGTGTCACAAACTGCCCGTCACGTGACGTCTAAACAGTCGCCCCCGTCGCGAGGGGCCGGTCTCGAGACTTACTCCGCGCGCCTATGTGAGTGTCATGGGCCGGGTGGCCGGTGGGTCGCTGCGCGTGCCGTCCGGTTGTGTTTCGTAGGTTTCAACGCAACGGAACCGCGCAGAGAGAGATGTGTGTGTACTTTCCGTATGTGACGTCACCAGAGTCCCCGGATGTGATTCTTGAAAAAAACATATTTTTTTTTAAAGTGGGGGTGCGTTCAAGTACACAAACAAAGTGTTGCGTTCAAGTACACAAACAAAGTGATGCGTTCAAGTACAAAAACAAAGTGTTGCGTTCATGTACACAAACAAAGTGTTGCGTTCATGTACACAAACAAAGTGTTGCGTTCATGTACACAAACAAAGTGTTGCGTTCATGTACACAAACAAAGTGTTGCGTTCATGTACACAAACAAAGTGTTGGGTTCATGTACACAAACAAAGTGTTGCGTTCATGTACACAAACAAAGTGTTGGGTTCATGTACACAAACAAAGTGTTGCGTTCAAGTACACGAACTAATGAAGTGATGCGTTCAAAAACGACTGTTAATAACCATTAAAACAACAGGAATATTACTATATATATATATATATATATATATATATATATATATATATATATATAGTACTTACATATATATATATATAGTACACTGCTGTGTAGCTATGTACATTTACTCCAGTAAAAGTTCCCATTAGGCAGAATCATTCTTTTTAGAATATTATGTTATTTAATTTACAGTTGGGACTCATTTTAACTACTTTTTTTACTGCTGGGTATCTTAATTTGTTTTTAATTTTCACCCAACGATTCCTTTTAAAACAGATAATATACCTGTATGTCTTATGTATATACGTTTTTTTACACTTCTATAGTCTTCTATGTGAAAGAACAACTAAGGAGAAGTGTACAGTTGAAGTAAAAAAGTAGCATGAAATGGAAATACTGAAGTAAAGTACTGTGATTCATCACATTCAGTATAGGTCATCTTTAACTGGTGGGGGAGGTGAGATTGGGATTATCTACTCAACTCTACGGGGCCCTGAAGACACAAAACATGACCTTTAGTTTGGTCTTGTGGGTGTCCCGGGGCCCGTAAAACACACTTTTGACCATTTTATCAATCGCTCGTTTGTCGGAGGACTCGCTCCACTAAAGTTCAATTTGAACAAAGAATGGGTCTGAATCACTGAATTTATTGAATTATTTTTGTGGATGCGTTCAATATCAGGAATTTCTTACCGTCAACAGTTTAATCTGGCCAAAGCATACATTTAACAAGTTGTACACAGAAGATATTGATCCATATATTGTGTGCACATGATATGGATCTTGTAATAATATCTGAATATATATATATATATATATGGATCTTGTAATAATATCTGAATATATGCATATATATATATTCAGATATTATTATTATATATTATATATATATATCTCACACAGATTTATTTGTCATTTAATTTTTGTACAGGTACTTACATGATGATATATATATGTATATACATACATATATATATATATATATATGGATCTCGTAATAATATCTGAATATATGCATATATATATATTCAGATATTATTATTATATATTATATATATATATATATATATATATATATATATATATATATATCTCACACAGATTTATTTGTCATTTAATTTTTGTACAGGTACTTATATGATGATATATATATGTATATATATATATATATATAATATATATAATATATAAAATAATCTTTGAGGATTTTAGGGGCTTGTTACAGATATTTACATGATGATATATATAAGTTATATAATATGTAAAATAATCTTTGAGGATTTTAAGGGCTTGGTTTCAGTAAAAGTTGCAATACTACATTATTTAAATACTTCATAACAAGTAAACGTCAAAATATACTTAAAGTATTTAAAATGAAATAGTAATAACGCAGCAGAATGGCTTGTCAGTGATGTATTATTGTGATTATTGGATCAGATCATGTGAGGAATATTTTAATGTTGTAGACCAGTGGTTCTCAAATGGGGGTACGTGAGATTTATAAAAATTATATTTAAAATTAGCATCCATTCAAAAATCCTTTACAAATTGTCATTTAATAAATATTCGATAAAATATAAATTGTATTGTACAGAATTGTATATATTCTATATTAAATCAGACACTGATGGCACAGAGCTGTGTATTTGTGCTGGTTAATGGGTACTTGCCTGAATATATATTTCGCAGTGAGTACATCATTGAAAAAAGGTTGAGTACCACTATTGTAGACGAGTCGAGGTGGGAGTCAAAAAAATAACAAAACACTGTATTTAAACCCTGGTTATTTTTAGGAATATGCCTTTTAAATGTAGTGTAAATACTCAGCTGACGTACAAATGTACATTCCACACAGTGACGCTGGGACACAGCGAACCTTTCAAAACACTTTTTATTTTCACCTTCAACGCCTCCCAAAACGAGAAGCTCACAGACAACATTTCCTTGGTGAGTTTTTAACAAGGCAGTGACACATGTAGCTCGCCGTGTGTGCAGCGTTTAAATGAACATTGCCTCACCTGCACCAGTCTAAAAAACACTGAGATGGATCAGATCAGACCTCTACATGTAAAAAGATTTGTATGAGCTGGCTCGAATCTCTAAAACACGACAGCATACAACAGCGTTAAATATAGCCATTTCCTTCATTCACATTGAGAGAGAGAGAGAGAGAGAGAGAGAGAGAGAGAGAGAGAGAGAGAGAGAAAATGACCATGAGCTCAAGGACAGGAAAAAAAAAAAAAAAACATGTTGACCTACCTTAAATATTAACCCTTCATTTAATACTCTAACCATAATATAAACAAAAACAGGCCATAATATCTCATGCTTTATTTACAGGTCACATTCAGAAATGAGGCGTTTCGTGGGCAAGAAATAATGAAATAATTTTTAAAAACAAAAGGACAGCCGCGGGCATGCACTGCTGCTTTAACGGAGGTATCCCACCGCCGCGGACGCCAGTACAAACAGGGTGACTTTCACTGGAGCATCACGAGAGCCGTCACCAGGGGAACCAGCCATTTCCATGCTAACCAGTGCCATGGAGATGCTGCAGCTGCTCTTTGATGGGAGTGAGCGGTGACAACGTGGGTGGGGGGGGTGGTGGGGGGGAGGGGGAGGGGGTCGGGGGGCCTTGGGGAGATTGTCAAGGTGGAGGCTCTGAAGAACGGCTTTCCTTTCATACCACATCCACCCGTCTCTGTGTGGAGAGGAAACAGCCTGTGGTGTTTTTTTTATTTATATATATGAATTATATGGTAAAACACTGGTTTTTTTTACAGGAAAATATGGAATCAAACTCCAACCGTAACTGTAAAATCAGCAGTGCTCACATCCTTTTATTGTATTTATTATGGTGGAATTCACGACCATTTTCTTTACCATAAAAACAGTTTTTAACCGTAAAGACAGCTTTTTTTTTTTTTACCATAAAAACAGTTTTTAACCGTAAAGACGGGATTTTTTTAACCGTAAAAACACAGTTTTTTGTTGTTTTTTCATACAGTGATTTGTTTTTGGATCGTACTTTCAAGTTACTTACTACTAGGAGTACTACTACTTATTACTAGGACTGGGTGACAATTATTTTTCAGTATACTATACGCCTTTGAAATGTCCATATTCGGTTCAGTTTTAAGTAAATGTTCCTTTTGAAACCCCAAGGATGATGTTTGTGATTATTTGTTATTGATTATCTTTCTCTTTCTTTGCCTGTGAAATGTTAAAAAATATTGAAAAAAAACAACAACTTCTGATCTTTTGTCTGACCAACAATCCAGAAATCCAAATAGATTTAATTGACTATCTTATTTGTCAAAGAAAGAAAGAAATCTTAAGATTTTAGGAGCAGGAACCAGAATTTCTTTTGAACTTTGTGCTTGAAAAAAATTGCCGCAAAGATCAAAATAGTTGCAGATGATTTGATTGACTGATTTGTTTGAGCTCTTGTGCGCACATCTGAGATAAAAAGTCTATTTCTTGATCTCCAACACAGCAAAACAAGGAAAAAAAGGAATTTGAAAAACAGAATTTTCTTAAAAACTGGATAAACTCTGCGTGATGAAGATTGTTTTCTGAACATTTGTACTAAACGATATGAGTTGGTACACGTAGAGATGCTCCATGTGTCAAATCTAATTAAAATCTACACAAAAAGGTCATTTTCAGTCAGAAATAAACGTAAATGACAGATACTGAAGTTTGGAATCGAAATTAAATCAGGATTTCAGGATTAAAATCTGAAAAGTGTCTTCAAATTGATGAAAATTGTTTTTTATCTGATGAAACTGAATGAATCTAAACTCATCGTCCACATTATAAACAGCCGAGCCAAACACTATAAATAAATACAGAGCCGTAAGGTCAAAGTTATATAACTGATACATATATATATTTATATATACGTATATATATATATATACATATATATACGTATATATAACAATATCCACATAAACCTCTTTAAAAACCAGCCCAATGAAAAAGTCTGAGACGACGGGAGGATGAGGGGAGATAGAGATGAAAAAAAATAAACAAATGATTATTTTCGTTATCGAATAATTCGCTTGAAAAAACTGCATCATGAATGTTTCTGCTTCTCTTGTACAAAAAAAACCCAAAAGACACACAGGTTGCAGGAAGGAAATATTCATAATCAAGAAATCTGGGGAAAAACGTTTGTGGAGTTTTTTTTTTTTTTTTTTTTTTTTTTTTGCTTTCTGTCCATCGACTCGTCGTCTCCGCTCTTCAAACT